>CAJJDP010000058.1:150931-506620 GCA_905182995.1 Paramecium octaurelia
TATATATAAATTATTAATATTATACTTTATTTGTGAATATTCAAAACACATTTTTATGAATGTAGCCAAATTTTGTATGTTTTAAATATTATTTTGAGAAAATTCTAATAACATTTTATCAAATGAAAATTTAATGATATATTAAATATATTAATTCTATGCTCAATTTGAATAGTGAAAAGAATTAATTTTGATTTATTATCAGCCTTGAATAATGGAGAAGATATTTATAAATTTACAAAGCAACAGATAACTAGCAATAACAAAGTAAACATATGTTAAGGATTATAAGAAATTTGCTTAATTTACCCAATTTTTCCATAGATAAAATGAACTTTTCTCATCATAATGTTCCATTTATATTTATTGATATCAATTTTAGATCATATGATTGAAAATAATATTTTCATCTGACTTTGCTTGATTCTAAGATGAGATGTGCTCAGAATTATTTTGTAGTATATTTTATAAAAAAGTAATTGGCGATTAAGATTATAAAATTATAATCATTAAGATATGATTTAATAATCTCAAATATGTAATTGGTCTAAATTATTTTCAGTTTAAACAAGTCTCAATTAACTCTTGGCTTAATTGAAATGGTTATATTACGAAGGCAACATTATATATTATTTGTTGTTCAATTAATCAATTAGATTACTTATTTAATGCTCTTCATCTAGAACCTCATTTAGACTTTCTGAAGTCTTTCTAAGAGGGCTTAATTCTGGTTATTATTAGGTGAAAGGGCTGAATTCATATTTTGATAGGGGTAATTTAAGATTTATTGCTGTGCTCTAAAGCGATTTTCTTTTTATATCATAATCACTTTGTTCTACCATTTCTATAATTGTTTTTAAACTTGGCAGATGCCTGTTGAAATTTTATTTTTGAGTTTTGATTTTATCCTTAGTATTGATAAACCATGCATGTTTTAATGCATCTTGAACCTAGATTCTTCGATTTGGATCGCTTTCAGTCATTTACTTAATCAAATCTAGTTAGCAAGCACTAAACAAAAATGGAAAATCTGAATCTTGGCATTTTTAAAACTTAATCTATTATTAAGTTATCAAGATTTCTTTATTATTTATTACTCTTTCAATAAATGAGTTATTTATTTTTTATGAGACACTATAAAAGCTAACTAACATCAAAATGATTCCTAACTAGTAAATATCGCTACAAACTGAAGGAGTTTAATTCTCATTAATTTCAGGTGCAAGAAGGTAGTCAGGAACAGCATTAACATAATAATCGACCTACTTTTATTTATATAGCTAAGATAGACAGTAAATCTTACTTTATAAATTGGATTGATAACATAGACTCCGAGCTATCCTGATTAATTAACAATAATGATATTGTCTAGATTTAAATTTCCATGAAAAAGATCTTCTTCTTATAAACTTCTTAAATTCTAAAGAACAGAAAAAATTATAAATGCTAAATCCGCCTGAGTAACAATGGTTTTCTGATTAGATAATAATTATTCAAAAGAATTACCAATAAATTAATCAGTTAGGAGATACAAAATATCATTATCGTCAAAAATACTAATGATAGGAAATACGTTTTAGATGTTAGTATTTCTCAATATTTTAATATAATTATTAACAATTTCTTACAAATCATAGAATTTGAAAGTTTTACGATTGATAATTTAGGCTGCAAATTTTTTCTTTTTTTTCTTATGAGATACTGAGTAAAAATTTAAGCATATGTTATTTTAGATTCTGTATTTTTTTAGAAAATCAATTTATTTTGCTGATAATTTTAAAATCTTAAACCATTCTTTTTAGGACATAGGATGTTAGAATATTAAGATAAGTCTTCCTCCATTGTTTTATACTATAATCAAAAATAGTTAATTATGATGGCAATGGAATTTCTTTTTTTAGATTACACAGTCACTCAAAACAACACAATTAGTTTCTTAAAATATTAATAACCCATTAGCAATTGAAATGAATTTTAATTGCATTTAGTTATTAGACAAAACATGACAAACGCCTTACATCTCGATATTTTCTATTTCAAAATGCAAGTCAATAAAAGACATCTATTATATTGTTGATTATAGTTCATTTATGTTTGGTTATTTAAGTGCCCAATCTAAGCAAGCAGTTGATTCATTTGTTTTCAGCTTATTGAGTCTTTCATTATCAACTTTAATTACTCTCTTCTATTTCATAAAATCAGTATTTAATAATCTGATAAACTCAAAGATTAATTTATAAATATCACAAAAAAAACTCCAAATAAAATTTATCATTTCAGATTTTTCAACAGATTGATTATTTTAATATATGCTTCACATTACTAGTTTGCTCATTTCATAAAACTCTCAAACCATAATCTTAATTTATATGAAATATTTGCTTCATCCTTTTGTTTAATTGACACTAAACATTAGTGATGATTTTGATAATTTAGAAACCAAATATTCATTTAGCCCTCCTTTTTCAATGGATTGTCTTGAAATTAGAATTATATAATCAAAAATCTTTAATTATTATTTTAATAATAAAGGTACTTTAATCAAATTATTTATAAAAATAACATCCTTATATATATTCTTATTTTCTAATATCTAATAGGGTTTAGTGGGTTGACAATTATGAGTTAAATTATCAATAATTAATATTAAATCAAATTATGAAAAAATAATTGAAAAATAGTTTTATAACAATTTGAGCTCCAATATCAAAATTAGAATGGCATGATCTTTATAATTTAATTAAATTAAAAAATGAGAGATCAGATTTAATATTCTAACAATTTTCCTAATTATTTTAATATTGGAAGGAAATTTTAAGTAATTACTTCAAAGTTTTACGATATTAGAAATATTCAGAAAATATAATTATTAAGATATCTTTATAGGAAAATCGTATCTATTATAGGTTTGTTCTAAAACTAATAATCTTGATATTTGATTATATTAGCTATGTCTTTGTATTGACTATAGAAGACCTATTTTGAGAGTTATTTAAGATACTTTTCAATTTATTATCTTTCTTCTTCATTTTAGTATTCAACTAATAGTTTAGATTTCGGTTTTTCAACTCTAAAATCCTGTGCTGCACACTTTTTGCTTCTTATAAATTTGTGTCTTTATGAAGTTTATCCATTTATTAAATACTTCTTTTGGATTATGCATTTTTTTCAATGTATAAATATTAAGATTTGATACCATTAAAAAATACTCATCTATAAATTAGAGCGATAGGATAAAACATTATTTATAAAGAATGAGAAGAGATTATACATTAGAATTATCATTAAATTAATACCTAATTTAAAGTGCAATTAACTAATAATAATAACTTATAAATACAAGTTCAAGATCGGGAAAAGACAGCAATTGACACATCCTAAAATAAAAAGTGATGAGGTTCTCCATCAATACTGAATTCATAAAGCAGATACAATGTTAAATCTCATAATAAATAAATAAATTCATATTGGATATTAATTAATGCAAGAATTTATATTAACCATCACGTTTATCAAATACAAAAAAACGATTATGACTAGCAAATCAAATTAAAATCAAGAAATTAATAAGATATCGATGAACTCTTTTGATCAGAAAAAGTTGAAATATCAATATATCTATGCATTTTAATTCGCCAAAAAAGAGATAAAGTCATCTCATTTCTTTGATAGATTGATCCTTATTCATTTTATTAATATAATACAATAAATATTAATTCGCGGTTTAATGGCTTCATTAAAATACACCATTCATCAGACCACTACGAAAGATAGAGAGACTCTTGCAAATGGTATTGCTCATATTTAATTTCCTACCAATGAGCATGTTTGGATAGTGCAGAATCCTTAAAAATATGAAACAATTGTAATTAAATTTGATATCCCATGTAAGATCAAGGAATTCATCATAAGTATAAAATTGTCATTGAGTTTAGACACAAAATCATGTTCTTAGGTAAAAATCTCTTTATACAATATTACAGATGATGATGTTAAAATTTAATTGAAACAATTGGAAACAGTCAATTTTATAACATAGAACTTATAGAAAAAAATACTAAACCCTGACTTTGAAGAGAACACTTATTAATACGCAGAAATTACATTTTATTGTTAGAATAATGAATTGTCAATAAAATCTCTACAAGTTCTTGGATAATCAGGCTAGAGTCAAACTCTATCATAATATGCATTATAATCTGAGACCAACCACATGAAATAGCAACCCAGGGCATCATAATTTCCATTGATTAAATCATCAGAGAAAGAATCCTTAATAATAGTATCTGATTTAAAAATAAATCCAACAAATTAGATTAGTTAAAGAAGCGCATAAATGGTGCAAAAATCTTAATAATTTTCTTTGTTCAATAAAACTTAATAATAAAAAAAACAATAAAATACTGATAAATAAAGTGAAGATTCCTTATTATAAAGAGCATTTGAAGAGAGTCTTAAGACTCATAAAAGAGAATTGTAAAAATAAGAATAATAAGAACTTGAGATTGAAAAATAAATTGATGACATGTATTGCGAGGAAGAAAAAGACAACAATAATAAAAGAAATAATTTATAAAGTTCATATGACTCTATAAATAAACAATTAGATGACGCATTGCTTAAACAATAGAGATTTTCATAACCTAAATAGATAGTTAAGTAATAATTATTTTCACCCATCAATGAAGAGAATAATGGTGTGATTAAAGTATAAATTATGAATGAGAATTATATGAGTGAACAAGAGTATGAGGAAATGATTTAATATCATTCAAACATGGTTAACAAAGATTTTGTGCAATATCATAAAGCTTTAGAAGAATCTTTTTTCAAAGGTACTAGTCTTTTCGAACACATGAATTAATAATTTAAACCATTACAATATTAGCATGTCTATATTGTTAAAGATACATTGACTGATTATGAATATAAAAGATTAGAATTGAAAGTGATTAATTTTGGAGGGACAGTAGTTAAATAGGTTACTAACAAGACTACTATCATAATTTCTGATAAGCCTATTCAAGTAGATAACAAGTATACTATTTTAATAATAGATAGAAAGTTTAATATTTATGTTTTGAGTACTAAGCTCTTGGAATCTTGCAGTGTTGATAAATGGCCGCAATTTGAGAAGTATGAAGTGAAATGAAAAAATTAATTTATTTGCTATTATTTATATGAAAAATAGAATTTTCAATATTAATTTTAATTAATATATTCATTATAATTTAAGTTCGTCTAGCTCTTATTTATTGTAAGTAGAATTATAAAATTTACTTATATATTTCATATGGTTCTTAACATCTTGAATTTTTTCACTTATCATTAGGTCGTGTATAATTTAAAATCCAGAAAAATATTGCCTAGATAATTCTGCTGCAACGGGATCATTAAACAACCTAGTAAAATCTTGTCTTGAGAAGTTTTTCTTGTGTTCTCCATTCTTTAAGAATGCTTTGATAGCTTAATTTTCTGTATTTTTACTACCTAATAATGTTTGTGTTATGAATACATAAATATTTCTTTAAGAGGACTCCAAAATTTTTGGGAATGTTTTTAGTCTCAGATTTCTAAGGCTGCGGTTAATCTTTATCTTTAATTTTGCTGATCTTTCCTTTCTTAATAATTTTTTACGATTCTGAATCCTCCTACGATCCTTCAGTTGAAATAGAAGGTCTATGCCATACTTCTATTCTGGATTCTGGCATTTATTATGTTTGTGCTTCATCTTTAACATATTTATGAAAGGAAGAGTTGGGGTTAGAAAAATTGATTGTTGAGAATTTGAATGGTTGATTATCCAATTACTATTAAATCATTTGAATTTGTATAAATAATTATTTATGTTATTAAATATATTCTATGAAGAGTAGGAATTATATGTTAATGATAAATGTAATAATATTTCATAATTTTAATTAATAATATCATATATCTAGAAGAACTAATGTTATTCTTGGTAATCAACGTAGATGAACTCAGAAGTAGAATTCAACAGATATTTCAAAATCTATTTAAAGAAAAGGTTAAAATAAATATAAATGATTAAACCGATTATTCAATAAAAAAAGTAATAATTCTCTTTTAAAAAACATCTATTATAATAATTTATCCAAGAAATTTTGATTTATACTAAAGAGGTTAATATCTGAATTAAATCTTTTAAGAACTAATAAATTAAAATTAAATAAAAATCTTTAAAGAATTATTTCTATTAGAGTAAAATGTTTAGTGGTAATATAATACATTAAATTAGTTGATAAAGCAACATAATTCAGATTTAGGTTATTTGAAAATATCTGCTTTTCAGAAGAGGTAATGAAGTAAAGAAAAAAAAAAGTAAGAATTCATAACTTTTAAATGTTAAAACTCATATATTTAGGGATCTTTCACTTCTAATAGCTCCAAACTTTTCAGTTAACAAATTTTTAATCTTAATGTAATCATTATGTGTCCATGATTTAATTGTGTCTTGTTGATTCAACATTTTTAATGCCTAATTATATATAGAATGAATTACTTAAGTCCATGTAACAAATCTTCCTTTAACTCTTAATCGCTCTTCAGCTACTTTTTATCTAATATGATAGTGAACTTTCTTTTCGTAAGTTCGACTATGCTTTTTTTCAAGGTATCTAGCTACTTTCTATTTTCTAGCCATTTCTTTTAATGATTCATGATTAGTGGATGTGCACAGTTATTCTACCCAATCTTCAAATTATAGTGTCTCTTCATCATTAAGAATCTCATCACATAATCCAATTTTGATTCTCAAGATATCATCTGATTTAATATAATTAGATATAAATTCTTCTTATTTCTGGGATGGCTGGAACCTCATTCTCAAATTAGAAAAGCGCTCATCTACATTAGTTGGAATTGGAAGATTTTTTGGATACGAGAACTTTTTTAAATTTTCTCTTTATAACATCACAGCTAGTATTTCTAAGTCCCCCATAGCATGATGATCTAGTGATTGCTCATTGGTTGAACATTCTTCAATAAAAACCTTCTTTTTTGGATCCTCTTCTAGATGAAATTCATCTAGAGTTTAAAGAATTGGTTTCTTAAATAAAGAGATTTAGTAAGGAGAATAGACAGGCACTTAGTCATCTTCTTAGAATTGATCAATTTACTAAGATTATGAAAATTTATACTTCTTCTTCATCACCTCTGTAATGTGGTTCATCTAAGAGTTTATGTTGGTTATCGATTTCTTATATCTATTCCATGCATCCTTATCTCACGTCTTGGTTAGTACTCATTTGAAGGCAAGATTTTATATTTTTAAAAAAAATCCTTTGAATTACGTCTATTACACTTATACGCTTTAATATCCCTCAGCTTCTACTCTTTATTAACGAATAATATTATAAACGAGACTTATTAAAGAATTTTGGATAATTTAATATTATCAGAATTAATATATTACTTTTATTCAATCTATGAATTTAATACAAATTAATAATTGTATAAAATGATTAACAATTTATGATCACAATTATATAAATAGTAAGTATTTCATATATGATAAATTTATTGCTTCTCGTCATCTTCTATTACAGAATCAAGTTTGTCATTAACAATATTTTCGATATGGGAAATATTATAAGATGATCCTTTACTACTAAGACTTTCTAAAGAATTCATTTAACAAAAGGAAGGATAATAGAATTAGAAATCTGCGTATTTTCTAGGACTTTTAGATCTTTTTTGTTATTCAATCCTTATCTTATAAGATGTTGGATTGCACCTTTTAATTTAAGCAGCCTGACATTCTTATCCAATAGAATGTGTTTCCTTTTAATCAACTAAATTCAATTAAATTAAATACAAATTTAAGTTATCCCTGAGAACCCTGTTGCTTTATCCAGTATTTCTTACAGAATGTTGATATTTTCCAGTTTGCAATTAAAATATGGATGGTTTAAACATTACTATGCTGAATATCTGGTTTTTGGATTTGGATCTAACATAGCTTTCAATAAACTAAAAGCTTCCTTTTATAATTTGAATTCGAATTCTTGAAAATTTATTTAGCATTATTTATTCTTTTCCATTATTTCGAGAGTGTTTTCTGCTCTAAATAAGGTCCTCTTTGTTAATCTTAGGTATATATAAAATTACTTACAATTTATAGAAGATAACACCTGCGCTAAAGATATCACATTTTTAAGTAAAATACTCTTCATTATTATAATTTTAGAGAATTTCCGGTGCTATATATCCAGGTGTTCCACAGACACATAATTTTTAGAGAGGTTCTTAATATGTGGCCAATCCAAAATCAATTATTTTAAGAGATGTTATATCATTTGGCTTTTATAAAAGTATATTTTCGAGTTTGATATCCCTATGAATAATTTTCTTTGAGTCTAAGTAATTCAAAGCTGTTATAATTACCTAATTAATATACAAATGTTGTTTACTTTAATTGCTTCCCTTATCTGAAAGGAGGGCAACTGATCATCTGGATATGTTTTAATGTAGTTGTAGAGAGTATGACCTTCCAAATAATCAGTCACGATATAATATGAATTCTCTCCTTAATAGATCTCATATAACTTAATAAAACTTGGATGATCTATTTTCTATAGGATTTCAATCTCCTATTTTAATCTATTCTTAAAATTAAGAATAAAACAATACAATTCTATCACTTGATTTCTTTTATAACAAGTATTTCTTAGAAATGCACTTGGCTGCATAATTTGATATACTCTTTTTACATTTTACTAGACAAACCTTTGAAGATGCTCCTTAACCTAAAATTTAATTTGAATCATAGAATATTGAAATGTTCCCAAAAAAGACTCTTGCTGACAAGTGTATTTTAAGTAAGTTTAATGAATTATGATCAGAATCAAACCATTTTATCCGATTGTTATAATAAATTCCAAATGCACACAATTCTTCGTTTTCAGATGCTTTCCACATTACTCTTGTCTCCCATTTGTATGGTATAACATACTTTGCATTTAACATATTTTTATGCTAAATATATGTATATTTTCTTATACTTCACTCAAAATCATCTCATCATCATGCACTTCTAAATAATATGTTTTGCTTTTTAATATATGCTTTCTTAAACAACTCATTTGATAGATCACTTACATTTATATTTTTATTACTTTTTATTAATATAAGAATAATGTGTAAAATTTATTTGAATTCAAATCTAATCTATTGAATTTATCATATTATATTCATTAATGGATCACTTATTTTGATAGTATTAAATATTAGTTATTTATAAAACTATAATCAAATGATATAAACGAATAACTATTACATAAAGAATAGTAACACTCAGTGAGCTCATATCACTTTATTATATAAATTCATAGTAATCATACTAATTAATAACTGAATAAAATAAATATATGTTTAACAACTACAAATTGAAATTTAAAGAAAACGAGCATTTTGATCAATTCAAAGATAAGCTTGAAGATAGTTTAAAAGAAGAATTCTTTCTCCTAATTGATGAAATTGAATCATAATTAAATCAACATGTTTATGAATAAGAAAAGTTGTTAGATTAGATAAATAATTTGTAATTACAAACACAAAATAAATTAGATTAAGAATTGGCCAAGTATACTTTATTCAAAATTATATATTAGCAACTTTGAATATCAAAAATAAATAAATTAGCTGAATGAATAATTGTAGCAACAAAATACTCAAATTTCATTTTTAAATAAATCAATGAAAAATGTCTATGTTGAACAAATAGATTTGTTTTCACCAATCAAAGCGCCTTCTCTCTCTCCTTAAATTACTAGGACATAATGTAATATAATCTATTTTATTGATTAGCCATTAATAAACAAGTTAAAAGAAAACTCTTAATGACAGAAAAAGAAAATGATAATCATGGTAATTGTTACAGTAGCATAAAAAAAATAAGATAGAATGATTATTTTCTTGATGAATAAGAATTTCTGATTTTTTTTAAGGAACAATGTATGAAAGATTTCTTAGATAAATAAATAGAAAGAGAATAAGAATTATTTAGTTTATGGTAGAAAATGTAAAATTAGAGTTTAGAGAAATGTTAATTATTACAATAAACGATTGATCTTGCATGTTCTTAGATGGATGCCTATAAATAACAATATAATTCGGATATTAAAATCTATACCGATGTACTCTAATAATTGGAAATGAGAGTATCAAAATACTAGATTGCCTTTCAATAGATACTTTAAAATAATCTCACTTAAATTGAACTTAATAATATTATTCAATTAGCTAAAACTTTAAATTCAGAATTTAATAATGTTAATGATTTGGATAAATTAATTGATCTCCTTATGGAATTTAATTAGACAAGCCAGAAATTTAATATGAGTCTTCAAAACAATTAAAATATCAAGATTTAGAATTTGCAAACCCACATTTTAGAATTAGAATAATAGAAGAAAGAATATAATGATGTCAAAGAACAAAGATAAGAATTATTAGAATTGAGTTAATAGATGAATAGTAAAATCATACAGTAGTCTAATTAGATTGAAGAAATGAATCAGCAAATAGTATCTCTCACCTAATTATTTGCTAAAGCCTTATAAGATTTAGAAAGAATTCAAGGAGAGAATGAAACACTAAGAAAATCTTATAATTGCAACACTAACTTTAGCAATAATATTACAACAAGAACATAGGAAGGGAGTGTGAGTTTAAAGAATCACTTTATAGCTAATAGATATTCTACATACATTCCTAGAGAAAGTTTTAGTTGCAAAAATTCTTATAGAATTGATTAAAGATAAACCAATTTCAGTTCGGACTTTAAAAAATCACAATCTAATTATGAGCTTGATGACATTTACTATTTATTGGATTAATTGTTAAATCAAGGTTATTCAAATAACGCGCTCGATTTCATTAACAATGTAAATAATTAAGTATAAATATAGTTTCAATGTTCAAGTGGTAATTTCAAAATTCAGATGCTATGGCAAAAGTTGAAAGATTTCTTAGTGATAGCCTACTATTCTTATAATTAATAAGATGAAATTTTTACATCATTAAACAAATTTATAACTGATCTGAAATTGCCAATTAACTAATTTGAATTTATCATTGAGGATGGGTTATAGCACACTGTAAGTAAATTGGAATCTAATTCTATTTTATTGTGTTAGTTGTTACATAGATTGGCATCTGATATTCATGATATGAAATTATCATAATCTTATATTGTTGACTCAAACATCAAGTCAGAATCTTAGAAAGATTATTCTTAATGCATCATGCAAGAATTAACCAATTTATCAAAACAACTAATTCATATTTGTTAAGAAAATGATGACATTATAGTCTTGCAAATTGAAAGGTAGATTGAAATCCAAGAATAATTAAAATTATAAAGAAATAGATAATTAAGAGACATTTAAACTAGTACTTGCAAAATATTAATGGAATTGTTTAAGGAGTGGAAATAAAATTATCTTAATATTTCATAGATCTTGTTGATCTTATGCAAAGGTTGGCAATAATTACAATAACAAAAATAAGATCGAGTTTTAGAAGGAATAATGAAAAATGTACATGATGAAATAAAATAATTATAAAAATCCAATTTAGGATAAATTATTAGTTAAGAATTGAAAGCATTTTCATTTATATATAAATCATGAAATCTATAATTTAAAAAAAGTTCCTAAATATGGTAATTCTAGTGCTCTTCTTGATCTTAATCTTTTCCTATTCTTTCTTCCTTTTATTTGCCAAAGAATCAATTAACAGATAATGAGAATCTTGCGATTCAAGATGAAATAAATATAATAGATATATACTGTTATTCTCTATTCATGTAACTTTAATTGGAGATCTAAGGCTATAAGTAGGAATGACTATAGCAAAACAAACCATTTTAATAATAATAGCAATTCTAATCCATTTAAAGAGAAATAATTTCTCTAAGATTTTATAGGAACTAAAAATATCAATAATTATCAAATAAGAAAGAATAGCAGAAGCAACATTTATTTTGAAAATATTATCATCATTAGCTATAATTTCGCTGTATTAATGAAAAATCTAATTTCCAGTATTTACAAATTAACAATTAAAGACTAGAATAACAATAATCTAACCCTAACATTAAGATTTTATTACATATTTAATATTAGAATGATAGATTAAGAAAATGTGTATTAATTATTGAGTACAAGACTATAATAATAAAGATATCCAATTGTTCTTTAGAATTGGTTAAAGTATTCCCTTAAAGGATTATAGTCAATAAACATATACGAAGTACAGATTTCAGAAGATATATCTACCTGCCATTTCATTTTTGAACTCTTGAAAATTTCTTATTCAAATTATATAAAATGAGATCAGGCATATTAATTTATTTAATTATGTGGTAAATCATTAATTAATTAAGAAAGCAAATTTTTTTTAATATTACTCTTAATAACCATCAACAACAATGGATCAAGTGAAGAAAAATCCAATCGACCCTAAAGACAAAGTATTTTAATTAAGAGGTTCTGCAAAACCAAGAACATCATTCTTCGTTTCCAAGATCTTTTTAAAGAAATTTGATGAAGTTGAAATTCATGCTCTTGGAGATGCCATATCAGGAGCTGTCAGATGTGCTGAAACTCTTTAGAGATAGGGTAATCACATTTCTTATCTTTTTAGGTCTTGCTACAATCCAAAAAATTGAAACCTTAACATAGCCATTAGAAAGAGGATAAAAGGTCAAAATTATTGTATCCCTCAGAGTTACACCAGATGGAAAGAGAAGAATTAATGAAGAAATCAAATAATGAGTTTGATTTTCATTAAAATATTAAAAAAAAATACATATCGAATATTCATCATATATATATGAACTAACCATTTCTATAATTATTCTTACTTATTATACATTTCGTAATATGGGTGTATTTATAAATAACCTTGAACGAGAATTAAAAAAATAATAGATGGAATGCAATTAGAATTCTGGTTGAAAATGTTGATGGAAACAATTCTATAATTTATATGTAAATATTCGTAATATTAATTTGAAAAACCCTCAAAGAGTATCTTTAGAAGGATTAAAAAATTAATAAATAAATACACTTATTTAATAAACTAAAATAATTAAAAGTTTCTAATCTAATGTAAAAATTACATAAGGATTTTAATGAATTATTAAAGTGGTTTCTATAATTTCGATAGAGCACAATCTTTATTTTATAATTGTAAGAATACTAGCCTTTCTTTTTGAATCTATTACAATAACTAAAATCTAAAATCTGTGAAAATTATAATGAGGGATTTTATTATAAATATGGCATAGAATGCTATTTAATTTAATCGTCCTCAGATCATTTACTAGTATTGGTATAATATTAAACATAAATCCAAAAGCATTCCAATTTAAATACTCAATCTAAATTAGTATTATATGGTTTACTAGGATTCATTCATATTTATTCTTTTTGAAAATTCTCTCTAATGTTTACTCATTTTAATTTCGAACAAATTTTCATATTTTTGGAGTTTGATTAAGCTCAATACCATAAAATTAAAATACAATAGGGTATTTAAAAATCTTTTATGAAAATAATACAGCAATAATCATTTTACATAATAGATTAATCATATTTTTATGATAAACCCAATGTTTCCTTAATAGATATTGATTTAGTTACCTCAACATCAAATGGAGATTGTAGTCTAAGTTAAAATAGGATCTGGCACTCAAGGTAGTGTATATTAAGGTTTTATAAAAAATCTTAATCAACAAGTAGCTATAAAAGTAATGAACGAATTAAATCCAAGAGAAGAAAAAATATTATAATCAATAAAGCAGCATAAACCAAAACATATTATAAGAATATATGCAGTTGAAAAACTATGGAAACAAGTTTATATAGTGATGGAATTGGCTGAAATGGATTTTTTTAAGTTTATGAATACAAATCAATTTAGCACATATGATGTAGATGAAAAAAGCGAATTCTTTTTATAAGTATATACAAACATTATATTAGATGGTTAAGGGAGTTTAAGAATTTCATTAAATAGGCTACTTCCATAGAGATTTAAAACCAGAAAACTTTGTTTGCTGTCGCGATAAAAGCTAGAATTTGACGATTAAATTAATTGATTTTGGCTGCTCCAAAGAATAATCAGATGGTGGGAAACAAACATTATAGGTTGGAACTCCTTACTATATGGCAAGAGATGTTATTAATTCTACAAACTATACAAAAGAGATTGACATTTGGGCAATGGGAGCTATCTGGTATGAAATGATCACATTGTAAACTTTTTTTCAAGGTAACAAATTGATTTACTCTAGGTATCAATGAAAGAAATATCTATTACTAAATCTCCACAATTTAGACTGATTAAATAGATTAAAAAATTGATAAACTTGATAAATGCTAGTTAGAATTTCGGGAAATTATGAAAGAAATGATTTGCTTAGATCACCAGAAAAGAATTTAGTTGGACGATGCAATTGAAAAAATAACACAAACTCTTTAAAAAGTAAAATTATAAAAAATTGAAGCAAAAATAAAACAATAGTTTGAAAAAGAATTTTAAGAGAAGGAATAGTAAATCACTTATCAGAATTAAATGAAATATGAAAACCTTGAGCGATAAATGAAACTAGATGAGGAAAATTAACGTAAACAACTTAAGGAATAACTTAAGAATGAATACGAAAAGAACATAATTAATAAGGAAAATGAATTACGAAAAATAATATAATAACAACAATAAGCTTCTAATTAAAATCAGAAAAATAATGAAGTCTAAAGATTAGAATAAACACTACAATTTTAATCTTAACTGAACTCATATAAACTTGAAATTGAACAACAATATTAATAAAAAATGAAATAAGAATTGTAATTACTTGAAAATAAGTCAAAAGAAGGCTTACTTAGAATTAAATAAAAGGAGGATGAAGAAAATAAGAAATTATTAAACGAAGAATTCTAGAAGTAATATAAATTAGAATTATTTAAGAAATAGTAAGAGTATCAAATACAATTTTAAAATTAATATATCAAGGAAGAGCTTAACAGTAAGAAAAAATAATTAAACTATCTTCTTAATTTATTATAGAATACGATTTAAAATCATTTATCATCTTTGAATTAATAAAAGTTAGAAATAGATAGTTACGAATTTAATAATTCAGATTAATAATAGATATTCAATTAAATATAGAATTTTATTAGCTAAAAGTAGAATCAATTATAGTAAATAAGTGAACATATCAATAATTTAGATATAAAGAATGAGTATTAATAATTGTAATTTCTAATAGAACTTGAATCCAAATATAAAAATGAATTTTAAATACACATATAAGAAAATCAAATGATTCAATAACAGATTTAATCGTTTATGATTTCTTTTGTAAAAGAGTAGTAAAAAAAAATTTTATTGGAAAAATAGGAAAAAGAAGAAAAAGAAATTCAATAAGAAATGAATGAATAATTTGCATAATACCAAAAACTCCAAAATGAATTCAATGAATAGTAAAGCGAAATTCAAACCATTCAAATAAATTGTGAAAAATTATCAATTTATAATTACAATGTAACTGGTCAATTTAAAGAATTAAAGTTTCATGCCGACGCGATATCTGCATCGGTAAACTAACTTAGAATATTTTATTACTCATAAGAAAGCAAAGTTTCTCGAGATTTAATCAACTATTTACAAATTTAAAAATTACAAATTGACAAATCAATAGAAAAGTTGAAAGACGAAATTTAATAAATGAAAAATACTCTTTCAATTTAAAAAGAGGAATTAAAATATGAGATGCAAAGAGATCTGTAAAAAATTAATGATTAGGCCGAGAATATAGAATTCAAAATTCAAATTTACTAAAAAGTAAATGATAAATAAAAAGAAAATATTTTAAATTTACTATAAAAGAGGTTATTAAATATTAGATAACTATATAATTAATTAAACACAATTATTTAAACTGATACTCTTTATTTAAATGTAAAAGAATATGTGGAAATTAAATAAAAATATTTAGAAGAAGAATAAAATTCTACAGATTTATCAAATAAGTTATAAGAATAACAATAAAGAGAAAACTAAATCAAGATAATAGAAAAGAAATAATTAAACTTTATTATCCATATTCAATAGAAATCAAATCAATTTTAGGAATCCATATAAGATCTCAAAGATTAATTGAGTGTAATAGAATAAAATTGTAAATAAATAGAAAACCCTTAAATCAAACATGATCTAGAGGAAAAACAAACTGAGTTAAATAATTTAAAAAAATTAGCAAAATAAATGTATGATTAAATAATAAAAGAAACTTAAAAAGACATGATTTTTTACCAAACGTTTGAATCTCTATAAGAAGAATCAAATAGTATTTAGATATAATTAGAAAATAAGAAGAATGAATAAAGCAATCAAATTACACAGTTACAGGATTTATCTTAACAGATTCTAAAATAATGTCAATCTGAAACAAATAAGCATTTTTAGAATATCAAAGATGAATTGTAATAAATATATTAAGACTTTAATCAAAAGTAAATCGAATTTATGAATTTGGATATTTAACATTACAATTATTAGCATATAATAGAGTAAAATTAATTAAAGTAAGAAGAGTTTCAAAATTTAATTAATAAAATGAAAAATACTTATGAAAAATTAAAACAAAATATGGAGTTAATTAAAAATAAGAAGAAACCAAAGGATAAAAATTCTCATAAACAAGTTGACAATTTTAAAATAATCTTAATTGAAATTGAAAAGAAAAATGATGAATAATCTCAAGATATGGAAAAATAGATTAAGGAGATTGAGTCATTCTATTAAAAAGTAAAATTTTTGAATTTAGAAGATGAAAATCAAAAATACCAAAATTGGATAGTAAAATAAGAGTCAATACGTGAAATGAATAAAAAGTTTATTGGATTTCGTGGTTAGATTTAAGGGATGCAAAAATCTCTTATAGAAGAAATGGGTACTTTACAAACAGAATTTAAAGAACTCAAAGATTAAGTTTGCATCCTAACTAAATAAATTCCTACAAATGATTAAATAAAGGAATTTCAAGAAAGGTTTCACAATAATGATTAGTCATTTCTGACCCTTAGTTTTCTTATCATTCTGATCAAAGCCTTTGAACTTAAAAAATACGTTATTAGACTATAAGAGTTCTAAGAAAAATAAAAAAAAAAGAAATAAACCAATACAGTATTTAGAGAATAATTAAGTAATTTGATAGAAGCTAATTAAATAATATATAAATATGAATCCTTTCTAAAATGCAAAAGAACGGTTGTCTTAAAATAGGAACTGATTGAAGATGAAACTTAAATTGAGAAATAAATTTAAGTTATATATAACTTTGTAAAGACTGTAAACACTGTTAAATTAAGATCATACTTGAAGAACTAATAAGTAGTTAAAACTATTAGCGAAAATTATATTGAAAATTTAGAATATTGTAAATTAGAGATATTTTATTAAGTGAGGCCTAACAACAAATCTTGATATATCATAAATATTTTGATCAGCTTATTATGAAACTATAGTTCTTCAAATATTAAAACCACTATTTTAAATACTAATGGAAATTCTATAATTTAATAATAATTGTAAATCTACTTATTTTCACATTTCTTAATTTTGATGGAATTTCCCATTATTCCTGTTGTAAAACCAAACCCAATATAATTCTTCTGTGTATTTTAATATTTATATATGGAATGAGTTAAATTCTATATTTTATACATTTCAATAGTATTAATACCTTTTTTATCAAATTTTCTTTTTGGAAATTAATACTTATGTTAATTTATATTTTGCTTATGCTCTAAGATTGAGAATGAGTAAAAATTTAACACCGAATCAGAAATTTTAATTAAATTATTATTAAGCAATTTGAGAAATTCAAACATTTGTAGATATTTAAATAAAATTATGTTAAAATCTTAGTATTGTAGCTAGGTAGCAGATTATAGTAAGTTAATGAAAAGATGGTCCCCAGAAAGTTCTACAACAATAAAAAAGTAAATTCAAAAGAGATTAGAGAAACGATAGACGATTAGAGAACTTTACAAATAAAAGTCATGGAAAACATTAGTCAAGATTGCCTCATAAACAAAAGGTTTGTATGAGGAATATGATACAATCAAGGTATAGGGATAGGTTATATGTGTTGGAGATTCAGTTTAAATTAATAGTGGAGATCAACATGATGAGGATTATGTTGGAACCATAAAATAAATTATATCAATAAAAGAGCCAACAACGGCAAAGTTAATATGTTTGTGTAGAATTTAATGGTATATGAGAAAAAGTGAGATCATTAAATCATAGCCTAAATGTTCAGAATGGATTTCTGAACAAGAATTATTTATAACTAATCATTAAGAGTATATTTTGGCCTAGAGTATAATAACCAGCTGCAAAATATTGAGTTGCAGTGAATATCAGGAGTTGGACGAAATAGATTCCACTATTTATTTTAACAGATTAGAATGGGATCTTTAGAAGAAATAATTTGGTAATATGGATGCAATATAGTAATATTGTTTTTGCTTTCAACCGGTGAATCCCGATAGACAATATATTCAAGTATATCATAATTTCATATTAAGTGTGATTCATGTAAAAATTGGTATCATTTTGAATGTGTTGGTATTAAAAATGGCACCTATGATAAAAATGAATTCAATTGCAGGAATTGTTAATGATTCAATGTTTATTTGTATTTTTAATATACTGTAATATATTAGTTTTTATTAATCAAACAATTATAGCAATTTAAATTGGCAAATAGATGTAAACTTCATTCAAATTTCGAGCTCCATGCAATTTATAATATTTCCAATAGGAAATCATTGTAGAAAACGAAGTATTTTTTCTGTATTTACAACAGATCCCAGAATTAGACACATTTGAAGAATTTTGTAGCAATATTCCTGATTAGGATAATCAAGACATAAACTTCTCCAAACAATCACATACACACAACTCATAATTAATTCGCATCGATTGCTAATAAACACATGAATCAAAATCATCAGAATTGTAACAATCAATTGATTCACGGGATTAAATGAGCAAATCAAAAATAAAAAGTGTGCAGAATCAAGAAAATGAATAAATAACATATATGCAATTCGTAGAATTCAATCCTCATAGCATAATATCAGAATCAATTAATTAGAGGACAGATACATAATAGAGTTAGAAAGATACAATCGCAGAACCGCCTGCTCCTTAAAATAAAAATACAACTAAATTCTGTTTTCCATCTAAAGGAAGTGGATTGAATAATTGTAATGAATCTATTGATTTAATATAGTAAAGAAATAACTTTGTGTCAATTAAGATATTTAGAATAACAATAGAAATCAAAGCAATTCAGAATAAACTGTCTTAAAAAACCAGTCTTAGTCAGAAAATAAAAATAATATCGAAGAGGATTTAAGAAAATAAATTGCTTAACTTTGCAAAGAAAAAACTTAGATGTAATTACAATATTAATCATAAATGAAAAAGTTATTGGAGTAGAATTAATTGTTGGAATAATAATTAATTTAATAAAAATAACAATCTTAAATGTTGAATTAGGATAAACAAATTTTATAATAAAAAATTATCATCTTATAAAAAAGATAAGCTCTAGATACAAATACAATAATTGAAAATTGCAATTTACCAGAATCTGTACCAAGTAAATTGACAAATAAGGAGAAGATTTAATATTTGATTGAAAAATTAAACTAGAAATGTCAAGAAAATGCTAGACTTCAATATGAGATTATATTGTTATAAAATAATGTACATTTTCATTATTTAGATTTTAGATTGAATTGTTAGAAACCTCAAAGATTTTGTAATTGGCAAATAATAATATCTTCCCACTAGATCCAGGTAAAACTAATAACCAAAATCATTCTCCTTAACCATAATCATAGAATAGAGCATAATCATTGAGTAAGGATAGCAGAACAAGTTTATTGACATAATAGAAATAACCACTAAACATCACCATTAACTATCCAGCTGAAGGTAAAAAGATAGTGAACTTGTAAGAATTTAAATATATAATAGATCGGCTATGATATCTCCATTGTCTAAATGTGCATAGATTATTTAATAAAAACAGTTAAATCAGAAGATTTAAAAAAATACCCACTAATTTTAAGAAGACATCTAATCTTAAAAGATACAGTAAGATTTATTTCTATATTTTTAGCACTAAAAATTCAACATCAGTAGGAGAGTTAATGTCTATTAAGTCTGATGCCATTAATTATTCTAGTATTATTAATAGAATCCTACGAAAGGAATCATATTCAATATCATCCCCAGATGGTAGAGCTACTTAAAAATTCAAACAGGCTTTAAATGAAAAATTAAATAATCTTTAACAAGATAGTTCAAAGTCCTATGGTAGTTTACTATTCTCATTGGGGGAACAGAAACAAAAAGAAGCAAATAATTGTTTCAGACAAACATCTCCCAAAAGAGAGAAAAAAAAATCTAAACAGTAATCAAGTGATACCTAAACTAGGCTTTTCGGTTTTATGAATCAACAAAATTCAAGAAAATAATCAGATTTACTCAAATCAGAAGAATCTCATCGATCTGATTTAGGAAGAAGATCTGAAAAGTATTTAAATTAATTTAATAAAGTAAAAATGGGATGGATCCTAATAATGAAATAATACAGTTCATGAAAGAAATGCAAAATAAAAAATCAGATAGTAATCTCATATATTAAATCTAAAATTATTAGTCTCGAAAAATATTAAATAGCCAAATATTGGTACCTTATTAACAAGACCTATGACTGCAGATATGAAAGAAGTAAATAGCAATCTTTAATAAAAATTTTGAAATTATTAATATTTTTTTTATCTATTTAAAACTAATAATTGTTCAATTATTGCGGCTAGTTCATGAAATATTCATTTGAGAAATGGCTTCAAATCATCTGTAATTTATAAAATAATTTAATTCTAATTAATTAATAAATTTAATTTATTTACATATAATGGAATATACTAGATTAGGAAATACAGGTTTATTGATTTCAAGAATATCTTTTGGAAATATGGTGAATTTTGCCCCTGAGGACGAAGAAGTCAATACAGAAATTATCAAAACCTGCTATGAAGCCGGTGTTAATTTCTTTGATTCCGCAGAATTGTATTCTTAAATCCGAAAATTTTAGTTATGAAAATGGCTAAGCTGAGGCTTAATTAGGAAGATCCATTAAGAAATTAAACATTCCTCGTGAAAAGATAATAGTTTCTGTGAAGATTCAGGGGAATAACTTTGATGGAGGAAACAAAGTTAATAGGCTATTCACCCTTAATCGCAAACATGTGATAGAAGGTGTTAATGCGTCGCTTGCTAGAATGTAACTAGACTATGCTGATATTGCTTTTGCTCACATTTATGATCCAGATACACCAATCGAAGAAATTTGTAGAGGATTCAATCAAGTCATTGAAGATGGAAAAGCCTTTTATTGGGGAACATCTAATTGGAAACCTTAGCAAGTCTAAGACGCATTCAACTACTGTGATAAACATGGCTTAATCAGACCTGTTGTTGAGTAATGTCCATATAACATGTTAACAAGAAATATCTTAGAAAAAGATTTTGTTGATATATTTGAAGCAGGGTATGGTACAACAATCTACAGTCCCTTATAAGGAGGACTATTGACTGGAAAATATAATGATGGTCTTATCCCTCAAGGCAGTAGAGCAGGCACTGATAATGGATGGTTAACAAAAGAATTATCTTATTCATTAATCTTTAAAAAATTTTGTATTATTATATGTCTTACAATTTTAGTGGAAGATCCTGAGTCAATAGTGAAACTCAAAAAATTAGGAGATTTAGCACAGTCCATAGGATACACTCAAACTCAATTGGCTATCGCTTGGACTCTATATAATAAAAATGTATCAACTGCAATCATAGGGGCCAAAAATGTGTAACAATTGAAAGATTCCTTGAAAGCCTTTGAGTTATATAAGAAATGGGATAAAGAATTAGAATAAAAAGTTGAGGCAATCCTATAGAGCAAACCATAACAAGATTATAATTGGTAAACTGGAAAACCTTTCCCCGATAGAAGATGATAATTATATGGAATAAATTTATATTTAAAATTTAGAATTAATTTTAAAACTAATTATAATAAAATAATTTATATTAATTAAAATGGAATATACTAGATTGGGAAACACAGGTTTATTGATTTCAAGAATATCTTTTGGAAATATGGTGAATTTTGCACCTGAAGACGAAGAAGTCAATACAGAAATTATCAAAACTTGCTATGAAGCTGGTGTTAATTTCTTTGACACTGCAGAATTGTATTCTAAATTCCTAAAATTTTTAGATATGAAAATGGAAAGGCAGAAGAATAACTTGGTAGATCTATAAAAAAACTTAACATTCCAAGAGAAAGGATTATTGTATCCGTTAAGATCCTTGCTAATCTTGAATAAGGTGGAAATCCAATTAATCGTTCTTTTACATTGAATCGTAAACACGTTATTGAAGGAGTCAATGCATCTCTTAAAAGACTTTAATTAGACTATGCCGACATTGCCTATGCCCATTTTCTAGATCAAGATATATAGGTGGATGAGATATGTAGAGGATTCAATCAAGTGATTGAGGATGGAAAAGCCTTCTATTGGGGAACTTCTAATTGGAAGCCATCTAAAGTTTAAGAAGCTTTTAACTATTGTGATAAGCATGGCCTAATCAGACCTGTAGTTGAACAGTGCATATATAACATGGTCATTCGAAACTTAGTGGAAAAGGATTATGCTGATGTTTTTACACAAGGATATGGATCAACTATATACAGTCCATTGTAAGGAGGGTTGTTGACAGGTAAATACAACAACAACCAAATTCCAGAAGACAGCAGAGCAGGTAAAGATAATGGATGGTTAACTAAAGACAGCGCTCATGCAGTATTTTTTGCAAAATTTTGTAATTTGATGTTGTTATATTTAAGTGGGAAATGAAGATGCTATTACAAAACTCAAAAAGTTAGGAGAATTCGCTTAGTCTCTTGGTTACACTCAAACATAGTTGTCAATAGCTTGGGTTTTATATAACAAAGATGTATCTTCAGCTATAATTGGTGCCAAGAATGTTTAACAAGTGAAGGATTCTTTGAAAGCCCTTGAATTATATAAAAAGTGGGATAAAGAATTAGAGTAAAAAGTTGAAGCAATCCTATAGAACAAGCCATAACAAGATTATAATTGGTAAACTGGAAAGCCTTTCCCCGATAGGAGATGAGTTATAAATATTAAAATAATGGTTAACATATTCTTTGAAGGATCTATCTGATTATATTTACAGATTCAAGAAGATTCTGATTCTTTTTCCAATCAATAAGTTAGAAAATATTCTGATATTAATAATTGTAAACTTAATTTTTACTCTTTAGAAATATTAAAGTTTATGATTACCTTAATCGTATCCTCTAAAGGATTCAATCTAAGATTATCAAATAAGATTTATTTTTAAGATATAGTGGCATAACTAATTGAAACAATATGTTCTTCTTTTATTAGCAAGCCTATCATATCAATCTTATTGAATGATCAATAATTTATGTTACCATTAATAATTTATGCTTATAGAATTGAATATTAAAAGAAGAGAGCATATCTATTTTACCCATGTGAATCTTAGAGATAATTATTAGCAATCTTAGTTAACTTATTATAGTAATAGCAATTCTCAATCAACCAAACAATTTATAGATATAATAATATTATTTATCTAGCGTTGCGTAATCCCCCAATAAATAGAAGAACTTTAAGCAAATGTTCATCGTAATAGTATCTTAGTCTAAATATAAATGTTCGAATGAAATTATTCAAATTTGCTGTGATATATTAATTTCTATTTCTAATATAAATTATTATTAATTAGCAAATAGAAAGGCTTTTGATCATTATAGCTAATACCTCGCAAATTAATGAAGGAGTAAGGTTTGATAACATTCTTAAACTGCTCGTAAGAATTTTAAAATAGTGAAAATTGTTAATTTTGATAAATGTAATTGGTAAAATTTTTGGAATGAATTTTGGAAATAGCAAATACTTTAGCAAAGACACTAATTTAATGAATACAATAAATAAGTTATTATTGAATACTCAAATGGCTCATAAAGGATAAAAAAGTAATCCATTTATAGTTGATGCTCGAACTCCGAACAGAATAATAAAAGAGAATGATGATAATACAAATACTTACCTTGTTTCATATGGTAATAATTAAGTTTTGGAAGATAAAAACTACATTGAAGTAAATTACCCCGAATTAGTCGAGGATTATAATTTTTTTATTACAACAGGAGAAAGATATGATTAAGAATTTCTTTAATAGAAGGCTCTGCAGTTTGCTTTATGTTAAATACAAGAAAATCCAATTATAGAATAGCATTTGTTAGAGAGAAATAATAAAGTTTAGATCAAGTAATAGAGAAAATAGACTATTCGATATAAGTGTTTGAATATTCTTGATATTTAAATCAATTCATCATTGAAGGATAAAAAGTTAGCAATTAAAATGAAAGCCAATGAAGGCAATATTACAAATATTCCAAGCATGGAGAAATTAATTAAAATTACCCATGAATTATAAACCATAGGATATACTTAAGATGAATTGATAGTAAGTTTTACTCTCAAGAATCACCAGGAATGCATAGAAGATAAGTCTAGATTAGTGATCGATGGTCAAATAGATAAGAATATTAAGTTGAACGATTGAATTATTCATCAAGATATTTGCATTTCGTTGAATAATATGAATTTAAGGAGATGTATTAAAATAATTAATTATGTCTAACCACCATCGTAATCTAAGAGAACTCTTTTCTTCAAAATTCTCTAAACCTTTTTCCAACCTCCCTTCTGATAGATTACGAATTGGGAAGTCTCCAATAGCTGTTGGCAACTTTATACAATATGCATAAAAAAAGAATGCTGAAGAAAAATAACAAAGAAATCATACTCCTGTACATACTCCAAACAAAATAAGAATTGGATAAGTGAATGTGAATGAATATGCATTGCCATATAAAAACCCTTAGCAAAGTTTTTTTAGTAAAGATAGTAATAGATCAAGATCAAAAAGTCCTATGTAATTATCAATACAAAAATCACCAAAACAATCCACAATAGATTCAAAAAAGATTTATGAAAATGATGACTCCATGAATCTCAATCGATAAGTTTCTCAAAAGCTATCTAATCATAATAAATTTGCGAGTGCTAACCTAAAAATCAATATCAATGAAGTTCCACATATAAAAATACCTCAGGTGAGTTCTACTACAAAAATAAAACCAAATGTTTAAAACTTTGAGAGCATCTTTAATTCTTTGCTTGTGAAATATGATTCCATTCAATAATAGGCGTAGTAACGTCCACCCATCAAAAAGGTATATAAGGAAGAGCCAGAAGATGAAGAGTTATAGATTGATACGTAGATTTGTGTCGCTAAGTCTAGTTTCACTTTTCACTTTGTGATAGGGAAGGGAGGATTCGGAAGAGTATGGAAGGTTGAATTAAAAAAGAATAGAACTTAATATGCAATGAAAGAGATGTCTAAGGCTAAGATAATATCGAAAAGAAGTGTAAATTCTGTTATGAATGAAAGAAACTTATTAGCATAATTTAAACACACCTTTTTGATTAATATGAACTACTGCTTTCAAGATAGAGATAACTTATATCTTGTAATGGATCTTTTAACTGGAGGCGATCTTAGATATCATATTGGACGCTTGAGAAGATTTAAGGAACATTAAACCAAATACTTTGTAGCTTGTGTTATTTTAGCATTAGAATACCTACACAATTCAAATGTTATTCATAGAGATGTCAAGCCAGAAAACATTGTACTTGATTGCAATGGATATGCTAGATTAACTGATTTAGGAATAGCCAGGATTTGGAAGCCTGAGAATTCTTAAGACACAAGTGGTACACCTGGATATATGGGTATTATCAATTCACAATTATACCTCTAGCTCCGGAAGTGATGTGTAGGTAAAATCATACTATTGCTGTTGATTACTTTGCTTTAGGAGTAATGACGTATGAATTTATGCTTGGAAGAAGACCATATAATGGAAGAACTAGATAAGAGATCAGGGATCAAATTCTCACAAGATAAGTGCAAGTGAAAAGAAACGAAATACCTGATGATTGGTCTATTGATGCTGCTGACTTCATTAATAAATTAATATAACGCAAACCTAATAATAGACTCGGATTTAATGGGCCTCATGAAGTGAAACAGCATCCATGGCTATAAACTTTTCCTTGGACCAAATTACTTAATAAAGAGATACAATCTCCTTTCATACCACCAGTACATCTATATTTTTATATACTTAGCCAATTTAAGAGAATTTAGATTATATAAATAATATTAGTGAGGATAATGATACTCAAGATGAATAAATTGTAGAAAATAGATTGTTGTTAAAAAAGAATTCTGTGTAAAGTAAGGCTATTAAATAACCTAGATTTATTTTATGGATATAGTTATGATTAAAACACCTAAACCTAATTAAAAAATACAAAAAGTACAAGTAGCACTTTAGTAGTTAATTGAATTTTGCAATTTTGATTTGATAATTAAATGTCGAATATTCATACTTTCTTATTATTCCATTTAAATTCTGAAATTCAAATATTTTGATGACTTAGTATCGATATATTTGCATATATAAATTTCAAATAATCCTTATTAGAAATAACTATTTATTTAGCTGTGATTAATAGTGTATTCTTTGCAACTAATCAATATTCAATTTTATGATTTCTTTATTTTATAATATTCGATCAAAAAGTGTTTAGGTTTAAATTATAGATATAGAAAGTGACAATTTTAATTAATAATATAGAATTCTTGTTATTCTAAATTGCTAACATTATTTGCAGCTTCATGAAACTTAAATAATCAACTTTATTTTTCTCCAGATTCAACTTCCTATGTTAATTAAAATCACATACAAACTACCAATAACGATTTAAAAATAATAGGTAATATAATAAAATCATTAAACTTTATGACTTATTTATAAAAGTTTAAATCACAATATATACTATAGTATTCATTATTAATATTACAAAATGGCTTATAGCTTTTCATATGCTTATTCTTATAATGGATGAATTCCCTTTTCAGCAAATTTCAAATGAACAATTAAATAGAGTAATGCTTTATTTGATAGTCTAATGCTTTAAACAAAATTATCTGGGATTAAGAGAAGTCTATAAATAGATTTAATTAATGGAGCATTTATCTTTTGGTTTGGAAAACAATAAATATATCTCTAAGTAAAATACTCAGCTCTCTAATAAATTTATTTTAGAATCATATCTATATTAACAAATTTCTTGATTTGTGCTCTTGTTGTTGATGTTCGTTTTGTTGTTGTTGTTGTTGATGTTCTCATTTAATTAATAATGGAAGTTGTTATATGTTTACATTTAAATAATAATTATGAAAGAATTTTGAATTTTTTCATTTAGTTATTGATTATTTTATCTAAGAAATTAATTGGCGGTTTCATTTAGTTTTCTATGTTTCATATATTTATAAGTAGAAATTAAACAAAAATGAGATGAAATTATATAATAATTTTAAACATTATAGAATTCAATAGAAATGTGTTATAATGATTATATTTTAATCAATATTCTTGCATAATATTCTACCTGTCTTTAAGATTAAATTGTGTTTTGCCTTTCTCCTTCATTTCCTTCGCGCATTTGATCTTCTGCTTTACTTCAGCCACTGCTTTCTTCATACCATTCTCCTCAAATGTCTTTAAGCTTTTCTAGAAGTAATTCAAGGCATCTCTAAATTCTTAAACTAATAATAGGATGGTTCCTTTAGATAATTAATATTTTAATTACCAATAATCTTTTGAGTTTTAGCAACTTATACACTTCCTTCACCATAAACTTTGACTTCTAAATCTTCAGTTTCATAGAGTTCAGCCAAGGCATCCTGATGTTTTTCTTATTTTAACTAGATAATTGCTATTTGTCTTTTGATTTTGATAACTTTTTTGTCTTGAGTGGTGTACAATTCAATGTATATCTATTTAACTTTTGATAGGCAAGCAATTTATTCATCTATTTGTTGGATCTTTTCGTAATAGGTGGATAATTATTGGTATAATTCAGCTACATATTCAGTCTTCTGATAGCTAATTTCTATGAGCATATCAATAGCACTAGACAAACATTGAATGGCATCTTTCCAATTTTCTTGGCATGCATAGATTTTTGACTTTTCAATATATGATATTGCACTTTGTTCTGATTTGTATCCATATTTGGCTTCAGTGATAGCAAAGACTTTGGTAATACAATCTTCACTTGCATCAAAATCTTTCATTTTTCTAGAAATGTTAGTGAAATGATGGTTTACGTGTGGCAATTAGACATCAAAGTTAAGGTTTGGATGGAGTGTTCAGTTTCATCTCCATAGATTTGACATTGAGTTTCGTAAGCCTTTTTTAATAAGTCTAGAGATTCTTCATAACTATTGATTTCTAAATAACATTTTCCAAGTAAGGTGAGGATGATTGAATTATAACTCTTACTTTCTTATTCTTCATTAAATAGTTTGGCATTCTTTTTTAATGCCAATGTTAGATGATCAATAGCTTATTCATAACACTTATAATTAAGATATGCTTCACCTATGTTGGTATGTGCTTTAACTAATTTGAATTGTCCTTTACCATGAGTGAATACAAGTATCTATTTAAGAAATCAATATACTTTTGCCAATGCCAATTAATGCATTCTTATATTCAAAATTTGTTCTTCACTTTTGTCTTTGGAATACTCATCAAGCATTTTGAGTTTTTCTTCTAGATCTTCTGAAATTTTATCCTCGATTTGTTTTTATTGATCAGCAGCGTAATTTCCATAATTCTTGTCTTACTGATTCTTTTCTCTAGATGCTACACAATTAAATGCTTAATATTACAACTATCAAACTAATTCTGATCCATCTAATCGATCTAATTAAATTGATCATATTCTTCGTCATTCTAATCATCCTAGAAGTTACCTTCTCCATCCTCATATTCATCTTACATTTTTAGAATTATATTAATAACTTAATTTCATTAATCGAAATAATAAAACAATGTAATCAACAGTACTTTTCATATAATTTCTTAGCCCCCCAGCATAGAACACCGATGGAACAAATAGTTACTCCAATGTATGTAATAACACTACTCTTCCTATAATTATTAATACTCAAATATACTTATCTTTCTAATTAGAATCTACAAGTCTAACAGAGCTGTGTTTTCTATTTATTAGAATAGTAGAATCTGAGATGATCTGCTCTTATTGAACTAATTAAGCGATTTCATAACTATTATTGACTTCAGTATCCTTTTCTTTGAATTCATCGTCTTCAACAACACGTTCACTTTGTTGAGATTGTTGAATATTCTAGAATTCCTCTTTCAGAGTCATAGTGCATCCCTTCATACAACTTGAATTCGATGTGAAAGAAGCAAGAGACGGTTTGCTTTTAAATCTTTTTCTCTCGCTTCCAAACTCCCAATTCTTAGATTCAGTCTTATTACTCAATTATTAAGGCAATGCTGATCTGTAATACCATGGTTGTCTTGGTGTCACTACATAATCTTATTGTATTCTTACTTTCTTCTTCGACATACATCCCGTCAGTAATTAAAACAGCCTTATGATCACTATCTAAATCCTCCTCTACCTCATCCAATTCAGAAAATGCCTTGTTGTTTTCAGAGGGATTTGAAATTAATCTCTATTT
The DNA here is from genome assembly GCA_905182995.1 of Paramecium octaurelia. Classification (NCBI taxonomy): domain Eukaryota; phylum Ciliophora; class Oligohymenophorea; order Peniculida; family Parameciidae; genus Paramecium; species Paramecium octaurelia. The sequence goes on from CAJJDP010000058.1 coordinate 180,815, forward strand.
CAATGTGGATGATCCCAAGTTATGATGAGTCCTATATCTCAGTGTACTAGAGACCAACAATTTGTCATTTGAATTATTACTGCTCTTTTATTCAGGGTTAAATGATTTCTCACTTTCACTCAAATCTTTATTGTTTGTTTATGCAAGATTATTCTTTAATGAAATCACTTATGACAAACTCTCAATCAATTAGTTTTCTTTTTATACCAATTAACTTGATTACAAACACAACTTCAATGAATCGAAATTATTGAATGATTCCTCAATGAACTCATTAAAATAATTATTTAATACGTGTGTCTTCCAGTGAATATTAGGCACTCATAAATTACTCATTGAATGTTCTCTTTCTTGGAGTGATCTACTAAAAAGCATCATTCCTTTGACTTTTTATGAAAAACCGCAAGTCGTTTATGATTTTCAATTACTTCATCATCTTCTAATTGATTTCTAATCCTTTCTACTCTAGAGTCTGCAATTTGATCAGATTCTAATCATATCTCTCTCTCACCTAATTATAATTATTATTTTATTACGTTTTAATAGTGTTGTTTTAATTCACTATTTTTCTTCTTCTCATATATTAAGATTTTTTTGAAATCCTAATTTTCCTCTTCCAAATAATCACACTTCTCTTTACACATCGTTATACCTTCTATCAATTCCTAAAATTGTTGATTCACAGGACTTGAAATCTTTATAGACTTCATTTGCTTATCAATTAAATTCAATTCATTTTCTTTCGATATGATGTCTTCATTAAGTTTATCCCTCTATTTATGTATGCTACTTATATTGTCTTACAAGTGATTTATCTTATACTCTAATTAATTTATGTGATTGCCCACTTAATTCACCTTTAAATTGCTCCTTAGTTACTAATGTTCCTACTATTTCTAAAAATATATTTCAAAGAAGGCTTGCATTAACTACTCTGAATTCATATGCTCATAACAAGGATTTTAACCTTGCTTAGATGCTTTGCTTAAGTAGTTTCGTATTCTTTCAAGTATCTAATTAAGCTAGACTTAATTTTGTAGAGAAACATCCATCGAATATAATTAAAATAAATTAATTTTAATGACGATATATCTGTCTCTGGATCCTTTCCCCAAACAAGTGGTTTACTCTTAAGTCAGTGGTACTTCAATTCTTTCAATAAGATTAAACGCTATATTTGCAGCTGACTATAATAAATAATTAATTTAAGATATCAAATTTGAGTGACCTATGAACAATGTACCATTTTTGCAGATGATTCTGATTCACAAAATTATTAAAACAAAGGGGGATCAAGAAGATATGATATTGCCAGACTCTGATTAAGAGGATTAATGTCCAACTCCAAATACAAACAACGAAAATGGAGATATCGAATCACGATTAAGATTAAAGATGAAGCAACTTAGATTCAGCAATTAAAATCAAATCTATTATTTCTCTCAAAATGGAAGATCCTCTCCAAATCAATCTCCTGCTCTCTCTCCAAAATATTCTCACAACTCACTCTAATCTATTCTCAAACCTAAAAGTTGCTCCATATTCGGATAGGCAAAGAGATGATTTTGAAACAATTTTGTTCTATATAAACTTAGTTTAAAATGTTTACAGAACTGTATTTTTTATTGTTATAGTATATAACCATTTATTTCATTGAACAAATATCATAGTTTTATTATTCACAAGGATAATAAATGAATTTGAATGCAATAAATATAGTTTGATGACATCTTTAAAATTATTATAATTTTGATTTATTAAACAAGTTTATTTAATTAGTAAATAATCAATATGTATATTTCAGTTCTATGATTTCTTTATTAGTTTTCTATTGTTTGGAACAGTAAATTAGTCAGGAGTATCATACACTTCTTCTTCATCTGACTATTATGATTATATGAAAGATTAGTACCATTTGAGAGTTTTTGAGTTGCAAAAATAATGAAGAAGTTTATAACTCTTGTCTGTATTGATTCTTATTATTTAATTAAGATTATACTTATCTCATAGCCAATATGCATGATCCCAATTAGATAGGTGTTAGACATTCCTTCAATTATTCCCACATCTAATCGACCTTCAAGGCTTCACTCTATATTAACTTCAATTACTCTTTGATTTTATGTATCGAACTAAATTTGTTATTAATGATACTCTGATATATTATTCCTAACACTTTGCAGCTTAGTTTTCATCCTCTTGACCTTTACAATTTGTTCTGGCTTGATATCAGTCTTTTAGAATGAATCGACCATCCAATCAGAATAATCACTGGTATTGAAATTAAATAAAATACTTTGGTTGTTAAGCAAAAAAGTCTTTGTTCTTTTCTAATGCATATATCAAGTATCTAGTTTGAATGGGAAGACAGACTTCTACCATTTAATCAAAGTGATTTCTGGCAGCATCATTTCTTTCCTAACTATTTGAATTAGTCCTATATCTTAAGGCATCTAAAATCATTCCTATTTCAATATTGTCTTTATTTTTAATTAGATAGGTTTCCAATTTATCAAATAATAATTATTATTATTCTAAGAACATTTAAAACTAATAATCTTAGAGTAAAATACTTTTTCTTAAGATTTATTACAGATTTCTGTATACTTTTATTAATTTTAAATCTATTATTTAAGTGAATCCACTTCTATCTGCAATTCTGAAGCTTTCACTTCCAATAATTCATAATAAATCTTCTTTCTCGCCCTTGAATTTCTAGCTGATTCCCTATTTTTAGCCAATTTTTATTGAATTGGATCTTGATTAGGATCGTTGCTATTTTATTGATTAAAATCTGACGAAAAATCTGATTGATCTCTTTATAAATTGGGTGATTTCCTTTAGAGTTTTTATTGACTTTTTCTAAAATAATAAAATTTAAATGATTACGATAGATGAGTGTGTGATTGATTTCTGGTTTATAAGGTCATTTTCTATTAGGTCTATTCAACAAGCTATGTTATTTTGTTTGTGTAAATGCTCTTTGAGATATTGACATTAAAGAGATTCTTGTTTTCTTCAATAATGTTCTGGTTGATCTCTGGTTTAAAATTATTGCTGATTTGTTATGCAGATTCTACATTTGGTTTAGATTTAGATTATTACATATTTTCATTTCGAATTCACTTGATGATCTCTAACTGTTTTTTTGCAATTATGAGGCATCCTCTTCCACTTTCTATTGCTAATCAATATTTAATCGATCCATTCGTATCTCCTCAAATTGCATTTCAAAGTCCCCACTACTTCTGAAAAATACCCCTTTTTAATTTGAAGGTTCTTAATATTCATATATTTGAATAGGGACTACGCCTTCTTCCAGACCAACAGATGATCTGTATTGATCTGGTTGTACCAAAAACGAAACATTAACCTATGCAAAACTGCCTCCTCCATTATTTGATCCTATACTTTGTTTGTCTTGTGGAGCAATTCTACCGAAACTAGCACCTAAACTAAAATTCAATATTTGCTCAATGATATTACGCATCGAATTGGCTTCCGTAAGAGACTCCACTTTTGTTACCCTAAAACATATCATTCATTTTTCAATATATATATATATAATTATTTCTAAGTATAAACAATTGAATGGATAATGTAATAAATGTACACATACGATCTCAATGTCCTCTTTTAATGTTTTAAGATTCGAGTCCCAGATTAAAAGGACCTTTATATTATAAAAGGCTTCATAAAAAATCAACTGAGTTTCTTATAACAAACGAAACGTACAACAAGTGTACAGAAAAGACTTGGAGAATACAAATGAGACCATTGCTGATACCTGATTTAATGGGGAAGAGCCAAATTCAAACACCGAAATATAAATGTTTACATGGTCACAAGAGCCATAGATCCCAAAGTTGTGATGAAAAGATTTATGGTTCATATGGAAGCAAATGGCGTAGATTAATTTCTTAAGGTTTGTTCTATGTGAAGCAACTGCGACATAAATAAATTATATATCGATTTAAGATATATGTGAGAGCAGTTTAACTCGTTTTAGCTTACTTTAAATATAAGAAGATAAGATCACAGCATCAAAAGAATAGTAAGAGAATCTCCAAGCCAAGAGTCTCAATTGCAAAACCAAGGAAACAATCAGGATAATCCACATTAATTTCACTTCCTCAATTTTATTAAACTGACGCTTTGTAAATGTTGCATCAGTTGCATAATGAATCCAGATCTGAAATCCATAGTCCCTAATCTTAATTTGACAGGTAAAAATAGAAAACCCTATCTCAAATGAACTTCGACAACTTCTTAAAACGACCCATATAACAATTTATAAAAAACAAGAATCTTTCTTCATTATCAGAACACAAATCAGCTTAACCTAGTAAGAGAACTTGTAAAACAGAACACAGTTTAAAACGATTTGCCAGTATGTAGTCACTGCATCGAAAATTACAAATGTCATAAGCATATCAAACACAACACTGATACTAGTTGATATAATTTGATAATAAAAATGTGAAACTTTCTTATTTCTTATAAAATTATTCAAAAATTGATCATTTATGATGAACTCTAAGTCTGGATGAAAATATGATATTGCACAATTTTTAGATTGTCATTTCCTTATTATTTTCATATAGTTTCTTTTACAATTAAGTATCTTAATTTTTTTGTCTTTCTTTGAATTGTATTTGTAATTTATAAAGCATGTCTGCTTTTGAGGCTGACATTGTGCTTCTTCTATTTTAAATATTGTTTTGNATTAACCTATGCAAAACTGCCTCCTCCATTATTTGATCCTATACTTTGTTTGTCTTGTGGAGCAATTCTACCGAAACTAGCACCTAAACTAAAATTCAATATTTGCTCAATGATATTACGCATCGAATTGGCTTCCGTAAGAGACTCCACTTTTGTTACCCTAAAACATATCATTCATTTTTCAATATATATATATATAATTATTTCTAAGTATAAACAATTGAATGGATAATGTAATAAATGTACACATACGATCTCAATGTCCTCTTTTAATGTTTTAAGATTCGAGTCCCAGATTAAAAGGACCTTTATATTATAAAAGGCTTCATAAAAAATCAACTGAGTTTCTTATAACAAACGAAACGTACAACAAGTGTACAGAAAAGACTTGGAGAATACAAATGAGACCATTGCTGATACCTGATTTAATGGGGAAGAGCCAAATTCAAACACCGAAATATAAATGTTTACATGGTCACAAGAGCCATAGATCCCAAAGTTGTGATGAAAAGATTTATGGTTCATATGGAAGCAAATGGCGTAGATTAATTTCTTAAGGTTTGTTCTATGTGAAGCAACTGCGACATAAATAAATTATATATCGATTTAAGATATATGTGAGAGCAGTTTAACTCGTTTTAGCTTACTTTAAATATAAGAAGATAAGATCACAGCATCAAAAGAATAGTAAGAGAATCTCCAAGCCAAGAGTCTCAATTGCAAAACCAAGGAAACAATCAGGATAATCCACATTAATTTCACTTCCTCAATTTTATTAAACTGACGCTTTGTAAATGTTGCATCAGTTGCATAATGAATCCAGATCTGAAATCCATAGTCCCTAATCTTAATTTGACAGGTAAAAATAGAAAACCCTATCTCAAATGAACTTCGACAACTTCTTAAAACGACCCATATAACAATTTATAAAAAACAAGAATCTTTCTTCATTATCAGAACACAAATCAGCTTAACCTAGTAAGAGAACTTGTAAAACAGAACACAGTTTAAAACGATTTGCCAGTATGTAGTCACTGCATCGAAAATTACAAATGTCATAAGCATATCAAACACAACACTGATACTAGTTGATATAATTTGATAATAAAAATGTGAAACTTTCTTATTTCTTATAAAATTATTCAAAAATTGATCATTTATGATGAACTCTAAGTCTGGATGAAAATATGATATTGCACAATTTTTAGATTGTCATTTCCTTATTATTTTCATATAGTTTCTTTTACAATTAAGTATCTTAATTTTTTTGTCTTTCTTTGAATTGTATTTGTAATTTATAAAGCATGTCTGCTTTTGAGGCTGACATTGTGCTTCTTCTATTTTAAATATTGTTTTGAGGAGTAACTTAGTTAGAGTACAGTTATTTCCATTCTACTCTCTGACTCAAATTAATTATGGTTTGAATTTCCAATTTATCATTAGATCTCTTTTTGTTTTCAGATGACTATCTTGGACTAAACAAACTGGGAGTGTGTAGAGTAGATCTGGAAATAGTGTAAGGAGAAGTATTTGTAGTTCGAGCTGAGTTGAAACGACAACTTGTGCATTGGATAAGAGAACCTTAATTTTATTATTTTATTGGAGATCCCTTCATTTTGGGTGAGTTGCTCTTCCATTTCCTAGCTTTTTCTCTTTTAGAATCTTCTCGAAATATACGATCTATAAGTTTTTGGTTAAAGTCTGAATATTTTCGAATAGCTTGGGTTTTGGGGACAGCCTTATCCGGACTTAAATTTTCTGAAGGTTCCTATATTGAACGGTTAGTGCAATTTTCTAAAAATGAGGATCTTGGAGATGAGGGATCCTCTTATAAGTAATAAGCTTACTTATTAATTACGAGTTTAGAATTCATAAATAATAGGTATGACTGCCGAATTTGAATTTGATTGGACAGCTGGTCTCATCATAGTGATACCCCCTCTGAGTTAGAGTTGCTAATTTCTGTTTGGTCCTCCAGCCATTGTAACTTCTTTCTTGATCATCTTCTTGGCAGTAACGGTCTTGGGACTTAGCAAATTGGATGGAGATTAGGTTATCACTTTTTGCATCCAAGGATGTCTGATCACTTGATATGCGGAGTATCTCTGATTCTGATCAGGATTAAGCATATTTGCCAGTAGATCCTTATATTCCTTAGTTAGAAGGAGAGAGGGAGGGAATGAGTAATTGCACTTCAAGATATTGTCAATAGTTTACTCATCACTCTTGGTAGTAAAGGGTAAGTTGCCACAAACCAAAGCATATAAGATGACTCCCAGAGCCCAGATGTCGATAGATGGTTTGATTTCAACGGCTTAACCACTCATCAATTCAGGTGGCATATAACTCAATGAGCCTCTGTCAACTTTATCAATAGTGAAATTTGTTGACACAGTGGCTATACCGAAATCAATGATTTTAATGATTTTCTCGACCTTTGATGTCAAGAGTATGTTTTCTAATTTCAAATCTCGATGTATCAATCGTTTGTCATGACAATATCGGATGGCTTCTGCAATTTGTCTAAAGATTATTCTAGCATCTTGTTCTGACAATCCTCCCTTTTCTAATACTGAGTAATGGGATTACCTTATAGATACTCGACCAAATCTCCTCCTTAGAGGAACTCCATGATCAAGACCACCTGCATGTTGGGAAGAGTGTAACAATTCAATATCTTGACTATGTTGTTATGTCGCAGGTTCTTCATCACTTCTGCCTCTCTGAATACCAGATCAATATCTTCGGCATTCCACAATTTGCCGGAATCAATTAATTTGATTGCCACTTGTTCGCCTGTAACTTTGTGCTTACCCAACATAACCTTCCCGAACCCGCCCTCTCCAAGCACTTTCATTATCTAATACACGCTGATTTAAGAGTAAGCATCGAATTCACTGCCTATTTAGATTGTATTATAATTGTACTATCCGAAACATACAGTAATGTTCCTTCTTTTATAAAATGCAGATCCTCCTAGAATATCTCGACTCCTTATTAGGTGTAGAGTCTCAACCATGATATCTTCATCTTAAAATGCTTCTCCATTTTCTTCTTAATATCATGCATTGTTATTTGACCCTTCATGAATGACATCAGACAAATACTTGAAAGAACCTGAATTTGATGATTTCAGCATCAGCCTATCCATTCAGTGTTAGCAGGATGTGTCTTTTCTTATCCGCTTATAGAGAATCATTCAATTCAAAGTCCATTAATTAATTTAATGGATGATATATAAGTGAAAGTTTTTATCCCAGAGAAATCTAAAGCAGTAGTCCCAAAAAGAGATCGCAAATTGGAACATCAACAAAGGAAACTCAAACAAGAACAAAAGAAATAAAAATATTTTGACAAAATCCATGCAAACAGACAAACCGATTAATAGCCACAACATTAAATCGAAAATAAAGATGCCCAATAAATCAACTAAACAAATGACAACAAATCATAACAAAGAAAACCAAGAGTGCCTATGAAATAACTGGTTATCCATTAGAAACCACAAAGTGTTACTTTACCATCAATTAATGTTGAACAGGAGGGTGAAGTCTTTACTGAATAATATTTTGAAGATCTTCAAATTCACCCTAATGTCAAATTGGGGTTGAAATCAAGTGAATACGTCAAAATGACCAAAATCTAATAACTAGCCATTCCCATTGTAGACACAAGTAATTACTTATCACTATTTCATTAGAAGCCAATACATTCATCAAATCTGAAACAGGGTCAGGTAAGACACTTGCTTATATGGTACCACTCATCTCTCATTTGATGAATGCTGAAGTCAGAATTACTAGAGAACAAGGAACTTACATTTTGATTGTTTGTCCAACTAGAGAACTCTCTTTGCAATGTGTGGATGCTGCACTCAAGGTAGGAAAAAAATGTCCTAACATAGTTGTGGGGGCATTGGTTGGTGGAGAAAATGCTAATCATGAAAAAGCTAGACTTAGAAAGGGAGTCACCATAGTGGTTGGCACTCCTGGCAGAATATTATATCACATTCAAAACACTCAAAGTTTCAAATTCCTAAACATTAACACTTTAGTCTTTGAAGAGTGTGATCGAATTTTAGATATGGGATTTTAAAAGGATATTGAATAATTGATTTAATTACTGAGTGACAAAATCGATATTCCATCTTGTTAGAAAATCATGGTTTCAGCTCATGTCAATCAAAATATCTGTCAAATCAAAGGATTAGAAATTACACCCAAGAATTATAAATTTGTTGGATTCTCCAAAGAATTCATTAAAGGAACCAAAAATAAGGATATTCAAATAAATGATGAGAATTAATAATGTGATTGGCTTGGAGAAGGTGATCCAACATGGTAAATCCCATCCACTCTCAAGTAATATTATACTCTCATTTAAGAACATCAAAAATTGGCATTTCTTTTTGCCTACATTCGCACTTAAATTGGTAAGAAAACCATCATCTTCGTATCCACCTGTGATGAAGTCGAATTTTATTCCTTTCTTTTCTAATAGGTCTAGTTTAGCAATCCATTCAAAAAAGAAGAACAACAACATGTTGAAGAAGAAGAAGAAGAAAAAAAATAAGCATTCATAACACAAGAGGTCTATAAATTACATGGCAACATTGAATAATAACAGAGATCTAAGACCTACTTCAATTTTAAGAAAAGCAAACATTAAGAAGGATGTGTTCTAATTTCAACTTCAGTGGCTTCAAGAGGTCTGGATTTCCCTGATGTGACAAATATCTTAGTTTTTGATCCTCCCGACTCATATGATGATTACGTCAATAAAGTAGGAAGAACGGCAAGAATTAATAAAAATGGTATCAGTCTTATGGTGCTCTTTGAAAAGTATTTATTTCATTTTTAATCCAAGTCTTGAATCACAACAATTCATTGAGGAAATCCAATCTCATCTAGCTGCACCTCTAAATCTTATTGAATCTGCAGAATACTTTAAAGCCTTCCAATATTACCTATTTGAAACAAAGAAGATTCACGACAAGATGCCTGACAAATTCCTGGCCTTAATGATCAAACAACTAATCAAATAGGATAAGGATTATTAATTGCAATCACGAAGGTTTATTTTATGATCAATTTCTAGAGCTTACGTAAGTTTCCTAAGAGCATATGGGAGATTGAAGAGTTTTAAGATCAAGACTTTGAATTTGCATAACTTATCCAAATCCTTTGCTCTAGAAAAAGCATTCTCTGAAGACACTAAGGATGAAAGATATCAGAAAGACTTGAAGTTCATCAACAGAGAGAAGTTCAGACAAAGGGAGGATTAAGCAAATGAAACCAGATGGGATAGAGAGAGAAAAAAGAGAAGAGTCATGTCTTAGGCAGAATTAAGTAAAATGGAATTCATGTGATTTGTATATATATAATAAAATAGTATATATATCGATATAATCTCTTTGATAGGCTTTCATTTTAATTTGGTGAATAAAAATATAAATGAAGCAAAAAGAATCAAGAGTCTGCACCACAAAACATACACAATAAATCTGAATTTGGATGTCCTTAATTTATTACTTCCTTTAGCTGATTAAATTGAATTTCTTATTGATAATCTATTCCTACTGAATCAAAAATGATTTTAGAGAAAAATTATGACATCTCATCCAAAAATTCCCTATTTCCATTCTTTATGAATTTCTGCAATGTTTATTAACTTAATTTTACAACCTCTTAATATGAAAGTTAGCCATCCTTATTAGAATCGGCAATCTTGATAAACAAATCAATTCTCTGATCCCTTGTTTTAGCTTATACTGAACTCATTAAATATAAGAACTGTCCCCAATCCAAGAAACCAGAACAACGACTATCTATGATATCGAATATTCCCCTTGCCATATTCTCTGCTTAATCCTAGATGGTCTCAATCCCATTTCTGTATACTTCATAAGTAATACCTTGAACCTACAATTACTTGCTCTTTATTTTCATGTATCCTGATATGAGATGCAATACCTTATAAAGTGAGAAAAAAGCATATAATTAACTTCTGTTCAACCTATATTTAGCTTGCAATGAAGGAATGTTCAAATGCAACAAAGGTGGTATTTTGTGTAACATTTTCTTTTCTTAAGGAACGTAGGCTTTGGGAGTCTTAGAATCAGCTGGGAACTGTTTCCCCAAGATCTTGGTTAATTTTGTGCTTATTAAACTGGAAGTAGATATTTATTTCATCTCGAGAGCCCTGCTTTTGGGGGTTGGATATAATACATTTTCATAAAAGCGGATTATTTTTTCAACTTCTTCATTTTCCTTTGAAAGATTTGATTTGAGTTTAGCAATGAAATTATCTAATTCATCCTAACATTTTTGCATGTTGTCTATGAAATACTACTCTTGTTCTGTTAAATAATGTCTGGGAGTTGAATTAGCAATATTGGTTTTATTATTATAGGATAAATTTGATGGTCTATTTTATGAGCTGAATGATTGATGAGTAGTTTTGAATTTACAATTGGTAATAATAAAGGGATCAGAATTTTGGCGACTGGTCATTTTGAAATTATCGTAAACATTTTCTAAATCTTAGATTCCCTTTTAGAGTATTCGAGATCGGAAACTACTTTAGGGAATCAAATAATCAAAAGGATTGTTATGGATAATATGTTGATTTGAATTCAATAATGATTGTTTCCTTGATTTATCATCTGAAATGTTGTTGCTGATAAAACTAGTATCCATTTAGATTATTTAAAATAATAATTTCTCGTATTTCTTATCGTATAACCAATGGTTGTTATCTTTTGTGCTGACGAGATAGGTTTCAATTGTTTTATCATACATGGTAATCTAATTACCATTTAAATCATAAAAATAAAATTTTGGAGTTTTTAGTTGATTCAAATCAGAATATTGATTTAACTCTTTCTCCATCAATTTCTCTATCTTAATTTATTTTCCTTAAGTGTAAAAACAATTCACCTTCTTGCAGTTGACAGTGTAATGATTTTAAACATCATCAATAAACACTACTTTGAATGCAATCAATTTCGATGATGAAGAGCTTGGCTAAGATAGTTTCAATAGAGGATTCCTCAACTTAATATTACTATTCCCTATTAATCTTGCCATTATTAATTAAAATAAAAATGGAATTACAATAAAAAATCCAAAAATTCATAGATCAGATGAGAGAGAATGTAAGCAAGGCTACAGGTAAAAGAAATGATAGCATTGATTATTAATTGCTTACTGATTTAAGGAAAACACATAGAGAATTATATCGAAGTATAGAAGGAAATAGGAGAGTAAATTAATTGGAAAAAGATCAATTAGACAAATAGACAATCAATTCTGAATGCTTGAAGTATTCTCAAACCTAATTGCAATAATAAATAGGACAATTCAAAGCCTTACAAACAAATCATTACAATTAAATTAGAAAATAACTTGATTTGGAGGGTAAGAACCCATTGGATCACAATAAAGAAATACTACATAAATTGGAGACAGAATTGGAAGTAAGAAGAGATAAGAAGAAAAAGCATGAAGAAATTACATGCGAATTTGAACATCTACAATCACAGTATGAACAAAAAAAATCACAATATTTCTAAGTTTTACCAGAATTACTGAAATAAACATAATCGCATCTTATACCTACTTTGAATATGTTTGAAATCCCTCATCTTGCACTTCCATCTCAATAGGAATTCTTTTAATAATTACCTTAACCATTACATTAAATTTATTAAAAATTACAAACCAAATTCATACAATTAGAAATCATTTCACATCCTATAACAGACAGCTTCTATAAATAATCCCAATTTGAATTGAAAGTTACGATCGAACAAGGCATATTTGATGAAATTGCATTAAATTATTTGGGAGTTACGTAGGAATACTTTTATGAAAATATCTACCCCTTCTCTTTCAGTATCAGATACTTTACCACATTGGATAAGATTGTATTTTAGGTGGATCGAAAGAATCAAATCTCATCAGAGGAACTCTTTTGTGGGTTATTTTAAGGGGATCCTGGAGAACCCATATTCATAAATGCTAAGAGCGATGAGGAAATCAATATTAATACCAAATATATGACTTTTCGATGGGCTAAACTATTGACTGGATTTGAATTGAGTCCTTAAGAATTCTATCAATAATTATAGAAAAGAATATACAACATATAATTAATCAAAATTCAATTGCAGAAATTGTAAAAAAATGAACTGCCTACAAATTTCCCTGGATTGAATTTTGAACAGAGATTTTAATTAAAATATTTTGGCAATTCTCAAATAAACGATGATACTCCTTTTTGGTATAAGTTTTGTTTAGGGTAAAGTTTGATTTACAAATAAAATAATGACACTACCTTATTGGTTGAAGATAAAACCTTATAATCATATATTTAATTAAATTATAGATTTGAAGGCCAAGCTGAACATCTTCATGATTGCTACAAAATGGTATTAGCTAAGGATGACTAATAGATAGAGATTGGTATCATAGTACCGCTGAGTTATCCTCAATAGTATTAATTATATATATAAACAGGTCAGTGCGTTATCAGATTTTATCTACTTAAAATATTAATATTTCACAATATGAATTTTTCAGTATTTGTAAAAATTTAGGGAATTGCTTAATTGAAGGGCTTTAATTATCATATCAAATACTACGAATTATCTAATAATTATCTGCAAGAAGATAAAATATACAATATTTTTTAAAACATTAATGAAAAGTGTATATATATATTTTATTTATCCATAAAATCATTATCTTTATTATCTAAATTTTATTCATCATACAATACAATTACAAATTTATCTAATCATATTTCTAATCACATTTAGATATATTCTACATCAAAGATTGAAACTGAAGATATAAGTTGTTTTCAATTTAATTTTATATTCTATAAACTTAAAATACAAAAATACCTCATCTATCTTCTTTAGGGAATAGTTAATATTAATTAATTAATTTTATTTAATATTTCTGTTTGAAATTGTACTTTTATTTGTGATTTGCTGAGTAAGGATCTTAAAGAAGATTTAAAATTTCAATAATTTGGAACTATTTTTCGCCTTATTTCTCTTCTTATATTTACAGATTTCTAAATGCATTTCTATTTAAAGCTTTTTAATCTTATTTTTGTGAAGAAATAAAATTGAAATTTTTCAAATAATGTTTATATTATCATTCTTTAGTAATGAAATTCTACCCATTGTAAAGAAACTTTTGGAAAATTACACTTATTTCTACAGCATCAAAAAAATAGACTCTATAATTTATTAATAACTAATAAGCAAAATTAATTTTCATCTAATTGTTCTAACTACCGCAGCTTCTGAATTATAATTAATATTTTGTTTAATCTATTAATTAAACAGAATATAAATTTTAATTTTCACATTAAATTAATAGAAAGGGTTTAAAATCCTTTTTAAGTTATTCCTAGTAAAGAGGAACATATAATATATAAGCCTAATAATTCATATATTGGCGAAGTTTGTTACTGAGTTTATGAACTTTGAAAATTTATTAGATTTCTAACAATATGAAGTTGCTAATAATATTTCTAAAATCTACGTAAGTTCAATAGAAATATTTAATTATGTGAGAGAGCTACGGTCAATGGTGATGAAAATTAATTTTTGGAAAGATTATTAAAAAAATAAAATTGATAAGTATTTATCAAACCCCCTCCTTTACAAATAATTTTTACTACAGAAATAACATTATTTAAATTAATAAAATGTTACAGAATGATGGTGAACAAGATCCCCCAATACAACCTCCTCAATTAGAGAATTCAAATATTATTTTGCCTGATTAATTAGATCGTCCGCCAGATTCCCCAAATGTGAATAGGGCATCTCCTGATCATACTAGTCAAAATGGGCAAGATTAATTGGGAGATCTAAACGATCCAAAAGATCCAAACGATCCAAATGATCCAAAAGATCCAAACGATCCAAAAGATTCAAATGATCCAAATAGCGACTATTAACACCTGCAAATAAAACTCAAACCAGCTGATGCTAATAGTAAATTATAAAGAATATTTAGAATACGGCTCTATTTATGTGAGAAAATAATTTTTGGAGCACTTGGACTTATATGATTTTGATCAATTGAAGTGGGAATATGATCCTCATGATATTTTATCGATTAATTTTATGTGTAAGCATGGATATGCAAATTTGTTTGCTTGGATGACTGAATGTGGAATTCAAATGAGTGAGACAGATCCCCCTAGATTAGAATCTGATGCATTTGACTTAGACTTTGTTTACTTTTTGAAACTGCCACATCCTTAAGACGTGATAATAAGCGAAGAAAATGTTGCTGAGTATGTCAGTGATGGTGTTATCAATGTTAATTACTTGAAGACATTGTTGAAATAAATGAATGCTTAATTCATACCATAATTTATTTAGGATTCCTCTTGGCCTGAAAATGTAAAAAAAGAGTTCTTGGCTTAATTACACAAATTCATGGCTACACTCACTGAGTATTCCTTCAGTCAAGAAGGCATCACTGAGTTGTATATCCCAAATGAAGACTTGAATAATATTGAGTAAGCATCTCATGACAAAGACTTGTTGTAAAGATTGGAGGCAATCTTATTGCATTGGTAGAGACAAATCAAAGACATTGTGAATAATTAAGAATTGGCTATTGAAAATGAAAATGCAGGTCCACTTGATGAGATCGCTTATTGGAGATAAAGAAAAAACAATTTGTCACACATTCATGAATAACTGGAGAAGCCTGAGTTGAAAAGAATCATCCAAATATTGAGTGATAGTCAATATGTCTAGAGTTTCAAGGATGTTACTGAGAATATCAAATTGGGATCCAGTTAGGCAGAGGACAACTTAGAAAATCTAAAGATTCTATATGAACCTTGCAAATAGTTAGAGACAGCTACACCCAAGGAGATCCCAGAATTACTCCCTAATTTGTTATTCAGAGTGAGATACATATGGGAGAAGTCTAGATACTTTAATACTCCAGAGAGGATTCAAGGATTGATCCATAAAATTTCAAATGAGATTATTAAGAGATGCAAGTCTAGTATCAATATCAATGACATGTTGGACGGTGATGTGGAATAGTGCATTTAAGATTTGAATGATTCAATTGAATGCGGAGAACAATGGAAGAAGATTTACTAAAGAATGTCAGTTGCAATTGAGAAGATGTCATAATTGACTAAAGGACCTAAATGGGATTTTAATAATTCTATATTTGCTTAAGTGGATGCCTTCATCTCTCGTTGCAAGGAGTTATTGGAAATATGTGAAGGATAATTGCAATTTGCCAGAAAAGGAGAAGGTAGTCACATTCCATAATTTGGAGGCAGCAAAGGTCAAGAGATTGAGGATAATCTTGAATAAATAAAGGATAGCTTTTCAAAGCATTTGAAACCCATTAGAGACATTCGTAAAACTGACAAGGACAAGATATTAGATGTGAAAGCTTCCAAGTGGCATGATGTCTTCAATGCTTTTCGTAATGGAGTAAAGGATTTGGATGTTATGTACACCAATATTATTAATAATGCCTTTGAGAGTATGACAACAGTTCAATAAGGAGTTGAATTATTGGAAGCATTTGATTAATTGGCTAAAAGACAATCGATCAAGAGAGTTGTTCAAAACAAGGCTATAGTAGTCTTAGAATTGTTCATCTAAGAAATTGATGCAACAAAGCACGAATTTGATAATATTAAGAAACTATAGTATTACCCTTTACAACATGGCTCATTTTCTGGATAGGCAATTTGGGTTAATTCATTGAGTCATAGAATCATGAGAATGAGATATTGGATTGATTAGATGTACTTCATTGATGACTCTATTAAGAGAACCGCAATTGAGAAATTTGAGTAATTATCATCGAATTTGAAACAATTCATCATAGAATCCAGATTGAAGGAATGGAAGGAAGATTGCAAAGATCTGGAAGACATAGTTTTGACTACTAGATTGGATAAGCAGGTATTATTGAGAACAGATGAGAAACATCCAGATTTCTAATATAAAAAGGAGTCTTTGAGACCTAAGATTGGCCATTTAGAAAGCAATTTCGATAGACAACTATTAAAATTGTTGCATGAGACTTCAGCTTGGTAGAAATTGATAGCTGTTGGTGCTGTGATTCCAAGTTATGCCAATGATTTTACTTAGAATCACAAGGAGAGTTTGAGAGTGCTCAGAGAGTTGGTGATGTTGGTGGTCAGAGAATACAACAACATTATTGACTATATGACTGAAACTGAGAAGAAATTGTTTGCTCAACATTTGGAGACTGTAAATAAGGTAATATAACCATTGGCATCTCGTTTGAGATGGAGTGCAAAGACAATCATTGATAGTTAAGTTAGGGATTGTCGTAGAGCTTGTTAAGAGATGTTCTTGAAATTGAAGATGTTTAAGACCAATATGGACAAGATTGATGGCAAATGCAATGAGATTGCCAATAAATTGTTAATAAAGATAGATCGTAAGAAGCAATATGATCACAAGTCCTTCGAGGAGGAATAAGAGAAACACAGAAGAGATATGTATTAGAAGTTGAAATAAATATTTGATGAAATAAGGAAGATATTGTCAGAGACTTATGATCCATTTTTATTTGATAGAGTTGAGGTCTAAACAGTTTGGTTGAAGTAGGTGAAGTTCATAGATTACAAGATTAAGGAGAGTTATGAGAAGGCAGTAAAGAATTCATTGATTGATTTATAAAAAGTAATTGGTTCAGAGGATGGTAAGATCACTCCAGTGCCCATCTTCAAATTGTCAGTGGAATTGGAGAATCAATAATAAGAGTATCGACCATCAACAAACTATTTGAAATAGATGGTCTCTTAAACCTGTGAATATATGAGGGAGATCATGAAAGATTTTAAGAGTATGGATGAAGTCATGAAGGAGGAGAGAAAGAAGAAATTGGATGAAGCAATCTTATTAAATTCTAAGGACTCCAAGAATCCGTAGGCTTAGAACATTAGAAGAATGAGTGAAATATCTTAAGTGTAGTAATAGGAGTAGGAGACTCAGATATCAGTAAGGAGTTTAGATAACGAACAGAATATCAAGATCAAGAACGATAGTGATGGTTTGATTCAGAAGATCAATAGTAAATTGAGCAAGACTTGCGATGCTTTGAATTCAGTCGATGCTCACGGTTAATGGAAACGTTACGATTGGTATTGGTAATAGGCAAATTAGAAGGAGAAGTTTATTAAGGACATGATCAATAGGAATGATCCAATCACTAATATCAAAACTCAATTGGAAACCTTTGATTTACATTAAGGAGAAATCCAGCAATTGGAAACCACTAAAACCCAAGATTGCATCATCTTGGATAACACTTCAATTAAATCTACTTTGATTGATATTATGATCTCTTGGTAGAATGCTTTTTTGAATGCCACTTAAGATAAAGCATTACAAGATTTGAATTAATTATATTCACTATTCCAGACTTCAGAAACCAATTTGGACATTGTTCCTTAAGATTTGCAATAATTGAAGAAGAGTAGTGATCTTTGGAATAAATTGAATGAGGATAGACCATCCATTGAGGCTAAATTAGGCCCATTGGAAGATAAGTTTAAGTTGTTGGAGGATTATTCAATACAATTGAAAGATGATGATATTTCTAGAAAGAACAATTTAAGAAACACATGGGCTAATTTCAATGTGATGTTGGATAGAATCTAAGAGAGAAATCGTAAAGTGCACAACAATTTGTACTTGGAGACCCAGAAGAATTTGGATGAATTCATCAAGGAAACTGGAGATTACAAGATTGTGTTTTAGAGTAATGCTCCATATCAGGCAACCAATATGCCTCATGAAAAGGCATTATTGAATTTGAATGAATATTCTGAACAAGTTAAGCAATATCGTAAGAAAGAGGAATCAATGAAATTTGGTTTTGACTTGTTTAAATTCAACTATGTTCCATCACCCGATTTGGAATTCATGGAGAAGGAGATTGCACAATTATCATACATTTGGCACACTAAGGAGGAATGGGATTAATTCATTAAGGATATTGGAAGCACAGCCTTTAGAGATGTTAATTGCGACAATTTGGATGAGATTGGTGATGATTATTTGAGGAAGTTGAAGGCCTTGCCAAGAGAACAGTAGAAATGGGAAATTGTTAATCATATGAAACAAATTATTGATCAATTCAAATAAACACTTCCTCTGATCATCATGTTGAGAGAACAATACATGAGAGACAGACATTGGGATAAAATGAGATAACATCTAGGAACCAACATAGAACCAGATAGCAAAGATTTCAACATGGCTGAAATATTCAAATTGAATCTATTATCCTATGGCGATGCTGTTAAGGATGTGTGTGAAGTTGCTAAGGAGGAATTCAAAATTGAAAATGCTTTAGATAAGATTGATTAGAGATGGGCTAAACTAGAATTGGAAATGGATAATTTCAAGAAGACCTACAAAATCAAAAAGACAGAAGAGATCTTCACTATTTTGGAAGATCATATGGCTGTTTTGAGTGCTCAAAAAACAACTGCTTTCTATGAATCATTCAAACCCACCATTGAAAGATGGGAGAATTGCTTGTAATAAATCTCAGAGACCTTGGAAATGTTGTCCATAGTTTAGAGACAATGGATATATTTGGAAGCCATTTTTGCCACTCAAGAGAAGGAGTCTGAAAAACAATTGATGGGAGATATCAATAAGTTTGCTGCAATCAATTCTCAATTATCCGGACACATGAATCGTATCTATGAAGATAAGAATGTCAAGAGATCATTGTCTTATGAGGGTTTCTATTAAGAATTATGTACAATGAATTAGAAATTGGATGAGAGTCAAAAGATCTTGTATTAATTATTGGAGAAATAACGTAAGGATTTCCCCAGATTCTATTTCTTGTCCAATGATGACTTGTTTGAATTATTGGGAAACTCCAAAGATGTGTTCAAAGTCAATAAACACATCAAGAAATGTTTCGAAGGTATCAAGAAATTCGATATCCTCACCCAATAATACTAGACTGGAAGAGCCAAACAAGATGTCTATGAAGTCTAAGCCATGGTTGCTCCAGATGGAGAAGTTGTTAAATTCACCACCAAAGTCCTTTGTGATTCTCAATTAGAGAAATGGCTGGGTTAGGCTGAGAAGACCATGAGAGATGTACTCAAGAAGGAACTGTTCTCCACAATGTAGAGCATAAAGAAGAAGGAAGGAATGCGTTGGGTTGATAAATGGGTAAAGGAACATCCTGGATAATTGTTAATTACTGCCAGTCAATTGACATGGTCTGGTGATTGTGCTAATGTGTTGAATTAGATCTACAATTCTGAAAGACCAGAGAAGAATAAAGGCTGGAAGGCTATCAAGGATGAGAAATAATCGTTCATTTTGGAATTGACTAAATTGATACGTAAGCCCAGTAACGAGGTCGATAGATTGAAATTGGTTGCTTTAATTACAATTGAGGTGCACCAGAAGGAAATTATTGATCATCTTACAAAGAATTGTCAATCTCCACATTCCTTTGAATGGTTGAAGTAATTAAGATTTACAGGCACAGCAGTCAATGATATATTTGAGTGTAAAGTTGAATAAGCTAATAGCAGTTTTGCTTATGGTTATGAATATTAAGGAAACAATGGTAGATTAGTTGTAACAGCCTTGACAGATAGATGTTACATGACTTTGACAACAGCTATGCATTTGAAAAAAGGAGGTGCTCCTTAAGGACCTGCTGGTACTGGTAAAACAGAAACTGTAAAGGATTTGGGTAAGAATATGGCTAAATTTGTGTTGGTTTTCAATTGTTCCGAAGGATTGGATTATAAGAGTATTGGTAGAATGTTTAGTGGATTAGTACAAGTAGGTGGTTGGGGTTGTTTCGATGAATTCAATCGTATAGAAGTGGAAGTGTTATCAGTTGTTGCATAACAAGTCAGTCAAATAATGAATGCATTGAAAGAATACGAAAAGAATAAGGAGAAGTCATCTTTCTAATTGGATTCAGATGTTATACCAATAAATGATCAATTTGCTATTTTCATCACAATGAATCCTGGTTATGCTGGTAGATCTGAACTTCCAGACAACTTGAAGTCGTTGTTCAGACCAATTTCTATGATGGTTCCTGAGAATGAAATCATTTGTGAAATCATGCTTACATCAGAAGGATTCAAGACTGGACATGCTCTCTCCACCAAGATGGTTACACTCTATAGATTGATGATCCAGCAATTGTCTAAACAAGATCATTATGATTTCGGTCTAAGAGCTATCAAATCCGTTCTCACCTGTGCTGGTTAAATCAGAAGAGATAAATCAAATGAAATCCAGAAAGTCAAGCAAGATGAAAATGCTAGAGAGAATTAGAAGGAAAGTGAGATGGACGAAGCCAATCAAGAGACATAAATTCTAATGAGGGCCATTAGAGATATGAACATTCCAAAATTCGTTTCTGAAGATGTCCCATTATTTAATGCTCTTTTCAACGATCTATTTCCAAATGTTGACTTGTAAGAGTAAATAAATGAAACATTATTCAATGAAATTGAAACTCAGATGAGAAATCTCAAATTACAAACAAGAGTAGAACACATCAACAAAATCATCTAATTGTATGATTCAAAGAATACACGTCATGGTAATATGCTTGTAGGTCAATCATTGGCAGGCAAGACTACATGTTGGAAAGTGTTGAAGAATTGTTTAAATTCATTAAATGAAAGAGAACCCAACAAGTATCCTAAGGTGAAGATTGAAGTGTTGAATCCTAAGGCTGTTACCATCAATGAACTATTTGGTTATGTAAATTCTACTATGGAGTGGAATGATGGTGTGTTATCATCCATGATGGCGCGTTTGTGCAAAGATGAAACTCCAGATCAAAAATGGATGATCCTGGATGGACCAGTCGATACACTTTGGATTGAATCTATGAATACAGTGCTAGACGACAATAAAGTATTGACCCTACTGAATGGTGATAGAATCTCATTACCTCCATAAATGGGATTGATTTTTGAAGTGGAGAATCTTGCAGTCGCCTCACCAGCCACAGTATCAAGAGCAGGCATGGTTTATTTGGACATAAATGATCTTGGATGGAGACCCTACATTGAGAGTTGGGTTGAGAAACTGACAGATCCTTTGGTTTAAGAAACCATCCTTGAATTCATAGAGAGATGGATTCCTAAACTCTTCAAACAAAGAAAGTGGTGCAAAGAAATCATCCCATGCAGTGAAACCAATGTCATTATCTCATTCTGTAATTTGATGGATTGTTTCTTTAAGAGTGAAAAGCAATTGTCTATGGACATCCAGAACAAGAGTGATGTCTATTGGACACTCCTTGAAAAGTGGTTTACATTTGGATTGGTGTGGAGCATAGGTGCCACAGTAGATGAAGATGGTCGTCGTATTATCGACTAATAGATGCGTGATATTGATTTGATCTTCCCCAGTCAAAATACAGTCTATGATTTCTTTGTAAACAGTGATAAAAATGAATGGGCTTCATGGGATGAAAAATTGGGTACTGGTCAATGGAAACCTGAAAATAATAGTCCATATCACAAAATGCTTGTACCAACAACTGATTAAGTCAGAAACAAGAACATCATCACCAGATTAATCAGTAATAAAAACGCTGTGTTGGCTGTAGGATTGACAGGCACTGGAAAGACAGTTTTATTGAATGGAGTACTCCTATAGATGTTTGAATACACTACCATGAATATTGTGTTTTCAGCTCAAACTTCCTCATAGAAGACTCAAGAAATGATTGAAAGTAAATTGGTTAAGAGATCTAAAAATAAGATGATTCCTGATGGCAAGAAAATGATCATATTTATTGATGATCTCAATATGCCCAGAAAAGATATTTATGGAAGTCAACCACCTCTTGAACTTATTCGTTAATGGATGGATTACGAAGGATGGTTTGATCGTACAAACAGAGAGTTGTTCAAATTTATTTTAGATATTCAATTCGTATCAGCTATGGGACCTCCAGGTGGTGGTAGAGCAGAAATTTCAACAAGAATTCAAAACAAATTCCATGTCATCAATTTTGTTGTGCTTTCAGATCAATAAGTCAAGAGAATCTATTAATCAATTTTGGCTTATAAATTTTAAGAATTCGAAGATGAAATCAAATTACTCATTGAACCCATTGCCTAAGCCACTTACAACTTATTCTAGATGGTCACAAATAACTTTTTGCCTACTCCTGCCAAATCTCATTATGTCTTCAACATGAGAGACATCTCCAAAGTCATTTAAGGAGTCTACTAATTAGACAGATTGTATTGTGATAACAAAATGACTGTACTTAGATTGTGGGCACATGAATGTCTAAGAGTATTCCATGATAGACTTATTAGTGTTGAGGATAGATAATTATGCAAATAATTGATCAATGATCAACTAGTCTCATGTCTTCAAACCACAATCAAAGAATGTACTAATGAAAATGAAGATGACACAGTCTTTGCTAATTTCATGGAAGAGAGTGGAGGCAAATACATCGAAGTGACATACAATGACAGAGAGAATCTGAAGAAATTCTTGGAGGAGAAATTAGTTTAATTCAACACTGAAAACAAATCTAAGGCCATGAACATAGTTCTCTTTTAAGAAGCCGTCCATTATATTTGTAAGATCAATCGTATTATTAATTTGGGTAAAGGACACGGAATGCTTGTTGGAGAAGGTGGTGCTGGTAGACACTCACTCACCAAATTAGCCACTCATATTGCTGAATACAAGAGTTGGTAGATAGAAGTCAGTAAGAATTACAGAATGAAAGAGTTCAGAGAAGACATCAAAAAATGGTGTGAAGAGGCAGGATTTAAGGGAGTATCTGGAACCTTCATTTTTAGCGACAATCAAATTGCCAATGAGGGATTCATTGAAGACATCAACAACATTCTCTCCGTGGGTGAGGTACCCAATCTATTCAGTCAAAAGGAAGATTATCCTTAGATCAAAGACNGCTGTGTTGGCTGTAGGATTGACAGGCACTGGAAAGACAGTTTTATTGAATGGAGTACTCCTATAGATGTTTGAATACACTACCATGAATATTGTGTTTTCAGCTCAAACTTCCTCATAGAAGACTCAAGAAATGATTGAAAGTAAATTGGTTAAGAGATCTAAAAATAAGATGATTCCTGATGGCAAGAAAATGATCATATTTATTGATGATCTCAATATGCCCAGAAAAGATATTTATGGAAGTCAACCACCTCTTGAACTTATTCGTTAATGGATGGATTACGAAGGATGGTTTGATCGTACAAACAGAGAGTTGTTCAAATTTATTTTAGATATTCAATTCGTATCAGCTATGGGACCTCCAGGTGGTGGTAGAGCTGAAATTTCAACAAGAATTCAAAACAAATTCCATGTCATCAATTTTGTTGTGCTTTCAGATCAATAAGTCAAGAGAATCTATTAATCAATTTTGGCTTATAAATTTTAAGAATTCGAAGATGAAATCAAATTACTCATTGAACCCATTGCCTAAGCCACTTACAACTTATTCTAGATGGTCACAAATAACTTTTTGCCTACTCCTGCCAAATCTCATTATGTCTTCAACATGAGAGACATCTCCAAAGTCATTTAAGGAGTCTACTAATTAGACAGATTGTATTGTGATAACAAAATGACTGTACTTAGATTGTGGGCACATGAATGTCTAAGAGTATTCCATGATAGACTTATTAGTGTTGAGGATAGATAATTATGCAAATAATTGATCAATGATCAACTAGTCTCATGTCTTCAAACCACAATCAAAGATTGTACTAATGAAAATGAAGATGACACAGTCTTTGCTAATTTCATGGAAGAGAGTGGAGGCAAATACATCGAAGTGACATACAATGACAGAGAGAATCTGAAGAAATTCTTGGAGGAGAAGTTAGTCTAATTCAACACTGAAAATAAATCCAAGGCCATGAACATAGTTCTCTTTTAAGAAGCCGTCCATTATATTTGTAAGATCAATCGTATCATTAATTTGGGTAAAGGACACGGAATGCTTGTTGGAGAAGGTGGTGCTGGTAGACACTCACTCACCAAATTGGCCACTCACATTGCTGAATACAAGAGTTGGTAGATAGAAGTCAGTAAGAATTACAGAATGAAGGAATTCAGAGAAGACATCAAAAAATGGTGCGAAGAGGCAGGATTCAAGGGAGTGTCTGGAACCTTCATATTTAGTGACAATCAAATTGCCAATGAGGGATTCATTGAAGACATCAACAACATTCTCTCTGTTGGTGAGGTACCCAATCTATTCAGTCAAAAGGAAGATTATCCTTAGATCAAAGACAGAGTCAGAAAGCATTATAGAGAAGAAAATAAATTGGACAAGGATGCTAAAATCCAAGACGAAGACCTTATCGAATATTTCTTCACCAGAATTCAAAACAATTTCCATCTCATGATTTTGATGAGTAAGACTGGAGAGAATCTAAGAAATTATTGTCGTATGTATCCAGGTTTGGTTAATAATACCACTATGATATGGTTTATGCCATGGCCAGAATAGGCTTTGGTTGAAGTAGCCAACAGATACTTGCTACAATTAAAATTGGACGATGAACTAACTGCTAACATCGCCAAGTTCTTTGGAACTGCTCATACCAAAGTACTCTCTTTGAGTAATAGAATGTACTAAGAATTAAAAAGAATCTACTATGTCACACCCACCAATTATATTGAATTGGTCAAAGGTTATAATGACCTGTTGGAGAAAAAACAAAATGAAATTGGTGGTGAAGTTCGCAAACTCACTTTGGGATTGTAGAAATTAGATGATGCAGCAGCTAACAGTGAAGAATTGCAAAAACAATTATCTATCTATCAAATTGAATTGGCAAAGAAGAGTAAGGATTGTGAAGAGTTGATGATCAAAATAGAGAGCGAATCAAGAGATGCAAATGAGAAATAAGTGGAAGTAGAAACCAGATCTGCTCAAGTGGAAAAGGAAAAGGCTGAAGTGGAGACTCTGGCAGAAGAAGCACAAAAGGATTTAGAAAAAGCAGAACCAGCTTTGAGAGCAGCTGAACAAGGATTGGAATAGTTAGATAAATAACAATTGGCTGAAGTTAGAGCTTACAGTAAACCTCCCAATGGTGTCGATAATGTCTTATAGGCTGTCATGATTATCATGGGTAAAGAGGCAACTTGGGCGAGTGCCAAGAAGGAAATGACTGCTCCTGATTTCTTGTAACAATTGAAGAAAGTCGACAAGGATCATATCATGAATAAGACTCTAGTTAGAATTGAAAAAATTACAAGTGATCCTGAAATGCTTCCCTCCAAGATTGATGCCATTTCTGTTGCTTCTGGTACTCTTTGGAGATGGGTCTTATCATTGGAAATGTATGCCAAAGCATTTAAAGATATTGAACCAAAGAGAGCCAAAGTCAAGCATTTGAGAGATAAGTTGAAGAAGAGCGAAGATGAATTCCAATAATTACAGGAGAACTTCTAGATTTTGAAGTAGAGTATTGAAAAATTGAAGACAGATTTGTAGAGAGCAAAAGACGATATGGAAATGTATACCAGGGAAACCTCAGTATTGGTTAACAAATTGGAAAGAGCAGAAAAGTTGATATCAGGATTGGCAAGCACCAAAGAAGGTTGGGCTATTAGAAGAAAGGAATTGCAAGGAAAGCTTGAAGTCTTGGTAGGAGATGCCTTGATGACAGCTGCATTCTTGAGTTATGCAGGTCCATTCCCATCTGAATATAGACAACAATTTGTTGCCGAATAGTTAATTGGATAAGTCAGATACTTAAAGATCCCATACTCCAAAGATTGGAATTTCCCTGATTTCCTAGTTAAGCCTGTTCAATTCTTATAATGGAATCAATAAGGATTGCCAGATGACCAATTTTCTAAAGAAAATGGTGTTTTAGTCACTTAAGGAAGAAGATGGCCATTGATGATTGATCCATAAGTCTAAGCCAACAATTGGATTAAAAATATGGAAAGAGCCATCAACAAGAACAATCTTAAAGAGCTAGATCCTTAGAACGAAAAGATGATGAGCATAATTGAATCAGCAATTGCTAGTGGATAAATTGTGATCTTAGAAAACATGGGAGAAGATTTGGATCCTTCTTTGGAACCAGTCTTGAATAAATAATTGAGAACAGTCAATAATAAACTAATGATGTACATGGGAGAAAAAGAAATCTTGTACAATCCTAATTTCAGATTCTACATGACTACTAAATTGGCTAATCCTAAGTATAAGGCTGAAACCTAAACAAGAGTCACTTTAGTCAATTTCACTGTGAAATAAAAAGGTTTGGAAGAATAGTTGATTTCAGTTGTCATTCAAATTATGGAAGCCTAATTAGAAAAGAGTAAGAATGATTTGGTCAATAAGAAATCTTAAAATGAGATAACTTTACGTAAGTTGGACGATGATATTCTGAAGATGCTCTAGGAAATCAAAGGAAGTTTGATTGATGATGAAAATCTTATAGTCACCTTAGACAAATCTAAGGAAACAGAAGAAGAGGTCAAGAAGCAAATTGAAACCTCAGCTGTTTCAATGAAGAAAACCTTCGCAGCAAGAGAAAACTATCGATCATTAGCCAGAATTGCATCCAAATTATTCTTTGTCTTAAATGATTTTTCACTTATTGATCACATGTATCAATTCGCTTTGTCCAATTATATTGAGTAATTTGGTGAAAATATCAATACATATTAAAGTAGAGGAGCATCCATAAATGACTCTTTGTAAGAGAAGTTATCAGATATTGCAGCTAGACATTCTGAAGAGATATTCAAAACTGCATGCAGAGGATTATTCGAGAAAGATAAACTATTGTTAGCCATTTAAATGGCTGTGAACATCACAAGTGAATTGAGGAGTTAGATTACAATTGATTTAGAGGAATACAACTTCTTTTTGAGAGGTGGAGATCCAAATGCAGATAGAAAGAATTAACCTCACAATCCAATTTCAGATTGGGTAACTGAACAATAATGGTAAGCCATTTGTGATTTGGATAAATTACCAAACTTTACTGGCATCATCAATGCATTCACTCACAATGGTAAAGAATGGAAGAAGTGGTATTTGAGTCCCACTCCAGAATCAGATTCATTGCCAGGTGAATGGGATCAAAAATGTGATAGTCTTAAGAAAATGATCTTACTTAAAATAATCAGACCTGACAGAGTTCTTTTGGCAGCCTAAGCATTTGTTAATGCAACCATGGGGCAATTCTATACCTAGCCACCTGCAACTACTTATGATTCAATTTACAATGACACCACCAAAAATAAGCCTGTGATATTCATTTTGTCTCCAGGTGTTGATCCCTATCATTAATTGGAGCAATTCGCCAAGATGAAGGATTGCTAATTGCTACCAGTATCCTTGGGTTAAGGTTAAGCTTAAAAGGCCATAGATAAATTATATGAAGGTAGCAAGGCTGGTCTATGGGTGTATTTGGCAAATTGTCATTTGAGTTTGAGTTTCTTGAAAGAATTGGAGAAATGCATGGAAACTCTGAGATAATCAGATGCCACAAGTGAAAAGTTCAGATTATGGTTGAGTTCAGCTCCTCATCCTAAATTCCCTATTAGCATACTTTAGAAGTGTCTAAAGGTGACAACAGAGCCACCTAAAGGAGTAAAGGCTAATATGAATAGATTGTACACCAATATGTCATAATCAAAATTTGATCCTTCAATTCTTTCACAATAGAAATTGACCAATCAATTACACTATATGAAATTAGTGTATTCACTTTGTTGGTTCCATAGTTTAATTATTGAACGTAAGAGATTCAAATCTATGGGATGGAATGTTATCTATGATTTCAATGATTCAGATTGGGAGACTGCTGATAATATTCTTTTGATGTATGTTGATTAGACATAACATGATAGTAAACACAATTAACAATAATAATAATAATAACTTGGATAACAATAATAAGATTAACCAGTGTAGAAGAGTCCTCCTTGGGATGCAATCAGATATCTAATAGCTGATGTTATCTATGGAGGTAGAGTGACAGACAAGTATGATTAGAGGTTGTTGAAGGTGTATGCTAATAGTTTCTTCTAAGATAAGATTATTTTCGAAGAGAAATATAAATTGGTTGAGAATTCTTAATACTATTATATTCCAGAGGAATTCAAACCAAAAGAAAGCAAGAATGATAAAATTAGCAATCATGTATTGTTCTACAGAAGTAAGGTTGAAGATTTCCCACCAGTGGAGAGAGCTGAAGTGTTCGGCTAACATATTAATGCTGAAATATCCTCATAGATTGCTGATACAAATGCTCTCATTGATTCTATCATCTCATTATCACCATAATCTGTGAAGGCTGGTGAAGAATCAATGGAAACCAAAGTTTAGAAACTCATCCAAGAAACCTTAGGCAAAGTTCCAGAAGAAATTGATATGCAAGAAGCCATTGAGAAAGTCAGACCTGGAGATCAAAATCCATTGAAAATAGTGTTGATGTAAGAAATTTCTAGATACAACAAATTATTAAATACAGTCAGAACTTCACTCATTAATTTAGACAAAGGTCTCAGTGGTCTAGTGCTTATTTCGGAAGATCTTGAAACCATCATGCACAGTCTATTTGATAACAAAGTTCCTCAATAATGGAAATTCTGTTATCACTCCTTAAAACCCTTGTCAAGTTGGATCATTGATCTTGAAAAGAGAGTAGCACAATTGAGAAGTTGGATCAAATAATAACCCAGTGTCTTTTGGATTTCTGGATTCTCATTCCCTACTGGATTCACTACAGCTTTATTGCAATAGAGTGCCAGAAAGGTCAATACTCCAATTGATCAATTCGGATGGGAATTCTCATTCCTCCCACATGGATCTGAACCTCAGGCTGCCAAAGATGGTGCATATATTCATGGTTTATTCCTTGAAGGAGCAAAATGGGATGAAAAGAATTACATAGTAGATGCTGAACCTATGAAATTACACGATTAAATGCCAATCATCCTCTTCAAACCAGTCAGCCAAGAAGGTAAAAGCAAATCAAAGAAAGGTATACAACGATCATATATTTTAGGTTAAAACTTTTATTTATGTCCCACATATTATTATCAAGTACGTTGTGGTGTCATGGAAAGACCATCTTATCAGTTTGATGTGATGTTGCCCTGCAAACCTAATCCAGGCCAAGCTTCAAATGAAGAAGATTTCTGGATTAAAAGAGGTACTGCTTTACTAATGCAATTATCAGATTGATTATAATTATGCAAAAAATCAAAAATATTTATCAACAACCTTCTTCTATCAATCAGGATTCCCATTACTTTTTAAGACCTAAACACTCTGCCTTGCCATCTATGTTAGAACCATTCTAAGATATCAAATTGAATTATCGACTACCTAAATTGAGCAACTCATATAATCAAACATCCTCAGAAGAATCAAAAACGAAATCATCTCATTCGCATCTATAAAAACTGTCATCCAATAGATATCTAAGCAGATTTGTCAGATCAACTACCATTGAAGAACCAATCTTAAAGAAAAACCAAGAAATTATCCAATCTTGTGATTTAAAGATTAAAGAACATAAAAAATAATTAGCCAAAGTCTACATGAAATTGCAAGCCAATTAAATACTATATCGCAATTATTTACATTAAGAATTATAAAAGGAATCTACCTAAAATTATAAACCCCAAGTTGGATTTCAGGAAAATAGCTTCAATTTTTACAATTATTAATAACCTAAGACTAAGACTAATAATATACTCTAATCATAATAATTAATGCACTTTAGATAATAATCTAAGAGATTCAGAACCAATTAATCTGTGTAAGATAAATGATTATTTAATTTTATGTTTTATCAATACTTTCTAATAAAGAATAATCCTTCCCTTTCTCGTCTGAGTGCATTAAAAACCACAGAACGGACTTGTGATGTTCTATAAACCACGGCTCATACAAATAAATCTAGCAAGTATATACATGAAAAATTTAACACTGAACATTCAACTAATGAAGGCTATTTAATCAAAAAATCCAATCCCTTCTCAAAACAAAAAAAATCCAAAATCAATATTCTTATTAACAACATCAAAAATACTTACAAATCTGAAATCGAAAAGATTAAAGAGGAATCCAGAATCCGACAAACCAATCCATAGATTCATATGTACTACGTTTTCAATCTATATTTAAAGTTAAGACATGCTACTTCGAAACAGAGATGACATAGCCGTATTAATTGATAGATTACGAAGGATTCTTCTGAATAAATCTAAACGATCCTTTTGCATTGAGATTATTTAGGAAATCAATAATCAAATCTCCAAAATTCGCAATCTTGGTATTTTTACACACTCTATTCAATAGATGTCAAGATCTTAGTGAGTTTGACTCTCTCTAAAATTGCCAAATATTACAATCTTTTGCATTATTCCATTCTGCTTGCCAAAAATGCCAAAAGATTCTCGGACTCAGAACCTATGCTCAAGTATAAAATTAAGGCTTATGAAATCTTGTCCTTGTGTTTCCTTAAATTGAGACTCAAACAAGCTAAGACCTATATAACCAAATATTTAATGTGTAGTTGGAAATTAGATAAACCAAACGAAGAACTTAAAGGATATGATCAAATGGGAAAGTACTATTATTATGAAGGAAATATTGAAATGGCTTAATTCTTCCATAATAAAATGATCAATGGAGATACCTTGGTAATATTGTTAAATCTATATTAGAAACCTAACTCATCATTAAAGAGATTGGCAGTGGCTAAATTTGAATAGGGTTCAGTCGGAAAAAGCAAGAAAGAGAAACAATCTGTCAGTACTGAAGAAGCAGATTTTAATATATCTTCAGATGATGAACCATTTGAAGTAATCTTTGCTCAAGATCATGATGAGGGATTGTAAAAAGCAAAACACAATTTTGAACTTATGAGAAACGATCAAAAGAAAAAACCCTCCCTTCTACAATATTAAATAAGAAAGTAACCATAATTTGATAAAACTAACTTAAAGCGAGCCTTACAAGAATCAAAAAACGCTAATTCATTCATAAGGTACAAATGCTATTTATTACAGGATTCCAAAAACCTAGTAAACTTAGTCATTATTGACTGAAAGAGGAACTTTGGATCTCAGTAAAATAAAAGGACTCTCTCATGCTCATATACAACTTGGAGAACTCAAGAATCCTGTCTTGCTAAATCATCTTAGCCCAAATAGATGCTTAGTCAATTATTAGCACATCGAATTGAATAAAGCCCCTCAATCATACAAGAATGCGGAGGATATTGAACCTTTGTTTGATGTCGGTGACATATAAAAGATGTCGAAGAATCTTAACAAGTTGATTGCAATTTTGACAGGAGTGGAGGAGTGGCTCCAAGCGTAAAGTGAATTATACTGATGAAATCATACACTTATACTTTAAATTGATTATTTCGTTATCTAATGAGGGACAAATCCAAAGATATAACAACGTATGCCGATACATTAAATAAGCCCATCAACAGAATTATTATATATTATGTTTATTTATTATTTATTAACAATAACTCTAGCAGCATTGCCAAATGCAAACTTATCTATTGGTCCATTACTGCAGTCATATGCCGATGATGAAGATTTAGATCAAATCGTTTATGTTCATGAAAAAGTACTTTAGAATTTTGATTATGCATCATTCCCATCCTTATCTTGTTGTCCAAATAACGTTACGAAATTTCGAGTGATGAATTTAAACAAACAAGGATCAAATATATAACGATTTAATCTCCCCTTTTATATTGAGAATCTTGGGGAGGAACCTTTGTCAATTGAGTGGCTAAATATTACAGAGGAACTTTCAGATTAGGATATTTAAGTTCAAGTCAATTATCAAAAAGATTTTAAAATTGCCTAAGGCTTTGATAACTATCTGGGATTGAACATAACACATTTGTGTTGGAAAACACTAAATAATGACAGATATTGGAGCATAAAACGAGTTACGCTGTAGTTTGAAGGATTTGATCCCGTGGTATTTAATTACCAATTTTTATGCGGCAAAGATTATTATCCTGTAAGGTACTTAGTTTATTTAGTTAGATTTGATTGGAGCAATATTATCCTGATTATATTTGAAAGTTTGATGATTTTAGTTCTTTCAATGTTCGGAAAGATTTACGCATTTAAGGTTGTTTTCATAACGAAGCAGTTGAGAAATGAATTACCTCAAGAGAAATTAGATAAGATCGCTTAAGAGAGTTCTCCATTTTAAGGGTTTTTGTTGGGATGGCCACAGGCATTATTCTATATGAGTCTTTTAATTGGAGCCTTGTTCATCTCATTGTATTTGTAGGAGAAGGCTGAGTAACCAATATAAATCATAGTGTACATTCTATGTGTGTTCTGTGCAATTCACTTTATAGATGAGTTGTTTTGTGCTTTTAGAAAAAGAGTTCCGTTTTTTGTTCAGACCATTTATTATTTTAGATATTGTGATATTTTTGCTTTATTAGTGGGTGTTGCTTTGTTTGCAGTATACTTGGCTACGGAATAAATTTGGATTGTAAATAAATTATGTTATGTAGTTAAGCAATTTAATTTCAATTTGTATTCTTGGCTCACTTATCAAATTATTCAAGATTACCTCTCTCAAAGATTGCTTATTGTTTTTCCTGCCTATAATGGCTATGGATTTATTTTGTTCAATCTATATGGCAATGACCATAAGATATGAATGGGATAGTTTGATTCTAAGATATTTCAACACTCCCTTATCTGCATAGATTCCATACTTTAGATACATTTACAAAAAGAAATGCGCATGGGTTTCGATATTCAATATCCTATTTCCAGGTTAAAATCTCATTCATATTAGGTTTCTTCCTTGCATATGTGCATAGATTTGATAGATTAAAAAAAACATTTGTATATGAAATAGTCAGTTTTTTTGGATTATTGATAGGTTTAGTTCTTTGGGTTATTGTTTAGTATCTGATATCATTTCCTCTGCCTACGTAATCTAATTAGATATAATTAATAGATCAATATTTACAGAAGTCTTAATGATTTCAGCTTGCACACTAATTGCATTTAGAAGAAATGAATTGAATCTATTTTGGAGTGGTAATTTTTATGATGAGATCCTACTTGATCCATTTAAAAATGAAATGGATAAAAAGTCAGTCAAATTGATAAGCTTTTTTAACATTGGGGTCTCTTAGGACTTGAAAAAGAAGTATGCACTCAATTCTGGGACAGAGTAACCAGCAGCTGTTTATGAACCTTTTGAATTAGTAAAGGCAAATTAGGATGGTGAGTTGAAATTAGATTCCATTCTATTTGAAGGCTTGTAATCATTTTAAGAGATATATACAACACACAACTAAACCTACGGAAATAACAACACTTTGGTAGAGAATCAAAAATAATAATAAGAAATTTAAACTGATCTCAAAGAAAAGAAGGACACTGCTTTAGTTGACTCTATAATATAGAATAGTCAAGAGAATCAACCTCTTATCAATAGAGATAAGAATGATGCTAAGGTAGAGTATCAATAACAGGATCAATAGAACAATAATGATCTCAATCAAAAAGGTAAAAATGAGGAGGCAACCAAAATTAATAATGAATCTAACACATCTCCTGATGTTCTAAAGCAGAAATCTTTGGGAAAAAAGATAGTAGTGTATATTGAGAGTAAAAAGCTTGAGGAAGTAATTATAGAAACTCCAATTATTTAATCTAGGAATAATGAAAAATAATCTTAGAATAATGAACCAAACAAGAAATAACAACAATCTGACATTTAAATTGAAATTAGTGAATAATAAAAGGTAGCTTAGGCAAATCAAAATAAATAGAATAATCAATAAGATAAAGTGGATAAAGCTGAGCAAAAATAAAATCAATAATAATAAAATAATAAGGTTTTCACTTCACCTGCTCGATAAAAGTATTAGGTTGACCCTCCAAAAGCTAAGGAACCTTAAGTTGACCGCTTTAAATAAAAGTAATAACTAAGGCAATAGAATGACAATTTTAAAAAAAACTTAGAGTTCTTCCAAAATCAAGAAAAAGCAGGAAATTTTAAGGCTCCTGTTAAAAAATGAGCATATTTTGTTATATTAAAATAAACAGACTTTTTATTCTAAATATCAAATAATATGTACAGAACAACACAAAACTATTCATATGCAGGTAATCAATTGAAATTCAAATTAGACTTGCTATCTAAATAAGGCATCTCAGATAATGGCAGATCCATAATAACAATTGATAAAGAAAATTCATATGCTCTCTTGCAAAAAAAGAAATAACTTTAGAATAGAGAAGGCAGCAGTTCAAGTCAATAAAAAAATGAAAATCGTTCGAATAGTGGATTACAGAAATCAGCATCACTTTAACAATTCTATCGAGCTCAATCAGCTGTTGAGAAAAATTCATACTAAAATCAAAAAGGAAATCAATAACAAATAAAAGAAATGAAGAATATTTCATATCTCTATTTGCTCTAATAAAGTGGATATAAATTACGTCACAATTAGACAAAATCAACAAAGGAATAAAATAGCAAAGGAAGTGATTTTTTATCAAATGAGTATTTAAAGCAGAAACCAGTTGAAAATTAGGCTTATAAGAGATTGAATGAGAAATTGGAATATTTGGAAAAAAAATTTAATTAATTAAAGGACTCGTTTGTGAATATAAGTGAAAATTAATACGACAAAAAATCAGATAGAATGCAATAAAAGCAGTATTCATTAATATCTAAATACTTTCCTAAGAAGTTTATGGAACAATAAAAGAATACGACTTAAGAAGAAAGGAAGGTGACCAAAGATATCAAATCAATATTCAATATTTATTCATAAATCAAAGAATTTAAAAGTCATTCTTCGAATTCCTAATTATTGAAATAAACATAAGAAAAAAAGAGTGCATAATTACAAGACTTTGTAACATAAATAAAGAGGGACTTTAATAATAAGAATTCTTAATTGTTGAAAGGTTCTTATGTTCATCAACCAAACACTATTTTAAATAAATCAGAGCGATAATAATCAATGGATGCCAAGTATTATTACTTCAATAAACTTATTGAAACATAACCGAATGAACCTGTAAATAATTGTAATTTATCTAGTTCTTGTACTATATTTCGACTGTGCTTTCAGCTATAAAAAATAAGAGGCCTACAGACCTTGATGAACTCATCAAAGATCATTTTTCATAAACATATCAAGTGAATTTAGTTTTGATTAATTTAGGGATTAATCTATGCAAGCAGATTAACAATACAATTTGATCCGGAGAAGGTCATAAACTTGCCAAGATCCAATAATCTAAAAACCATAGTTTTTGATTTGGATGAGACATTAATACATTGCAACCCAAATGTTTCCATTCCAGGAGACATCATATTACCAATCACGTTTCCAAATGATGAAACTGTCTAGGCTTCTATCAATATCCGGCCTTATGCTAAATAAATCCTTTAAACACTTTCAAAGCATTTTGAAATCATAGTATTTACAGCTTCGCATTCGAGCTATGCTAATATCGTGATTGATTATTTGGATCCAAAGAGACAGTGGATTTCGCACCGGTTATTTAGGGAAAATTGTCTATAAACAACGGAAGGAGCTTACATCAAAGATTTAAGGTAATGCTTATTTATTTTTAGAGTATTAGGCAATCGAAAACTATCGAATGTGTTGTTAGTAGACAATGCTTCATATTCGTTTAGTAAATAAATTGAGAATGGAGTTCCAATTATTGCTTATTATGATAATAAAGAGGACTAGGTACTTTATTGGTTGATTTATAGGAATTATTACATTTGGAAAATTATTTATTAAATTTCAGACATGTGAAAGATGTTAGAGATTTAAATTAAAAATAATTAAAATTAAAATAGTTCTTAGATTATTCAGATTTTGATGATTTGTATAATAATTTACATGGTATGTACTTTTGATTAGACAATTTATTTGTTCTCAAAATATTTTGATAATATATGGTTATACTCCAATTAATGAAAAAATAAACAAATATGATGGTAATCAACAAAACTTTTGAATTAGCTGTTCTATGGCTTGTTATGTTTGTTATATTTTTATTTATTATTCTTTTATTAACTAAAATTACTCAAATTAAGGAACCAAAGTCTTATCAATTTTATGCTTATTAATCTCTGATAAAAACTTCGATCTTATTGAAATTATTTATGCCATAAGGTCTTACTAATCCCCATTTTTGAATTGATCACACAAATTCTATAATGAAGTATCATATTTTTGACAAATTGAGTGAGCTTCAATAACACTTTGAACTAGATTTAATTGATTAATAATCAAAGCACTATAAGGGTTATCCTTTTGAGTATGTTTTATGAACATCTCAGAAATGTGATTCACTGAGTCTATATTAAGGCTCTTAAAACTGTTTTATAGGATGCTTCGCAATTGCGTTGATATCTCAGTGTAATCTAATTTAATAAAGACAGATTCTGTTGAAAATCTCTTTAATTCATTTTTTGTATAATCCTGGGTTGCTTACTCATCAAAAATGATTTAGTTGGTACTCTATTCCGATGATGTCTGCTCATCAGGTTTGAACGTAGGAAAGAGACGGAAGAGAGAATGTTGAGAATTTCTTGGTTAAGCATTATCTAGAATATGTTCTAGTCTCTTTATTATTTGTGCTAATTGATCAAGTTTATATTATTTCATAAAATTAGTTAACGAACACAGAAAATTTAAAAACGATGAATGAATCAAAGAGTAGTAAATTCCTTAATAAGTTCCAGATGACATCCTTGTCTTTAATGTAACAATGACCAGAGTTTGGAATCTGCTATTTAATCATTTTCATAGCAGTAGGAAAAATAAGAATAGAACTTATATATTCCTTTTGCAATCCTAATCCTTTCTTATGTAAGTGGCTTTTAAATTATTGATGTAGATTTATATTGCATACAAGAATCAAAGAGATTTCATATCCTATTGAGATTACAATTTAGATCTAGTTGGAAACCAGAAATTGTCTAATGGTATTAGAGAAACAAGTAGATCCTAAACTTAATCCTATGAAAAGGTGAGTTTAAAGGAAAGACTTTAAATAGCCTATTCATAATACTAATACAAATTAATATATACAATTGGAAAAATCTTAAGAGCAAAGTCTTGATGTTTATTATTTTGGTTCAATTATAATAGAGATTTATGTAACATAACATTAAATAAGAAAGTCTCCTTATATAATAATAGACAAGTATTTTTTGTAATTACAATAATGAATTTCATGATTTTATATTTTATAATTTTTGAATTGGCAAGGATTACTTAATTTGTTGTATTAGATTTTTAGGTTATGCAGCATGAATTTGAGTGGCTAGTTTAGTCCATTCTTTTTTGAGATTGTTTCTCCAATCAGGATTTTCCATGAAAATCTCATTTTTATCCAAGTAAACGGTTGCCAATTCACCATCATTCTCATTGGCATAACTTGAATTAATAATATTGTTCTGATTATAGGTTAGCGATTAATTGACTCTTCCTAAGTGAATTTCAATATCCATTAGAGATTCTAAGCATGATTATTATAAATACATTACCTTAATACAAAGGGACATAGGAAGTGATCGTCTAATCTAATAAAGTCTTCTTTCTTTAAGCCTAATCTACTCTGGCATGACTTACACGGACAGAATTAAAGCCAAATTCATTTTAATCCTCCTATGATATTGCTTTCTATGAATTAGAATAAAACTGAATACCTCCTTTTCTGATTAAACCAATATTTACAATTGAGCAAATTAATCCTTATGCTCAACAAAAAATGTTTTGTAGTACATAAAACTTTTTTATATTTTCTCCCATTTTTGATTGAGATTTAGATTGGACTTGACCAAAATATCGTTATTTGCTTCTACTTGTTTTATGTATCTTTTTAATGATTCATTTTCTATTTCATAATGTTTGCATAAAATCATTTCTCTTTGTAGATTCTTTTTGGATTCCTCTAGTTCCTGTTCTAGTTTACGAACTCGATGTTATAATTAATCCTCAGTTAATTTGATTTATTGTGTTGATCTTTTGGCATTGATTTGTTGAATTTGAAAGGCTTTGGCTAGATTCAACTTAGGCACTCGAGAAACATTCTTTTTCAAGTCTTCTGGTTTTGCACATTGTTGATATGAATCATTGATGCCTACATCAAAGGTTTAATTCAAATTTTAATAGTTTTTTTTTTAAACTTGAGGTGCTTTGACAGGGAAAGGAGAGAGCGCCGGAGAATGCATCATATCTGTGTTCATAGGAGATTAGATCGAATTTATTCTAGCTGGCAATTCAACAGTGGGTAATCGAGACTCTAAAATAAGTTTATTGGAATATTCTATTTACATTAAATTTAAGACAGGATTTCTAAAAATTCATGTTAAGCCTTTTCGTAATCCTCATCCAAATCTATCACTTCCCCTTAATTTTTCATCTATAGATTGGTAATTACTCTGTTTATAAGGGTCACTAATTTTAGTTGTATGCCTTTTAAATAATTAACTTATAATTATAATCTCACTATCAATTAATGCAAAGTTTCCATTTCTTCATGAAGTAAAATAGTGGCTGTATTGGGGTTTATGACATCCCTATATCTTATCATGACTCCAGTGGTATCATCAAGTTAATCAGCCTTCTTTTCAAGTTAATCAATTTTTTAGGCTTATTAACTGATGGTATGTTTGAGTTCATAAATAGTAGACTCGAGTTCAGCAATGAGTTTCTTCTCACTCTTTTCGGCAGCATAGGTAATCTCCTCTGAAATAAGGGCTTTGCCTTATGCAAAATCTCTTTCCTTTTGCACTTTTTCAAGGGATTACATCAAGTGATCAATTTCTTTTTGTTGTTCATCAAGTACTAATTTAAGCGCCTTCACTGTGTTTTCATTCTCTCGAAGAACCGCTTTTTAATTTGGTATAGGAATAGCAACATCTTGATCAATCATAGAACGCATTGACTACTTATTCAATTTAATGACAGTCTGTAAATCCTCTATAGTGTTTCTCAACTATTGGTTCTCCTGATGCAAGAAGTGAATTTTGGCTTTCAATGAATGCGGACTTTCACTCATAAAATAATTTATATAATCAAATATCATCTTTATCTTTATCGTATTTTATTGTGATCACTCCCTTCTCAACACCGAAGTAAGACCATTGTCTCTCATAAATATCGGGAATCTAATTAATCATCCTATTGTATTTACTTTGAATGTGAGTGTGAATTCCCCATACTTTCTTTCGCTCTTCTCCAATTGCCCTTGATTGATGTAGGGTCTCTACTTGTTTCCCTTGACCAGAGTGACAACATTCTGTCTCTGAATATCGACGTCATCATTAGTCAATCCTGGGGCATCCATCAAAATGATATACTGATCCCCAGCGATGATGTCTGTTGCAGGTTAAAAGGAATCCTATTGCCCCGTAATTAAGCCACTCATGTCTACCTATCCTTAAGGAATTTGAATTTTATCATGGAACTCATTTTCTGTTTTAATAACCTTGATCAGCGGATCATCAGTGTCTTGCAAGTCAATTTTGATGTTCTTCCTAAAAAAATTAACTAGTTTTTATCTCGATTAAATTAACAAACAATCCAAAACGGAAAAACTTCGATTGACCGGAATGAAAACGGCTTTTAACCAATACCTAAGAAGTGAAAATACCCATGGATTGAGTCCCTTTCCTAGATTGCAATCATCATTCACAATACACACGTGTCTAGTGTAAGGAGTCTTGAACCAAAGTACATGTTTCTCCTACAGTTATTTGTTGATAGGATTGAGTGCAGCTACTTTGGTTTTTTAAAGAGTTCCATTTGCATAGATCTGAGTTACTTAAGTACTCCAAACATGCTCTAAAATTTCAGGAGATTCAACATCTTTTAAATTGTGTATCACTATGATCTCTCGGAAAGTCTTATTGGGACTTTGCTAGAGATTACGACTTAGTCGGTCGAGATACCTCTGATCAAGACTGGTAAAATCGTTGACTACGCATAAGAAGTAATCTGCTAGATCAAATACCAAGTCAGATATAAATGTCTCAGTGGCTTCCTTGTCTACAATAGATAATTCATTCTCAATTTTGACAGGACTGTATGTTCCAGCAGTGTCCACCAAGATCAACTTAGTACCATTGTCTACATTGACATGCTTAAATGAAATGCCTCTGGTGGTAACCTTCTTTCCAGAGGGCAAATTACTCATGGTAAGACTGTTCAAAACGAAGGTCTTTCCTTTGTCATAGAGTCCAGTTACTGCAACAGTTGCTC
This sequence comes from Paramecium octaurelia, assembly GCA_905182995.1. Classification (NCBI taxonomy): domain Eukaryota; phylum Ciliophora; class Oligohymenophorea; order Peniculida; family Parameciidae; genus Paramecium; species Paramecium octaurelia. The sequence continues at coordinate 221,900 of CAJJDP010000058.1, forward strand.
CTTCCAAGGCTTTGATATTGATTATTTCTTAATTGATCATCTTTGGGGACAGCCAGACCTTCCAACCTGAACTGTTGATGGAAGTGATGAAGTCAATGTCGACTACCCAATCATAGATGCTGGTTTCATCTATGATTTGTGTATTTTGTTTCTTGAAATCGGTTGGATTGCTTTTGAAGATGCCGCATTGTCTTTGTCGTTTAACTTCACTTTGTCTTTGAAACTGATTGACTTCATGTTGGAGTTCACGTATTTCTTTGAGCAATTGTGAGATTTGCCTGATTTATTTGGAATCATTTTGCAGGATGGCTTCCATCAATTTATTGCTTTCCCTTTCTCTAAGATTATACTCCATCAAGACTGCTTCGAACATATCCTTAATGCGCATCACATCAGTGGCTTTGTTGGTTTCTCGAATGAAATCAGCGAAAACTTGATTAATTTCTTATTTCAATCCTTTGATGGCAAAGATCAATGGTGCAATACGTGAATGGATCTTCGGATTGATGTCATCATGAACTTACTGAAACTCTTATTCAAAGTTGTCTAAGACCTTGGTGTCGAAAAGAGTATCATTCATGGATTTTTATTATTAAGACATATTTTAATTTCAATTTTTAATTTTCAACTATTCCCCTCTTCATCGGACATTCGTTATGAAATGTCCCCTCTCAATTTCATCTGCCCGAAGAAAGAACGCTAAGAATTGTCACTTGGGAAATCTATCTTCTGCGTTTCCAGTACTATTTTCATAGGGAATCCATTATTGGTTTCCTAAGGATCAATGTAAAAGTTGTGTGTCGAGAGTGAAACCGATTCTGCATGGGAAGCCTACTGTTATTGCGACTACTTCAGATCAGTCCTAAGAGCAACTCTGCGATTATAAACATTCCCATCACGATTTTGCTCCTTTATCCGATATGATGACTATGCAAATGGGAACACTCTTTTATTGATCTGACTCTTTCTACGATGACGATGATTGCTGTCAGCAATTCGTGTTGTCAAATAAGCATTCTCATTTATTTCCAACTACCTCAGATTGTTTTGCTTCTGCATTTCCTTGATTCTCTTCTTCACCTTTCTTCTCTCTATTGCTCCCCTCAATATGTTCCGTATTGAACTATACGCAAAGATGTCCACTGCGAAATGAAGGAACTTCTGATCCCCCAAATCAGGGAACTTAGCCTCCCATGATTTCCGTATGTTCCTCAATACTACCTTGTCTTCAATCTATTCAATCCCATGCAGAGCATTCTTCTTTTTCACTGCATTGTAAGCTATCTACAAACAAACATCCTTAATGTGGATCATCTCATTCTAATATATTAACACTTGGAAATCACTGAGTTTCTTGAAGATATCGATTTTCTTAAGGTGCATCTTGGTTCTAGGATTATAGATGTATGCTGACTGCTTCTTGTGATCTATCAAATATAATCCACTCATTACTTTAATTGAAATCAAACAACTACAAACAAGCATTCTCATCCTTAAATCCAAGAGGAGGATTCATCTCAAACATCAAAAATGCGAAATCCTCAGGAGTTATCCATCCAGTTCCTTTGGGATCATAATCAGACCATTTTAAAAAGAAGTCCTCTATTTAGTAAGGATTAATGACTGCAGTGTTCTCAAGCAAACAATCCTGATATGATTCTATAATCATAGCCAAAAACAATGAGATCATTATAATCCTGATCAATACTAAAAAACTAATAAAATAGAAGTATCCAAAGAAGGTGCTGCATCCCTAAACTCCTTCCCTCAATATGTCCTCTGGAGTCTAGGAATGACAACCAGCCTTATTAATGGTGTAATCTGACATATAGAGTGGCCAATATTGTCCAGTTGTGATTTCTATTAAAATTAAGACAGCATCCCAAAAGTTCTAGAAGTTCTTATTCCTCTACCCGATTTCCTAATAAAAAGGGTATTGGGCATCTTGAGAGGTTGACTTAACTACGGACAAAGTTTGAATCCCAATCAATGCATACACAATAATGATTATAATGATAAAAGCCACTACACTCAATAAGGTTGGCAGTATTTCCTAGATGACGTCAATGAGGACTTTGAGTTGGCGATTTAACTTCAGTATTTTGTACGTGTTGAGAACCCTCAAACAACGAATGATCAAAGGAATCATAAACATCTTGGGCATCTCAATCTCGCTATTGAGTATCAGTAAGGCATCAGTGGAAATCAGAAGCAGGATATCGAACTTATTCCAAGAGTCTTTGAGGTAGTAATACCAGAAGGCGGAAAATTTGATGAATACTTCGATGTGAAAGAGGGTAATAAATATGATGTCCAGAACATAGAATGCTGATTTGGTGGTCTAATTAATTGAGTTACCATTGGCAGAACAACTAAAATATATTATAGGATCTTACAATATTAGATTCAATAGGAGGAGAATAAGTATAATCAATTCAAAATAGGAATAGGTTGCGATGGAGTAACAGATCTACCTGAATTGATTCTTCGGTTTCTCAATCAATCTTATTAGATTCTTCTTCTGCATTATGTACATCATTTACAGCCATTCCCTCTGATGTTCATTCAGCGACTTGTAATTACTGATATTCTCTTTGATGGTTCTGTAATTGTTGATAATCAGCCCAGTGAAGAGATTCAACAACATGATATTCAGGAGGAACAACAGTATGTAATATAAGATCTAATAGTTGGCAGATGAGTCAACTTTGGGATGCATCCCTCTCTCAGTGATATCTGAAACGTAATACATTTGACTTGTCCATCCTTCTCCAATTATTATTCTGAACAAGCACAGCAATGAATCCTAAATAGTATCAAAATTAGTGATATTATTGATCCATTCACCTTTCTAATCCAAACAATCCTGCTTTGTGTATATGTCATCATATGATTACACATTTGTACAAAAGTACAATTTGCCTTTCCAGATAGTCATACAAAAGATGCTCAGAATCCAAATGCAGATACCAGTCACGAAAATCATGGAGGATAACAAGGATATAGTTTGAAACAATGATTTCGATATCAAATTCAATTCTTCACTTTGAGATCCTCTCTAGATATCAATTGAATATTATTACTCTCGCAGATGAGAACACTCTAAGTGTACGCAATGCTCGAAATGCTTTCAAATATCCACTACTATACAGATTGAGATCACTAATGGAACTTACAATCAATATAGCCAAATCGAAGTTATTCTGATTGTTGTAAACGAATGCTCTATTGGGTTCAATTTGATTCCAAATAAATCCATGGGCCAGTATTCTCAATACAATTTCAAATATAAAAATGATTGTAAAGATAACATTAAATTTCTCAATTAAGTCTTTCTGTTCATATATTGGTAGATCCGTACCCAATAGAATGATATTCAAGATTATTATTGAACTCATCAACCATTCAAAGTACTTACTCTATGTCAATTATTGTATTCTTTTTCTTAGAATGCTTTTGTTATTTAAAATGAATAATGCTGAATTCATAAAATATTGCTTGTATGATTGACTTGAGCTATAGGATATTCTAACCTCATCGTTGCTTTTGATTATTGTCACTTGTTGTATGGATGTTTATTTTTATATATTATTGTTCTTGCCAATTGTAATTTATGGGTATTTCGATGCTTGTCTTTGCAGAACTTGATGTTTGGATTCCTTCTCTTCATCATCACTATCATCTGACATCTTCGATAATCTTCCGAAGTATCTTTTCTTTTCGATCTAAGAAGTGTTTTGGATTTACTATAATTAAGCTGCGGGAACCACCTTAGTTTCTATAGAAATAATCACTAATAATCCTTACTTTGCATAGATGAAATGACCCTCTAAGCACGAGCCTTAGATTTGTCAGCCTCGTTCTTGGCTTCCTCATAATTATCAAGCATGATAGTCAAGAATGAGGACAAGATGAAAAATCTACACAAAATCAACACAAAAATAAAAAATGGATAAGGAATCCAGGATTTTGTTTCAAGAGTTGTGTAAAATATATTCTCCCATTGATCAGAACAGATTATTATAAATAAGGATGAAACTGTATTTCTAATACTATCAAAATTTGCTCTTGGTATATATGAACCTTGCTTATCATAATTACCTTATTCATTAAAAATCAATTCTCCAGCAAAATACTCTCTTCCCAATATTCCGATTACAATCATGTAGGTTAAGAACACCAAAATTAATTTAGGAATATTCACAAAGGACTTTTACAATGCTTATAGTAACACTTTGTAGTTTGACCAACTTGTTTGAGTGTTGAAGAACCATAAAAGTCTCAAACCTTTAAATGCATTTAGAACAAATGGATTCGACATGTCATTCAGCTGAACAATTATACTAATGAAGTCTATTACAAATTCTAAGAGCAGAATATATTTATTTTCCTTCTATTTCCAGACATACATTCTTGCCAAATCTTCCAAAATGTATATAAATAGAAATACTATATTGATTATTGTGATTTTATCCTCGAAATCATTGTGGTATGCTGATTCGTCATTCAATGAAAACAAAATCAAATTGGTAATAAATAAAAGCGAATAAAAGTATTTGATATAATTCGATGATACTATTGCCTTGAGTTTGATTTGTAATTATGATCTCTATCTTGATTTGTTATGTTAATTTTGTATCAATTAAAGAGCTCGCTGTTTGCTCTTACTCAAATGCCCTGGAGTTAAGAAATACGTTCTGCGTCTCTCATTACTAATTTGAATTTTTGTTTGACTCTTGACTTTGATTTTTGGTATTTCCTCAACTTGCTGATCCATTTGATATTAATTCAAGAGAATAGCCACCAATAGGTTTTACAAAAAGAATGTCCCAATAATAATGTAAGACCATAAAAAGATCGAACTTATGTATTTATTAAAAGTGTCAGCCAAGTTCTATTCCACTTCAACCCAACCCTCAATAAAATGACAAATAAATAAAGTAAGCAAACCATTTGGAATTTCATCAAAGGAAATATAATCGTATTATGTGAATGGTTGATGAAAATACCCTCTTTAACATACATACCCATCTGGACACTTTCTCCCCATTCCACATAATCTCGCTGGATAGGCATCAATCTCCCCATCTTTTACACAATAATGATGCAATTAATCACTCCAGATTTGGACTCCCATGGTAGCATAAATGTAGGTCAATAATGTAATTATTATAATCACATAGGCTGTCATCATCAATGCATGTTTAACTGTATTACTCAATTTCTTTACAATTTAGAAATATTTGGTCTACACTATGAAGTCCACCAAAAACAATGCTCTGAATATGTATAAGTAGGATTGTCGTAAGATCAGGGCGAATAACAAACATATACTATTTATGAACGCATAAGGGTCCTTGTAATATCCATAGGTGCAATTCCAAATTCTAAATTTAATCCTAACTCATTACCCATATGAAATTATTGATATCACAACTTGGATGCTAAAAATTACATCGCATAAAATTATTATCCCATTGATCACTGCATTTGATATCGAGATATTTAACCCACTACTCTCATTATTATAAGGCTTAACAATCAATACACACACTACTATAATCGACTAAAGTTATTCGAATAATTACTAAAAGAGAATGAACCCATTAGAATAGTTTGGATTAACTGATTTAAATACAAAAAACCCGAAACCTGTTGTTTAAAGCAAAATAATCCAAAGAAAACCTGCAATATAGATTATCATCATCATCATATTTTATCAGATTGTCATTCGATTCTTTAGGATTATCTGTCTAATTTGCCTATTTCCGAATCTCAGCAGCCTTTGCTTCTCCTTTTTTGTCTAAAACTTAAATTCTAATTTACTTTGGTAATTCGGCAAAATGTCAAGCACCGATGAGAGTATGTCCTTCTCATACTCTTTTGAACCATCCTTCGCTGATTTATTTTTGAAACAGTTTAAAAATTATTAAAACATAATATAATAATATATTTATTTGTCACTCTTACAAAATTGTTGTACCCACTATATTATTAATAACACCCATCAATTCTGCGTCCCCATCTGATCTCAACATCTCTGTGAGATTTAACTAAATGATCATTTACTTAATTAATTCCTTTTATTACATATATATCTATTTCAACCCGCTTATTAAATATTTAGACATCACATCCCTATATGAACTGACGACCTAAATTCCTTAACATATCATTAAACTGACTTATTCAACACTGCTCTAATCAAATCTCATTTTAATCATCTACACAAAACATGAAATAATTCCTAACATTATTCTCGATTGATGTTTCCTTATTTATTCTTCGTTCATGTCTTCCTGTTGTATCTAACATTCGATCTATTTTTAGACCTATTCCATTTTCATAATTTTGTCCTTTATATCTTCCAAAGCCATCTCTTTATTTTCAATTAACCTTGATTATTTATATAACTCTTAAATCAAATGTTAGTGATCAATTAAAATTATTAGTACACTAGTACACAACTCTTAGCATTCTATGTGATCATCACTAAAATGAAACAAACAATTTTGAATTATTTAATCACTAAATTATGATATTTTATTTTCATGCATGCTAACTATATGATACATCAACAGAAATCCATTATATCGCACATCAAAATTGGTCTCAAACAAAGAACAATTTTAAGAAACTTTTAATATTACTTCTATTGGTAAATCTTGGTTATCATTGTATTACACAATTGATTACAGTGTCTTTAAGGCGGATCTTCTTATCCTCCAATTTCTGCTAATTGTTGAATAGCAGCACAGAATCACACATTCGTTCAGTCTATTTTCTTTGATTATGTTCATCAATTCAGATTAAATATTACCTGAGAAATGAGGAAACAATTATTGAACAACAGATTCTGACACTTTTCTTAAGTCATCGCAATGGGAATTCTTGTATAACAGGATTAAAAGTTGATCTTTTTCTTTAGGAATGAGAATCTTCAATTCATTCAATGCTTGAACTCTAATTTCTAATGATTCATCCATAAGACCTGCTAAGAGCGTCGCATGAATTAGTTCTCTAAAAGTTGAATTATCTTATAAGTCAGCTAGGTGATGGATAAACTTCAAAGCATAAGATCTTACTTACTCATTTTGATGTCGAGCAACTCTTTGGGTTATTTCAATGAATTCAACAGCATTGTCAAATATGAAATTATGATTACCTAGGAATAATTCCATAGTCTTTAAGAGACCATTTATATTAATACCTTCTTTGTTGATGAAGTAATATTTAATGAGAGAAGTTGGTTCAACAATCCTTATTAAATTGTGAAGATCAGGAAATGGGGCATTTAATAAAGTAGTGGTTTATTCGAATCCCTATTGAGGATGTTTGAGTGTGAAATCCCATCGGATGAGGCTGAGGAGGGATTCAATAACTTGTGTCTTTAAAGTTGAAAAGTCACATTTCTTGTTGAATAGCTGTGAAATCAAAGTAAAGGCTTAATGTTAAGTATCTGGATGCAGTAATAAATTAATGAATTAATTTTGCAGGAGTGGATATAAATTGTATTCTTCTTAAGCAATTTGCTTTTTATTAAGTGCAAAGTAATACATTGAAAATAAGGAGTGCATTAGATAAGGAGTGCGGATTATCGAGCATTTGAAGAGCAATTTGATATAGTTATGAGCTGGAGTAGTTAGATTTGGTTAAATCTTAATATTGTAAGGTATTATGATGTGTAAAATGTGGGTCCATTGAATATTATAAATTAATTAAGAAATAATGTAACAACATGAGGAATTAAGTTTTGGACAAGTATTGTCAGTCGAGATTGCGAATATCGGAGATTACAAGAATATGTTTGGAACAAAAGCTTTGACTCTCGTACTAATACACTTTGTGTCATTGATGAGCTTTAGTTTGAAATTTGAAAAAAACCAAGGATATGCTTATTTTACCGACGTAAAGTTAGAGGTTATTGTAGTTTTTAAGTGTATTCACACGACCTCCGGATTTATTGTTCATACCGATCTGCATCTTGATTTTGATACTGTACTTGGTTTTATATGGCTGTCTACTGTTGATGTCGTACTTGCGATATCGGAGTCAGAACAAGATAACGATGTCGAAGAATAAATTCAAGAGAATGCACATGGGGTTGTCGATGGGGATTGAAAGTGCAGTGTGGCTTAGTTGTCCAATTGTAGACACTTGATTAAATTCTAGTTATCTATCAACTTGGGGTTGTTCAATAAGCAAAGTAGTGCCTGGAGTGCAATGCCCATCGTAAACATATTTCTGCACTCCATCATTGTGTTAAGTTACTTCTACTTCTATCGCAGTTATCAATTCAATCAATTGGGATTGTACAGAACATTCAATCTGGCCTCCTATTGTTACTATTTGATTGTGATATTTATAGTAGCCATAGATTGGAATTCAGATTTGAAGATCCAGCCATATATTTTTTGGTTGCTTAGCATTTTCAAATTGATTGACACGATATTGTTTTTGCCCTACAGGATGACATTTGAAAATCAAGTATATATGTTTGGATGCACCGGATTATTCATAGTGTCCCTATTGGGTTCTCTATCTCAAATTACATCTTCCATAAGTGGGGACAACATCTTTGAGACCTTCCTCTTAGCATTTCCAATATTCCTTTATTTATTTAGATAGTTGTAAAGTCATAAATGGTAGGATTTGATCCTATACATGCGAACAGGTTCAACAAAATAGCTGGACATAAAGAAATTGTGTTCGTCTTTGGAAGCACTTGTATGGTACATAGAGTAGGCCAGGATGGATTCCTATACATTCATGCTTTCCCTTTTTGTGTTAAAATATCACACTGAAAATTGTAATGATCCAAATTGTGAATGCAAAGAAGATTTATCTAAATCCAATACTCAAAATGGAGAAAGCATGACACATAGATCATCATTCCAATCCCGAACAGCTTTGTTAAGTAATGCAGATAAGAACAGTAACAATTAGAACATTTCTCAAAATTTGGATGTCAGTTAATTTCAGAAGACAATCAAAGATGGAAGTCGAAAAAATGATTCCTTTGCTGGAGGTATTCAACCACAGTATGAATAATAAAACATAAGACCAAAGGCTATCATATTTTAACCGATGAAATTTGTCCAGAATAATATAATCAATGAAGATCTTATATCACAATATGTCAAAAGATAGTTCCACCAGACTATTTAATAATTGTCATTTTCTTTGCATTTAGACGAAGTTGAATATTTATCTTTGAAGTACATTTCTTTTATGTTCTCCTTCAAACAGAACAGTCTTTCTTCACTTACAAAGCTAAAATAAATTTAAAGCAGAACAGTTTCATTCTCATACTTCTTTAGAAATGTTACCAAAGTAACCGAGTCATAGTTTATTGATGCTCTTAAATTGAAGCATTTCGAAGACAAGAACTCATATGATGATGTAGTCAAAATGAATGTTACTGAAATTTGGCGGTTAGAAATGGTTAAAGATAATATTGTTAAGAGTATTGTTTCTGTTTTGAGGAAAAAGATAACACTATGGGAGAATTTGTGTTCTGGTGACATTCAAAATATGAATCGATTTTTAGAGGACATTATAAAGATCTCACTTTAAATAGAAGAAAGTAGAAGCAAGGTTGATATGATCTTGAGTGACTTCAACAATCAAGTTCAAAGAAACTACAGTTATTATCTCAAATATCAATGTTTTAGATCTCTTTTTTTTGATTCAGATTATAAATAGGCAGTCATATTCTAAAGGAAAGTCGAAGATTCATGGCAGTTGAGTAGAGCAGCTCAAAAGTAAGGATAGATTGGTAATTTCCAATGGCTTTCTGGAGATCTAGTAACTTTGGAAGTGAGTGCTGGGGTGTAGAATGGTTAAATCATTAAAGGCGTTTCAAATAGATTAGTTGATATGTTAGGATATTCTAATTATGAAGACATGATACAAAATCTACGAATCAGGGGTTTGCAGTCATCTCACTAAAACTAAAATTCAGATAAATTGTAAATTTCTAGTATTATGCCTCCATATTTGACTGCTTCTCACAACTATTTCATTACCAGATTCATCCATAGAGGTTACACTTATTATTATGATAAACCAATCAATTCCTATGCTTGTGATGCCTAAGGGTTTGTATTTCCAGTCAACATCAATTTATCTTTTAATTTTTAAAACCTATCTGATTTTACACTCTTGGGATCTATTTTGAAAATTAAAGATGATGACGAATATCTGATATTTGATGAATGGGGTCGCATTTTAGGTGTGTCTATGCATACCTTTGATAAATTGATACTAAAAGGAGCTTTAGATGAATTTGGTATGGTACAATATAAATCTGTCAATGCAAAATTTTAAAAACTTGGAAATCTTAAAAATGCCTTACTCCATAAGATTGCCAGAGATGATAATGCCAAATTGTTTAAAAAGACCATTACCATGCATTAAAAATAAAGTACTACAAAAAGTCAATTAAAAAGAACATATCAAAAACCATCTGATATTTTATTGTAATTCGGAAGCATTCAACACTTTTTGCCATAGGTTGGAAAATCTATTACAGATTTATTGGCTAAAGACATCTTTAAAAAGTTACAGAGAGAATCTCAAGAATAATTTAATAAATTAACAGACAAAGCTTAAGATATTTAATAATAAAATAATAATAAGTTATTCGAAAAGTAAGCCAGCAACATATTCTAAAGATAAATAAGTCAATTTATTGACAGATAACAAAGCTTAAATTAAGGAGGATTGTCCAGTGCCATGCTGGATAAGGATCAATATAGAAACTTCATAATGAATAATTTTATTGATGAGAAGGGATTGATGAAAAAGAACATGTCCTTATTATAGGATGAAAGGCTGGTTCTTTATGTCCCTAGAAATTATAATGAATTAATTGAATACTTTAATGATGCGGGTGAAAGATTTATGGAAAGTAAAAATGATATGGAAACTAAATCTATACGTAGACAACAAATGCAGAATAAATACTCATACATTAAATAGTAATAAAATTGTTATCATTTATTTGATGCTGAATTCTAAGATTTTATTGATAACAAAGTAAGAAAATATTATTCAAAAGCCTTGTTAAAAGAAGCCTTAGAGTCTCATGATGCCAAACTACTTCAATAAGTAAGATACAAGTGTGTTTCATCAATTGATGTGGGTGTCGGAGGCATTAGTGACAAAGATCAATTCTTATATTTTGTGTGCAAACTATCATCTTTGAATCTCTAAACAGCCAAAAGGAAGGATGTCTTAAAAATCCATTTGAAGAAAGAAAAAAATCAATAGTTTGATGGAGGTGAAGAGTTAAGGAAAAGCTTGATTTAATAGGCCTCCTCCCTCGATTCATTCGATAAAGAGAAACCCAGGAAATCATTACCTTTTTAATAACAGGAGAGTTTCGGTCCTCCTCAATAGCAAATTAAATATAAAGGAGAGATTGATGAACCTATTATAGTCACTTTAGCCATTCCAGATAGCAGAACTTACTTATCTTCACTTGAAAGAGATGATGGACCAAATATGAAGGTCAAATTTGAAGCTTAAAATTAAAAGTTAAACGACTCTTCTTTTGATATTGAAAATTCAATGAAAGAGAGCTTTATTCCCACTGGTGGTAATCACTCAATGACTCAGTCGTTGAATTTAAATGTCCCATAATTAATGAGGTAAAACTCTATTGAAAAAATGAAATAAATCTAAAATCAAAATCAAAGTAAAGAATATTTAAAGGAGTAATCCAGCAGTCTTTCAGAAAAAAAAGAGGAACCCCCCAAGAAAAAACTTAAGTTATCATTTTTAAAGAAAATGGAAAAAGCTCTTGTTCCTAAAGATCCACCTTCTGAAACTCCTACAACTCCAGTTGGCCCAACCTTTTTATAACCTTAATAATAAAAATAACAATAGCAATAACAATAACAAGAGAAATAACCTTCATCACTTTCTGTACCAGAAGAAAAAAAGAACTCCTTATTGAATCCCACTGGGCTGTTTGCTAAATTATTTGGAAGGTTGAATCTCAGAAGAGTATCAAACATCGAGATAAAAAACGATCAATTTGAAGCATAAGATCAAGGTTTCAGAGAACAGTCTGAAAATTCTGAGAAGGGAGATATGAAAAGAAGTGGACATAGTACTCCTTCAGGTACTAATTCAATGTCTAGTAATAACATCACAAGCTAGGGAGATCAGAAAGAAGATGATGAAGAATTAAACAATGATGATGAATTAGTCAATATTTTTGAAGTCATGAGTTAAGCTTCAAATCATTAATCTATTAAATCCATTTCAGCAATTTCTATGGCTACATAGATATCATTGAGGTGTCTTAAATATATGCCAAGATAAGCCAAATCACTCTAAATATTCAAGATTATTTTAATCATCTTAAATATCTCATGCATTATTAGTTTGTTGTTAACAACTTAAAATTACTTTAATAATTTGAGTGTGGATAATCTTAGTTTGAGGATTAATAATTAATATCGATATTCAGCTATAATTCTTTAATCCTCAAACCAAATTGATCAATAATCAATAATTACTTTTGATCAAATCCCTAACATCACTTTAATGAATGAGATTATCTCTTATTGCTATAATCTTAGTTTAAATATTAGTCAATCCTACTTTGATGTTATCGACTCTATACAAAGTGAGGTTTCCTTCCCATTGCCATAATTAGATGTTCTTCAAATTCCAGATGATTATTATATTGTTTCTCTTTAAGAGTTTTTAACCTAATAGAAAATTGAGATTGATTCTATAGAGTTAATCAGCACTTACAATAGGAGTGATGCTACATTCCGATAATTGTATAATAATTCAATAGATTATTTATTGAATAGACTGATATTCACTTAATCACAAATCAATAATATGAGTTAGCAATTAAGATCGAGCAAGAATAATGATGTACTTAGTAAAGCTCTAATTGTAACATATCTGATGGCCAGTTTTGGTGCTTTACACTTGGTTGTAATCCTTTTGATTGTTCCCTTTATCAGATAAATTAACAATATCTATTTTCGTGTACTATGCATTGTAAGCAGGATTACACAAGAAGAGGCTGAGGATGAAATTAAAAAGTTAACTCTATCTTAGCATTTACTTGAAACTTAGGATGATTCATGGGTCACATAAAACCAAATTAAGCTCATCTTTTATAATAAAAGCAAAGAAATTGATTTAAATGAGAAATACGCTAAGAATGGGAATGTCAAAGCTAAAGGAAAGGAAAGCTCATACTTTTATTCTAAATTAAGTGATACTACTTTGAGTATTTGGAAAGACATGGGATTATACATAATGATTTCATCGATTTCCATAGGCTACTTAATTTTTTCTATTGTTATTATTCAAACTTAAATCAATACATTTACTCCTTTTATTGAAAATTTTGATGAAACTGTTAGTACAAGCGTATATACTGCTAGCTTAATTTCGAAATTATCCATCACTCCTCAAAGGTATTTAAATTTAGAATCTACCAGTATTCCTTCACAATTCACCTTATTGAATTTCTAACAAAACTAATAGATTTCATACTTCCTATAAACTATATCCTCTGATACTAACAAAATCAAATCGTTTATTACTGACATGCAAAAGTTTTTAGAACAAGTAAATTTGGATTATGGGTATGATTCTAATTCCTCAAAGATTTTAATTACTTCTGAGAATTATCAATCAAGAATACCATATATTTAATAATTAAGTGTATTGAGTGAAATTAATCATTTACTAAAGGACAACCTATGCTATTATTCTGAAGAGACACTCTGCCAATAATAATAATAATTTGACTACTTTAATACTGGATTGATGGGAGCATTAGATGTTCTATAGAAGATGGAATTCAGTTATTCAACTTTTTTAAATGAGTATCATTAAATCCAATATTCAGACTAATAGAACAATGCAATTCAAATTAATGCTTATTACAATTCCTAAGATTATCGGTTTTTGGTGATGTATGGATAGGAATTAATTTTCAAGACATTTGATCGATTAGTATTGTTATTGGAAACTTTCTTGAATGATGAAAAGGACTCAAAAAAATAATTAATTTAGAACTTATTTATTGGCATAGGTATACCAATTATGATTTTGACAATACTATTGGCAGCTTTGGAAATGAATTTATTGAAGTAAAAAGTTAGGAGAGTTATGTTGTCTCTTACTTTTCTGCCTACTTTTAAGTTTTAGGATAAGATTGTCCTTTCCCTCATTAAGGCTATCCTCAAAATTTGAAATCAAGGATTTAATTATATATATTTTTACAATTTTAATTATATTAAATAGCAGATATAATTAATCTATAAATAATGATTTCTAAAAGTCGAAATGAAACTCTCTTTAATTTTGAACTTTGATTCTCCACATCAAAATGAGAAGAAGGACAATTTTAAATTTGTTAATCAGTCAGTCTTATATTAGATTTTTTTATCCCCAAAATTCCTGCGATTGAGAGTTTATTCTTAATAATAGCGATCAAGCCTATCCTTTTTTGTCCTGGTTTCAAAATTCTATTGACAAAATTGTACTGTTTAATGTCTTATGAACAATCTAATCTTAAATAATATATTAATCTACCCATGTCTAAATATACAGAAGGAGTTTCATATGAACTAACATCGATAGAAGTCCTTTTGCTCAATAAGGACCTTAAAATATCTTAACCACACTGTTATTTCTTTTCCATTTTATTAATTTAATTATTTTGACAATTGATTTCAAATTAACTATTCCTCTTGAATCATGATATATTTGTAATCGATAATGAGTATTATTTTCTTGCATAATTAAACTTAAAAATATATTTTAGAAGATTTAAATAAATTATATTGTAAAACATTTAAATAACTTTAATGCATTTCGTTTTCAAGTGTAAATATATATATTTATTTTTGATTAATCCAATGATAACTTATAATTTTTATAATATTAACAGTCAAAACTGTATACTGGATTTATTCTGTTTTTAATAAATAATCTCTAATGATAACAAAACCATATAATTTTTGTCTTCATTAAACTTTTTAAGTTATGGTAACAAAGAGAATTTAAAATATCAAATTAGACAAATTGAAATCACTTAAATGATATCTATTGTTTGTAAGATTCTTGAATGATATTATAATGTTATCATTCTACTCGATAATTTATTTGTTTATAGATGTGAAATAATTTTGAATTTAAATGAATAAGGAGAAATTTTATTAAAAAATGAGGGTTTATCTCTAATTCCTATAAATGAGGAGGAATTACAATTATTATTACTAAAGTTATTATTGTGTATAGAAATATCATTGATTAATTAATCCTAAATAAAATTAGAGTAATATTGAGAATAACTGATAATCAAAAAAATACTGATTTATTTTGGAGATTAATTTATTAAATCTTTTTAGTCATTATTGAATTTGAAGGGCTGAATAAGGGGGATAATTAATTAAATTAAAGTAAATTCTGGATATTTCTTTACATAAATTCAAAGATTCTTAAAAAATCTAAGATAAGGGTAATTTTTGTTGAATTTATTTTGATATCAAGTTAACAGTTTGGTTAATTATGCTGTAATGCAATCCTATTATATAAAAATGATATTCATTAATTTATATTGAACCTGGCTAACTAAAAGAGCTTCATTATCTGGCATAATTTATCAAACGAATCAATCAAACCATCTATTAGCAGATTGAAGTATTCAAAGTTAAATATTTTTAGATTGACTTCATTCAGTGTCCAATTTAGAAATTTTTTGCTTTAAACAAATTTGGAATTCTATAAATCTTAGGTGGATGAACATTTGCACCTTAATAATCTCAGATATAAAATGGATTATCCAGGTATACAAAGAGTAAAAAAGGTTGTTGTATACAATTTATTTTCTTTATTATAAGGTTGATTAATTTATTTTAAAAGGGAATTGAGATCATCCTTTCCAATCTAAACAGGTAGGATTTGACTCTTAACATTCAATTTTAACAAATTTAAAGATAAAACTTAGAAAAATGGATTAAATAAGAAATTTTTATTTAACTATTATGAGAATGTGGGGAAAATAATTGATTTAAACAATAATAAAGAATTTAAGAATAAAAAATTGAAATATCTTTAAAATTGAATAGGATATGCTTATAAAATAAAGCAAAAATTATGAAATTCGAACATAGTAACATAAAAATTAATTAAAAATTAAGTAATATTCTTAGATAATAATGGTAAAATCTATTCATTAATTTAATATTTAAATTTACACTATTGTGGATTCCGTAAGAGCTTAATTGTAAACGACATTTATGATTTCTAGTGATGATGGATTCATATTTATTTTTAAATGATGATATTATGGAAATGCTTATTAAAAGACAGGGAAAAAACCAACATAATTCATTTAATTAAAGCAATTATAGGAGAAAGAGTGAGTCTTTTTAGTACTACAAGCATTGCATTTATTAAAATTGGCTTAGATTTTCTTTCCATTTTCACATTTAATTTAGATACCCATCTTAAATGGTACATTTGATTTATCAATATAATATACATAAATTCCATTAGTAGTGTAAATTTAATTAGATTAAACAAATTCTAAATAGAATGTAGGAAGTATTGATAAATCCTTCACTTCTTTTCTACTGGTTCTTATAGTAAAACATTCTAAAGGGTAAAATATCTTAGTAAATTAATATGCTATCCAAATCTAAGAATGACTATTAGGAGTCTCTGTTTCTTACCCTTTTATATTATATTAATTATAAATAATTACAGGTGCCCCAAGTATATGAAATCGTTGTTGCTGTGTTGCTATATGTAGCTTTTATTCTAAGATTTTTAGAATTTGAATAGTTCAAACCTTATAATACTATAGCAAACCATCTATTAGACTCAATTGGTATAGTTCCACTGCTAAATGCACCAGTAGCAGTCTTTAACCCTAAATTTATGAATGCTTCTTCAATTCCAACAACTATAAAATATCCAATCTATTTCAGATTTGTAAACTTTCCTGCAACTTTCGTTATACTCACAGTCACTGAATTAGCTTTTATTTAGCTTATCTATGTAAGGATTTTTAACTATTACCGATAATAGAAAATCTATCTGTCCTGTATAGCGCATACTTGTGATAGCTAAAAATCCAGTTTAGGCATTAGGATTTTTAATTGGAAATGTTTTATCATCTGGATTTTCCATATTGAAGTTACTTATAACTTCAATACGCTAGTCATCTATGGCAAACCATCTTAATTTGACTACATATACTCTTTGCTTATTACAACTAATTTCTGTTGTAAACTCTATTAAAATATTTATTGAGTAAATACGTGTTTAAGATATAGCTGTTATTGCTAATTTAAACCCCAATTCAGCCATNTATCTTTAAAATTGAATAGGATATGCTTATAAAATAAAGCAAAAATTATGAAATTCGAACATAGTAACATAAAAATTAATTAAAAATTAAGTAATATTCTTAGATAATAATGGTAAAATCTATTCATTAATTTAATATTTAAATTTACACTATTGTGGATTCCGTAAGAGCTTAATTGTAAACGACATTTATGATTTCTAGTGATGATGGATTCATATTTATTTTTAAATGATGATATTATGGAAATGCTTATTAAAAGACAGGGAAAAAACCAACATAATTCATTTAATTAAAGCAATTATAGGAGAAAGAGTGAGTCTTTTTAGTACTACAAGCATTGCATTTATTAAAATTGGCTTAGATTTTCTTTCCATTTTCACATTTAATTTAGATACCCATCTTAAATGGTACATTTGATTTATCAATATAATATACATAAATTCCATTAGTAGTGTAAATTTAATTAGATTAAACAAATTCTAAATAGAATGTAGGAAGTATTGATAAATCCTTCACTTCTTTTCTACTGGTTCTTATAGTAAAACATTCTAAAGGGTAAAATATCTTAGTAAATTAATATGCTATCCAAATCTAAGAATGACTATTAGGAGTCTCTGTTTCTTACCCTTTTATATTATATTAATTATAAATAATTACAGGTGCCCCAAGTATATGAAATCGTTGTTGCTGTGTTGCTATATGTAGCTTTTATTCTAAGATTTTTAGAATTTGAATAGTTCAAACCTTATAATACTATAGCAAACCATCTATTAGACTCAATTGGTATAGTTCCACTGCTAAATGCACCAGTAGCAGTCTTTAACCCTAAATTTATGAATGCTTCTTCAATTCCAACAACTATAAAATATCCAATCTATTTCAGATTTGTAAACTTTCCTGCAACTTTCGTTATACTCACAGTCACTGAATTAGCTTTTATTTAGCTTATCTATGTAAGGATTTTTAACTATTACCGATAATAGAAAATCTATCTGTCCTGTATAGCGCATACTTGTGATAGCTAAAAATCCAGTTTAGGCATTAGGATTTTTAATTGGAAATGTTTTATCATCTGGATTTTCCATATTGAAGTTACTTATAACTTCAATACGCTAGTCATCTATGGCAAACCATCTTAATTTGACTACATATACTCTTTGCTTATTACAACTAATTTCTGTTGTAAACTCTATTAAAATATTTATTGAGTAAATACGTGTTTAAGATATAGCTGTTATTGCTAATTTAAACCCCAATTCAGCCAAATCTTAATCGAGGTATTCATGAGTAAAAAATACTTAAGGAATATTCTAAAATTGCTATGAGAAAGTTGTGGTTGCTGTATTAGAGTAGCCATTTTTGCAAATAAAACTTGGTTAAGCATGATAATCGAAGTCAGTCATTAATCCTGTGTCGTAGTATATATATGCCGAGACGACTTTTAAAAACATCAATAAGCGTAATTAATTCATTTTTAATATTAAGCTTCAAATTAAATTAAAAAAATTATATATATGATTCAATCGATTTTTACTTCAGAGGAGATAATCAAAAAAGGTTTTCACTTTTAGCAAGATTTACATTTTTAATAAAATTATTTTAAATTTAATGTAAAATAAGAATGTATGCTTTTTGTTTGTATTTAATTAAAGATATACAGAATCGCATTTGAAAGGATCATTCATACATCAATACATCCAAACTTATTAACCTATGAAGGAAAACAAATAATATGACCATTATGATGTTTAGCTTAGAATTAGAGAACATATATGAAAAACTTGATAAAATTTAATATTACCATCATTGTATTTAATACTCTGGAACAATCGATTAATTTAAAGAATTAATGACTCATCAAATACCACTCAATATCAAATTTTAATTTTTATTTTATAAAATATATAATAACTTTTTAATAACAGTAAAATTATGTTGATAAGCAACTTGTAAATACATTTATTAATATGTAGTTTGCCACTTTGACATAAAAAATTATCAAAAATGTACAATTAAAATATATTTTGTCAAGATTCTATATTCTAATTTAAATCAAGAATAAATAATAATAATAGTCAGTAATTTCAATACCCCATCTCGATATTAATTGATAATAAAATGTAATGCAGTCCAAAATTAGTACCTTAAAAGAACAAATAAGACACTACTGATCTCTAGGTCCTCCAAAAACCCTTCGATTTATATGAATTTGACTACTCGAAACAAGGCTGGAATAATCTTTGTTTAATTTTTATTAAAAAGATCAATTAAACCTTAATGAAACTCTCAATTAAAGATTAGAATGGCTTTTTAATAATTCACTTATAAGCCTTTGTATTTCCCTTACCTACTTCCTTTAAATCTAGAATTTAAGAATCAAAAAACTGATATTAAAAGATGGCACAATTACAAAAGAAGGTTTATTCGTCACATTCATCAAATTAACAAAGAATTATGGACAATCATAACACCATTGAAGAGTTATTTAAAGACAGATCAGAGGTCATTTAATGCAAGATAGGAAGGTAAAATTAAGATGAACTTTCTAGTATTAGAAGAATACAATCCATAGTAGGTTGAGATGATGATCCACCGTTGAAGCATAAAGTTCTTTAATAAGAATCGGAAGGTAGTAGGGTAGATAAAGAAGGATAACAAATCAATTAGAATCTAATTAAAGATATAAAGTAATTGAAATTAGCTCTGATTCAGATGAAGTAAAGTGGTATAGTAAATTATCTAACATAGGTTGATGGCGTAATTTTTCAATCTATCTTCAAAAGCAGTAACTTGGAATAAGGGTTGATACAAGTCCTAAAGACATGTAGCTAACATTTATGAATTGAATGATTTAGATATTAGGAGAAAACCACTACAAGTATTCTATTATAAATTTTTAAGTTATGTTGAAACCATTTAGTGATGTATTAATTTTATTCTATTATAATATTCTTTGAACATTCTTTAAATAACTTAAAATAATTAAAAATAGATAATTCAAAACTAGTGATTTTAAGCTAAAAAGTAAAAAAAAATAAAAAAATATTTGTATATAATAGTAATTCAAAAGAACCTTAACTATCGCAAATGATATTCTTTTATCAGAAAGTTCTTTTTTATTAATTAGATTAGTCGTTATTAAAATATATTATAATTCATTTTATATATTATTATGGAATTGGAAAATATGGCATAAACATCTTTTATTTTAAAATAGTTGAAATAGAATTACAAACCGGTTTTATAAGGCTAAAAATTAGAATTGGATATTAAATAAAGCAATCGTTTTTCTTTGCCTTCTAGCAACCAAAATGTCAATGCATAAAATTCCTCCATCTATTGTATTAGATTTCTGAGTATGTCAAAGAGATTTAAAATTGAGCATCTAAAGGTTAAACATTTTGTAGAAGCCATTCACAATATATAAAACCTAACTGGAAAAGTTAAGGTTATGGGAACTATCTTTAAAGCTATGAAATTGAAACCTTATTATTTTTAGTAATATACTGAAATAAAAATAGCGGGTATTTAACAAAGTGTAATATTTAGAATCTGTATAAAATGAAGAAATATGTTATTTAGAGGATAGATCAGGCAGAATTAAATTAGAATTTACAAATTGTAAGCTTCTTCTACCAAATAATACTTCAAAAACAATAAAAGTTGAAGACTTAATAACAGGGATAGTGGTTCTGATAGAAGGAGAAATTGTTGGAAACAATGTAGTAAATGTATAAAGCATCAATTTACCTGACTTTATTGATCCTCCTATTTATAAGCCTTTAAATTAGACGACATATGTTTGTTTGATCTCTGGACTAAATTATGACGTGGAAAATAACACAACGAAATTGAGACACTTAATCCAATATTTATAAGGGAATTTGTATTGTGGTTATGGAAATGAAGTAAGTAAAATTGATATTTCAGGTCTCATAAAGACTGTCATAGATAATCATAGCAGGTAATATATATGGAAGATAGAGAGATGCAAAAAGATGCTTGACAGGATCAATAAAATAGCCATAAGATTTCAAACAACTTTATGGTTAATTGCAAGAGAATATTAAGGGAGTAGATGAATTGGTTAATGAATTAGCTGGCATCATTCCAGTTGCTATAATGCCTGGTTAAAATGAACCAGTATCATAAATACTTCCTCAAACATCTCTACAAAAAGCCCATTTTGGAGAGAGTTTTGAAAACAATACTAAAGTTTCGTTTTTAACTAATCCAGCAGAATTCAGTTTGGGGAACATTCATTTTATAGGCACAAGTGGATAAAATATTTAAGACATTAAAAAATAATAGACTATAAAAGATTAACCAGACATAGATTTAATTGAGATGAATTTGTTCTATGGCCACTTAGCTCCTACATTGTAGGATACTCTAATGTAATAATAGTAGAATATTTAGACAATAACAATAATTTACAAATGATCCTTTCATTATTGAACAATTACCAAACATCTACTTTGTTGGAAATATGAAAAGTTTTGGAACAAAGAGATTGTCAAATAATCTCAGAATCATTAGTATCCCTTCATTTTCAGAAAGTGGAACAATATGTTTACTCAATTTAAGTACATTTGAATGCTTTTCTTTTGAAATCTAATGATAAATATTAATTATTATAAATATTTCTTTATGTGGATGAATTCTGATTGTTCATTCTATTACTTCTCAGGGAATAAGAGAAGATAATTGATAAAATGAATTTAGTGTGTAATTAATATTGAGATTAATGACTGTTTGAATTATTTATTTTAAATTCAAAAATGGATAATTATAAGAAATACCTCTTTGATGAGAAATTTCAGGAACCTCAACCTCGCAACACCTATTCCTTTTAAGCTTAAGAAAGCCAAGAAGAACAATAGATTGAATCAAACTTTGATGATGAGTATAAAAGAGATTTTCTCTAAAACCAAATCAAAAATGTGAAAGAAAAACTCATCATGATGGGTTTTCCACCTTTGGGGGATTTATATAGTAATAATAACGCTGAAGTGGATCTCACTGTTAAATTGTATGAGATCATTATTATTTAATAGATTGGTCTCATTTATCAAACAAAGAAGAGAGGATATGGATTTCAAGAACTCATATCATGAGAAAATGAGTAAGATTGAGGCAGAGAAATAACAATTATCACAGAATTTGGAAAGAGTTAGCAACAGTCGAAAAATACTTGAATAAGAAAATACTAATTTATAGGCGAAAATCAAGAGTGCAGAAAAGGTGTAGAAGGAATAAGTGTATATATATCATTCTTAACGTAGCAATAAATTAATGGCAGAAAAGGAAGACTATTAAAAATAACTATCAAAATTATAAAGTCGTTCCACTTAATTTGAACATGAATTAAAGTAGCGTGATCTTGAAATTTAAAAGATTAAGGAGCACATCAAAAAACAATAATCCTCCAAAACCTATAAAAATAGCTTAGAAATTACATAGCCAATAGAATAAGGAGGACCTAGTTTATTTGCTGCCAACGGAGAATATGAATTTAGTTAGGTTGTAATGAAAAAATGGGAAGAAGTGAATAACAAATTGTTAAGGGAGAATGAATAATTAAGAGAAAACCTCATTAAAATTCATAATGAATTAGGAGAAATACTTTAAATCAGAAGGGAGGTTTATATAAAGAGAAGGAAAATAGATTTTGGAGATGAAAATATCCCTTAGGAGTTGGACAACCCTTTATAAAATATGCATCAATTTAAAACTGATTTGTACAAGGCTCCACTTGAAACAAATGGTAAACAGGCTGTCCAAATGCTTACAGAAAATTTATAGACTTTTAAGGAATTGATGAAGAAATTCGATTAATAGTATGAGTTGCAGATGAATGAGGAAGATATTGAAATTGAAGGAGAAGGGGGGAAGATTAAGGCTTGTAAGAACTTAACAGAGCTATTTAAGAATTATAATTATATTTTCGATGCATAGGATAAGATGATTAGTCAAATAATCAATAAGAGTTAAAATCTCAAGAAAATCGATGAGTTAAACTTTAATTTGAATCGATTCAATAGAGTGTTGGATGATAAATAGATCGATGATGTTAAGAAGTATTTGCAGGACCAGAAGAAATATTTGGATGAGTCCAAGAATGAGATGGACATGATCAAGAAACAATTTTAATAGCAATTGAAAAAAAGAGAGGAGGAAAAATAAATAATATCGGTATTTAATTGGTCTAAATTTAAATTAGATGAAAAAATAGATGTTAGAAGAGACTAACGAGAAGTTTAAAGAAAACATTAGATTATTAGAAAACGCAAGCAGATAGGCCCTTTAATAACTTAATTAAGAATACAAGTGATATAAAATTAAAATATAAATTATCACAAATTCATTATTATCTGCATAAATACACATACAAATAAATGAATTCATTAAAATTATGTGGTCAGTAAATTACAAAAGATCTTATTAGTTTTTATCTAAGTTATAAAAATATTATAGGATCAATTGATTAACAAAAGTTACGAGAGTGTAATCGGTTTATACTGTATTCACTATTGTTGATTTCTTATTTTTGAAAATATAAACTTGTATTTACTATTAAATTATTATTTATTGTTCTTCATGGATTAATAGGACTAACTCAGGAATAAAAAAAAACGATTAACAATTTCAAAGGAATTGGCATAAAGAAAGTAAAGCATAATTTAGTAATTTTAATGTATTCTTTGTCTTAATTTTGATTAGCTGGCACTCAAATAATAAAGTAAGATTCTTCATCCAAATCGATAAAACAAGAAAATTAGAATAGAAAAGAATCTAGAGATGCATCATTAATTTCTCCTTCATCTTTCGAAAAATAAATAATGTTTTTTATTTTCTTTTAAAAGTAGAAAATAAAAAGATAAGGAGTCAGATGAAATAGAAGAGTACGATCTAAATTCATCAGATTATTCAGAAGAAACCATATTAACCATTCAATATGTTTCATATGAATCAAGAAGAACATCGAAAAAGTTTATTTAGACGCTCAATGAAAAAAGTTAGAATTTAAATTCACAATTTGATCAAACGATAAAGGAAGCTAAAGACGAATCTCAACTATTGAAATTCGCTAATCTATTTTAATTGGATTAAGAAGAATCATAAGAAAATGAAATTGCATACAAGAAAATTGTCAAAAGATATGATAAACTCTATGTGCGAAACCCATTTCAAGATCCTTACTACATATAACTAGTACCATTAACTGGTCTGAGTAGGTTAATTTATGAATTAAAGGTAAAAATCTAATTATAATATTGAGAAATATTAAGATAATGTGAAATTTTTGTAAATTCGCAAAACCTTAGTTTTTATATCCTTAGTGTTCCCCATCTTAGCCAAAGAGATGATGAAGAGTAGACTCTACAAAATTTTGATGACCATTTTGATATTATTTAATGTTGTCCTATTTATCATCGTTAAGACACAACATCGAGAAGATACTTTCTAAATAGAGCAGGTAATAACAATATTATTTATAATTGAAATTATGGTTAGAATATTTGTTTCTGGATTTTTCTTTACAAAAAATGCCTTCTTTAGAAATATATAGGATATTTATGATTTCACATTGATATTTGCAACTACAATTAATCTATATTATCCAGAAATTTTCATAATTGATATTTCACCATTAAGAATGATTACATTGCTTTTCTATTTAGGAGACATATTTGTTGGGCTGGGTGTCATGCTTTTAGCTCTCAAGTAGTCAATTAAATTTTTATTGGAAGCTCTGATGATAGTTGGACTCTTTTCGTTATTCTTTGCAATTTGTGGGGTTTTTCTATTTTAAGGATTATTCAACTTCAGATGCGAGTATGATAATGGTGATGAAACAGATGGTTGGGTTCAATGCAATTAAAATCAATGTTACGAAGATGGTATGACCTGTAAGTATACTGAATAAACTCCTAAAATGCCAACATCATTTAATAATGTGATCTACTCATATGGTTAAATTTTGAGAACAATTACTATGGATGATTGGAGCTGGGTAATGTTCTTCACTATGAGAATATACCATCCTTAAGTATGGATCTACTATTTAGGCATTATATTTCTATGTGGGTTTTTTGGTTTCAATTTGGTTATTGCTGTGTTAAAGACTCATTATGCAGAGACAGCAGAGGAAAGTGAAAAGCAATAAGAAAAACTAAGGATTGATAAATTGATTAAGGATAATTAAGAATATCCCGAAAGAGAATTAGTGAATGTCTTTGATGTAGCCTTCTTGAGATATATTGGATTTTTTGCAACCATTCAAAAATATCGAGAATCCTTTCAAAGAAGATCTATAATAAGTTGGAATCTAGAAAGTGAAGCTTAATTAAATAAAGCTGTCACTGAAGCACGAACCTTATCAGCCGCATAGAAAAAGTTGAGTAACCAATATGTAAACAATAAATAATATTTCATAGAATGGAGAAAATCAAAGTTTTTATAATAGGATAAAGGAACTTACATTGAAGAATATGTTATTAACTAAATTTCGTTTATTAAAATTATAGTAGAAAAAAATAAATATTAAAAAGTATTCAGATGATCCAATTGAATTAGAAATTTTATAAAAATTGTAGAATATATCATATTCCTGTTTATAATCCTAAGTGAATACGTAAATCGAATATTAATTTACAAGTTAACATGATATATTGTTAAAGCTAATGTATATTATAATTTAATGAATTTTAGTGAGATTGATTTAGCACTATAAGAGGAAAGGAAATTCAACCCAGAAAAATTAAGAAAAATTAAATTTAAACATTAATATCCTGATTGGTAGAGTCAAGTGCAAAAGATAAAAAAGTAAGCCTAAAGGTCTATAGAAATTAAGAGCAATAAGTTTCCTTGTAAATATAAAAAACATAATAAATGGAAAACCATAATAAAGCTTGAAGATGATAAGGAACATGAAACAAGTAAAAATTCAATTGATGCTTTTGAAAGATCTACTGAGAAGAAATTTAATTTTTGTTTTGATAAAAATGTTTCAATTAAAAAAAAATCAAAAAGATTTGTAAAATAAGTTAATGGTTAAAATGTTGTTTATGTTCAAGGTTATTACCTTACTTATTAAGAAATATGTGTTAAAATAAATACCAAAATACCAAAAATCAAAGATAACTAAACTAGCAATCAATTTAAATATAGAAAAATAAGAGAGAAGGAAGTTTAAAATGGAAAATTGATTAATTCAAGCAATTGGTCTGGTAAGGATGTCTTAATTATAAATGCTAAGAAACTATAGATGTTTAGTCACATATTCCTTTAACTTAACCAAAAAGATATTATCATATGGATGAAAGGTCTAAAAGGAATGCTTTTAAATTTTAAAAAACATACATATAGAATAATTACTAGCTCAACTAGTTAAACCTTTTTTGATTTAATAATTTTTATAAATTTCACTTTTTTAGCACTTTGGAACATTGTTAATTCTAGTACTATTCATTCAGTTGAGAATGTTTCAACAATAATACTATCAATTGAATTAATTCTGAGATTGATATCAATTCCAACCAAACAGTTTACAAGTAATCCTAATTTCTTGGTTTAAGCAGCAATTGTAATTTTAAATATCATTGAATTAATTGTAAAGGATTTATTAATTGGTTTGGGAGAATAGAACTTGAGATTAATTAGAGGTACTAAATGCTTGTTATTTTATCGTTGTCTGAAATATAATGCAATGGCTGTCAAAATTGGGCATATAGCATCCTTGACCTTTAAACAATATATTTATTTGACTTTTTTAATGTTCTTAGTCATTTTTATGTATGCTTTGGTTGGTATGGAAATGTATGCTAGTGAGTTCTCTTAGACAGATTCATTAGGATAATTACATTCATATGATAACATTTTTAAAGCATTTATGACTATATTCAACATAATGACTAATGATGATTGGTATGGAGTCTATGTAATGGGTAGTGATTTAAATTAGAGTTTCGCTTTAATATATTCATACTCGATGGTTATCATATTGAATTATCTAACTTATGGTTTGTTTATGGCTATTCTACTTGATGGTTTTGGAAAGTATCTAAATTAATCAATTGATAATACTCACATATTTTAGTCTGAAGATCATGCTCAATTGACATTAAATTCAAATGAGGAATTGGAGTAGCAAATTTAATAAACAATTTTCAGTCCTTAAGTCTCTCAAACTAATATAATGTTGGAGCAAACATAAATACAAGGAAAATCAAAGGTAGGCCTCATTACGAACTTTCTTAAATCCATAAGTAAATATAGTTATTAAATTATTGTAGAAGCTTTGAATAAAGAATTACTGAATAAATCGCCTAAACTCTATATGGGAATCGAGTGTCAAACGTCTCTTTACATTTTTGAAAAGAAAAACTACTTCAGAAAAATGTGCACTAGATTAGCCACCTCAAAATCTTATATATACTTTATGGATTTAATTTTGTATGCCTCCTTAATTACATTTATAATGAATACATATTATGACTATGAAGATACTAGCAATACTATTTGTGACTAAATTTAGCTGATTATCAACATCCAAATTTTTTTAGACATATTGATTAATATCATAGCGAAGGGCTTATTTTTAGATAAAGGATCTTACTTTGTATCAGTATGGTAGATTTTAGACGTAATATACATCATATCACATTTCATAACATTTAATAATTCTGCAGATAATGATGCCAAGATATTTGATCTTTGTTTGTACTTAGGGTATTTAAGACCGATGAAATTGTTATTTAGAATAAGTTGGCTGACTCAATTAAGAATAGCATTAGGATATTCTTTGGTAGATATAACAAATGTATTGATTACGATGTTGGCAGTGTGGATCATGTTCGGAGTGTATGCGATTATATTGTATGAAGGACAATTTGGATTTTGTGAAGATAAAATGAATTTCAATGTTAATTATGAATAATGTATAAAAGAGAATAGAAATTGGATTAATTACAAACACAATTTTGATAATATAACAGTTGCAATACCTTCTTTGTTTGTGACATCAACATTAGATGGATGGGGAGAAATATATCAAATTGCTGAGAACAGTTAATCTGCTGATGTTGGCCCATAAGCATTCAATAATTATGTGTACACATATTTCTTCTTTATTATTTTCGTCTTTTTAGGTTCAATGTTCTTTTTGAGTTTGTTTACAGGGGTATTGTATTCAAATTTGAAAGAAAATCAATAAAAAATAGAAATGACAGATGAAACTCAGTCTTAGAAAGAATTCTAAAAAATTTCGTCAATGATAATAAAGGACTTTCCTGTTTTCAGTTCTCCTCCCACGAAGGGTATGAGAAAATTGGCATCAGATATAACTAATAATACATTTATGTTAACATGCATGTACTTATTTTTAATATTGGATTTATGCATCTTACTATTATTTGAATCAGATATGAGTGAGGAGTATTTCAGAACTGTAAACAATATCCATAATGCTTTTACTGTATTATATGTAATTTGGGTATTTCTGTTATTTTTGGCTTTGGGAGTAGGTAGGTTTTTCGATAATTATTGGAGGCGATTTTATTTTTTCTTGATTATAGTATCGATAATAGACTTTATTGCGGACTATTCAGTTGATTGGATTATGATTTATTACAAATCGACCCCACATGATAGTGGTTATCAATTGTTGAGATTGTTTTTTAGTTTGAGGAGTTTAAGAGTTATTCTGATATTCCAAGGACTCATCAATTTGTAAAGATTAATGAGAGTGATGGTGTTTGCGCTGCCATTTTTAGGCAAGATATTTACAATTTTAATGATTGCAATGCTTATTTTTGCATTGATAGGATGTTAATTGTATGGTGAAATTGATAGTGGAGCTGTAATGGATGATCAAATCAATTTTCAAAATGTAGCTTAGGCTCTACTTGCCTTATTTAAATGCGCATCTGGAGATGATTGGAGAACAATAATGACAGATACGATGTAACATAACCCTTTGTGTTTAGAAGATCCAAAATATTGTGGAAATGTTAACAATTAATATTTTTTCTTTTTGTTCATGCTCTTGTCGAATTATGTGCTGCTTAATCTGTTTGTGCTTGGACTTATTGAACAATTTGAACAATTCTTTTAATTGCAAAATTCACTCATCTAAACATATGTTGAAAATGTGGATAAGATCAAAACTGTATGGTGTAAGTACTCGTCGGAAACCTAAGGGTAAGCTATGAATTATAAGTTTCTATGCAAGTTCCTATTAGATATAGGAAAACCTCTAGGAGGAAGCAAAGAAGAGAATCTTTGGGATGTAGCTAAATTGGCTTCGTCATTCAAATTGAAATGGTATTAGTTGTTCTCTACATTATTAGTGATCTTTATGGCTATATCCAGTATAATCAATTGATGTATGAACTCTTTAGGAGATGTTTCATCAACGAAGTTTTCAGAGAAGGCACTGAATCTTCGATAGTAAAAATCAAGCAATTCAACAAAGAAATGTAGTTGAGATTGATGTACTATAGAAAAAATAGATTATTGGAGAGAACCAATATTGGTCCTAGTAAATAATTAAAAGCTAATTTCAACATCTTACATGACTATTTGACTGTCCTGATTCTATTTAAAACTTGGGAATCATACTCCAAGTTAGTGTTTCTTAAGATTGCCAAAGATGGCAACTTTTCAGATTGTGATGATATCAGTATTAAAATTGATAAAGTCAGTAAATAAAAGTATAATTAAATTTTTATTATTCTAGTTTCAACATTTACAATGATGATGATGACATGTCTGATTCTGATAATTAGACACAAAATCAATAGAGTAAATAGTTATCCTAGATGTTTAATAACACAGTCAATCAAATGTAATATAGTTAAAGCATCAGAAGCAGTCCAAAAAGCTAAAAAAAGAATAGTGTCAGAAATGCCAGTTTCAAAAAGAATCATAAAATGAAAGTCAAAAAAAAGGACAATTAGAACAGTAGTTTGAGTCAACGAATCATTGATCCAACAGAATATATTGCATAAACAAAACATTAAACTACTTTACAAAGTCAAGATCACTAAGATTAAGAATAACTACCAATTTACAGAAATTAATTTGATCTCTCTCTACAAAATGAATATTAGCTAGGTACCTTATTAAGTGCGAAAAGAAAGCAATGATCAAATTTTATACTTTTATCAAACTAATTTATTGTTATTTATACTCTCAAACTTATATCGCATCAGTTATAAATATAAACATCAATAAAACTCACTCTAATATAGACTTCAAGTATATTAATTTGGCTGTCACTCCCCTTGCCTTGTAAAAATCTAAGAAACACAAATTTCTCACATCATATCCCAAGGCTGACAGACACATTTATTTATAATAGTGTTTTCCAGTAAATATCTTTGCTAATAGCATATTTAATTTTAGTACAATTATTTTATTCTATATCAAATACATAGTGCTGAGGTCCATTTACTTCTAAGATCTGATTATATTGCGGCAAGAAAAAATCTATTTAATAGAGGTCATCAATCAATTTCTCCTGTTCAAAAGGCAAATTAACCACATTCAACAACAACTATACTTCCTTCTGCAAATGTGATTGCTTATTCTTTTATAATATAGAATCTTAATCTCCTATCTTCCAACTCTCAGGGATGGGAATATTCTTATTTTGGTATAGCTCAGACATTAACAAGAAATTAGATGGAGTTATTTCTGACACATTCTTGTCCTTAATCAAATTGATTAATAATGAACTTTGATCATGAGGGAATAGCACAAACAAACAATACAGGTATTGATTCAATAACTAAGCATCTACTTTATAATGCAAATTATCAATTAATTAGGATACAAGTTCCATGTCATTACATTGTAAATCAGCACAATATTTTAAAATAGAGAATTCTACTCCAGAATCAACCTTTATTTGATTATAAATGAGTTAGAGACTCAATTGATCATTAAGATGAGTTGTCCTTGCTAAACTTAAGTAATTCCCACAAGTTGGATTCTGAAGATCTTTTGAATACTTTTATATGTATTCATTTAGCAAAGAATAAGATTTTTTTATGTTTCTGGAGTACCTATTTTACAATTTCACTATATCAATTCCGATATTTATAAATTAGTTTATGTTATCAATCTCACCATTGCTAATGCTTTTCCACTTTAGAAAGAGTTCATTTGTTGTAAAAGGATCTAACTTAGTGTTGAATTGAATGGCCTTACTTATCAAAGCATTCAGCTCTTTACTTAATTATTACATTATAATAGTGATTATAAATTGATCAATTAATAAATATTAAAATAATTATTTTCCATGGAAAACACGTAAATGGATAACAAACGAAGGATATTTTATGGGCAATTTCACAAACTATTTCACCTTTGTGTAAATTTGTTATTCTAATGGATAATATCTTTAAAACAAGGCCATTTCATTTCTATTATTCCATTAAAATTCAAATACACAGCTCAGTAGGCTAGTTTCCCTAATTCCCCAATTGAGTTGATGTTGAGTTTTGAAGATACTCAAAGAGTTACACCCTCTGCATGTTTTTCTCGCAAAAATAAATTTAATGATGGGTTCATTATAAAGATTAGTCTAAATTAATTGTAACTTGCCATTTCTAGAAAAATTTTTAGATTAAGCCAAACCATTCCAAACTGTTCTTCCTTTGTTTAATGATAGGCCATAATTCTTTGTTAATTTGATTAATGAGTCGAATAGACCTTCTTTTGTAATTGCGCAATCTTTTAATATCAATTTTTTCATTCTTAAATTCTAGATTTAAGGAGGTATGTAAAATAAATGCAAAGGCTTATAAGTGAATTCATAAAAAGCAAGCATTCTAATCTTTTATTGAGAGTTTCACTAAGGTTTTTAGTGTTATTAAAAATATATTATATATTTTATAAATAAAAATGAAAATTTAATATTGAAGTGTGTTTGATGAGTCATTAATTCTTTAAATTAATCGATTGTTCCAGAGTATTAAATACAATGATGGTAATATTAAATTTTATCAAGTTTTTCATATATATTCTCAAATTCTGAGCTAAGCATCATAATGGTCATGTTATTTGTTTTCCTTCATAGGTTAATAAGTTTGGATGTATTGATGTATGAATGATCCTTTCAAATGCGATTCTGTATCTCTAATTAAATACAAACAAAATGAATAAATTTATCGCAACAATCAAATTTATTTTACATTTAATTTTAGACAAGTTCCAAAATCTCTTTGATTATCCACTCTGAAAGTATAATTTATTAAAATTATATTTATAATAATTGTTAATTTAATTTGAAGCTTAATATTATAATGAATTAATTGCTGATAGTGATCCTTTTAAATATCGTCTCGGCATATATATACTACGACACAGGGTTAATGACTGACTTCGATTATACTATATAACCAAGTTTTATTTGCAAAAATGGCTACTCTAATACAGCAACCACAACTTTCTCATAGCAATTTTAGAATATTCCTTAAGTATTTTTTACTCATGAATACCTCGATTAAGAGATGGCTGAATTGGGGTTTAAATTAGCAATAACAGCTATATCTTAAACACGTATTTACTCAATAAATATTTTAATAGAGTTTACAACAGAAATTAGTTGTAATAAGCAAAGAGTATTTGCAATCAAATTAAGATGGTTTGCCATAGATGACTAGCGTATTGAAGTTATAAGTAACTTCAATATGGAAAATCCAGATGATAAAACATTTCCAATTAAAAATCCTAATGCCTAAACTGGATTTTTAGCTATCACAAGT
Organism: Paramecium octaurelia; assembly: GCA_905182995.1. Lineage (NCBI taxonomy): Eukaryota > Ciliophora > Oligohymenophorea > Peniculida > Parameciidae > Paramecium > Paramecium octaurelia. The sequence continues at coordinate 255,041 of CAJJDP010000058.1, forward strand.
ATGCGCTATACAGGACAGATAGATTTTCTATTATCGGTAATAGTTAAAAATACTTACATAGATAAGCTAAATAAAAGCTAATTCAGTGACTGTGAGTATAACGAAAGTTGCAGGAAAGTTTGCAAATCTCAAATAGATCGGATATTTTATAGTTGTTGGAATTGAAGAAGCATTCATAAATTTAGGGTTAAAGACTGCTACTGGTGCATTTAGCAGTGGAACTATACCAATTGAGTCTAATAGATGGTTTGCTATAGCATTATAAGGTTTGAACTATTCAAATTCTAAAAATCTTAGAATAAAAGCTACATATAGCAACACAGCAACAACAATTTCATATACTTGGGGCACCTGTAATTATTTATAATTAATATAATATAAAAGGGTATGAAATAGAGACTCCTAATAGTCATTCTTAGATTTGGATAGCATATTAATTTACAAAAATATTTTACCCTTTAGAATGTTTTACTATAAGAACCAGTAGAAAAGAAGTGAAGGATTTATCAATACTTCCTACATTCTATTTAGAATTTGTTTAATCTAATTAAATTTACACTACTAATGGAAACTATGTATATTATATTGATAAATCAAATGTACCATTTAAGATGGGTATCTCAATTAAATGTGAAAATGGAAAGAAAATCTAAGCCAATTTTAATAAATGCAATGCTTGTAGTACTAAAAAGACTCACTCTTTCTCCTATAATTGCTTTAATTAAATGAATTATGTTGGTTTTTTCCCTGTCTTTTAATAAGCATTTCCATAATATCATCATTTAAAAATAAATATGAATCCATCATCACTAGAAATCATAAATGTCGTTTACAATTAAGCTCTTACGGAATCCACAATAGTGTAAATTTAAATATTAAATTAATGAATAGATTTTACCATTATTATCTAAGAATATTACTTAATTTTTAATTAATTTTTATGTTACTATGTTCGAATTTCATAATTTTTGCTTTATTTTATAAGCATATCCTATTCAATTTTAAAGATATTTCAATTTGTTATTCTTAAATTCTTTATTATTGTTTAAATCAATTATTTTCCCCACACNGAAATTAGTTGTAATAAGCAAAGAGTATATGTAGTCAAATTAAGATGGTTTGCCATAGATGACTAGCGTATTGAAGTTATAAGTAACTTCAATATGGAAAATCCAGATGATAAAACATTTCCAATTAAAAATCCTAATGCCTAAACTGGATTTTTAGCTATCACAAGTATGCGCTATACAGGACAGATAGATTTTCTATTATCGGTAATAGTTAAAAATACTTACATAGATAAGCTAAATAAAAGCTAATTCAGTGACTGTGAGTATAACGAAAGTTGCAGGAAAGTTTGCAAATCTCAAATAGATCGGATATTTTATAGTTGTTGGAATTGAAGAAGCATTCATAAATTTAGGGTTAAAGACTGCTACTGGTGCATTTAGCAGTGGAACTATACCAATTGAGTCTAATAGATGGTTTGCTATAGTATTATAAGGTTTGAACTATTCAAATTCTAAAAATCTTAGAATAAAAGCTACATATAGCAACACAGCAACAACGATTTCATATACTTGGGGCACCTGTAATTATTTATAATTAATATAATATAAAAGGGTAAGAAACAGAGACTCCTAATAGTCATTCTTAGATTTGGATAGCATATTAATTTACTAAGATATTTTACCCTTTAGAATGTTTTACTATAAGAACCAGTAGAAAAGAAGTGAAGGATTTATCAATACTTCCTACATTCTATTTAGAATTTGTTTAATCTAATTAAATTTACACTACTAATGGAAACTATGTATATTATATTGATAAATCAAATGTACCATTTAAGATGGGTATCTCAATTAAATGTGAAAATGGAAAGAAAATCTAAGCCAATTTTAATAAATGCAATGCTTGTAGTACTAAAAAGACTCACTCTTTCTCCTATAATTGCTTTAATTAAATGAATTATGTTGGTTTTTTCCCTGTCTTTTAATAAGCATTTCCATAATATCATCATTTAAAAATAAATATGAATCCATCATCACTAGAAATCATAAATGTCGTTTACAATTAAGCTCTTACGGAATCCACAATAGTGTAAATTTAAATATTAAATTAATGAATAGATTTTACCATTATTATCTAAGAATATTACTTAATTTTTAATTAATTTTTATGTTACTATGTTCGAATTTCATAATTTTTGCTTTATTTTATAAGCATATCCTATTCAATTTTAAAGATATTTCAATTTGTTATTCTTAAATTCTTTATTATTGTTTAAATCAATTATTTTCCCCACACATTATGGTTAAAAAAAGTACTTAATTAAACCATTTTTCTACGTTTTATTTTGAAATTTGTTAAAATGGAATTTTAAGAGTCAAATCTTACCTGTTTAGATAGGAAACAATGATTTCAATTACCATTTAAAATAATTAATCAACCTTATAACAAAGAAAATAAATTGTTTTTTACAAAATCTTTTTTTACTCTTTGTATACCTGGATAATCCATTTTATATCTGAGATTATTAAGGTGCAAATGTTCATCCTCCTATGATTTATAGAATTACAAATTTGTTTAAAACAAAAATTTCTAATCGACCCAAATAATTGAGAGAAATTATGTATGACATAAAGTCTGGGAGTTTTATAAATAAGAAAATTAAGGTTAATGTAAAATATAGCATTATAATATCATTTGGAGCAATAAATTAAAATAATAAAAACTACTTTAAAAGGTTCGGGAATTAAAGTATTTATTAGAAATATAATAATATATAAACTCTATTTTTTTTTTTTTAAATAGAAGAGTTAAGATTTAAAGGGAACTTTTCTTAAGAGCCATTAATTTATAATTAAATATTTCTGTTTTTGCTACTCGCTGATGATTTCCAAAGAGGAGTACTATGTCCACTTCTTTTCATATCTCCCTTTTTAGAATTTTCAGACTGTTCTCTGAAACCTTGATCTTATGCTTCAAATTGATCGTTTTTTATCTCGATGTTTGATACTCTTCTGAGATTCAATCTTCCAAACAACTTAGCAAACAGCCCAGTGGGATTTAAAAAGGAGTTCTTTTTTTCTTCAGGTACAGAAAGCGATGAAGGTTATTTCTCTTGTTATTGTTATTGTTATTGTTATTGCTATTGTTATTTTTATTATTAAGGTTATAAAAAGGTTGGGCCAACTGGAGTTGTAGGAGTTTCAGAAGGTGGATCTTTAGGAACAAGAGCTTTTTCCATTTTCTTTAAAAATGATAATTTCAGTTTTTTCTTGGTGGTTCCTCTTTTTTTTCTGAAAGACTGCTGGATTACTCCTTTAAATATTTTTTACTTTGATTTTGATTTTAGATTTATTTCATTTTTTCAATAGAGTTTTACCTCATTAATTATATTACATTTAAATTCTCTGACTGAGTCGTAGAGTGATTACAACCAGTAGGAATAAAGCTCTCTTTCATCGAATTTTCAATATCAAAGGAAGAGTAGTTTGCACACAAAATATAAGAATTAACCTTTTCACTATTGCCTCCAACACCCACATTATCTATCCATCAACTGTAATCTAAAATTTAATTTAATCTTCCACTATCTTACTTATTGAAGTAGCTTGGCATCATGAGACTCTAAGGCTTCTTTTAATAAGGCTTTTGAATAATATTTCCTTACTTTGTTACTTTTAAAATCTTAGAATTCAGCATCAAATAAATGATAACAATTTTATTACTATTTAATGTATGAGTATTTATTCTGCATTTGTTGTCTACGTATAGATTTAGTTTCCACATCATTTTTACTTTCCATAAATCTTTCACCCGTATCATTGAAGTATTCACTTAATTCATTATAATTTCTAGGGACATAAAGAACCAACCTTTCATCCTATAATAAGGACATGTTCTTTTTTATCCATCCCTAGTGTGGATACCTAAATTCTAGAGTAATAACTAATTGTGCCCTCATTATGAGGTATTTTCACCTACATTAGTCAAGCTTTTACTTTAACTTTTATTGTTATATAAGAATAATTATATATTCTCTCCTCCAAGAATTCTTTTGCATCCTTTTTAATAGCCAGTAGAATAATAATCATTTCTAACGAAAACTCTTTACTTTCAAATTTTTTCTTGGAAAAATAATTACAAAGCAATTCATTTTCCAATATTAATTGATTATACCCTAAAAATAAAGAGAAATCTAAATTTTCTGCTTAATTAGAATATTATATAAATTACTTTAGCAGACTCTAAAAATTTAAATATATTATTTATTTATTGAAGTTTTATAATGAAAAATAAAATATAATTTACTGTTAATTAGATATAAAAACCTTCAGAATATAATGCTTTATTGGATAAACATTTATCATGTTATTTTCAAAGTAAATAAGTAATCAAGACTTTAAACAGAGGTAGACTAATTAATAAAAAAGGAGAAATCCTTGATTATAGATTATAAAAATAATACATAAGGTATCATTCAGAATTTCCACTTGATAAGTTACCACTGTTGGAAATTCAGGGAAGACTTCATACTTAAAAATAAAGGGAAAAAATAAAATCTCAAAGTGTTAATTTGACATAGGAATAATTATCGTACCACTTAAATAATACCTATTTAAAGAAACCTGAAATATTGGGAAGAAGAAAAATAATATGATGTTTGAATTATGAATGAAAAATTATTTCATTTAATTACCAAATCTGCAGAGACACAAAAGTTTTATCTTCTCTTATTTGCAACTATAAACATTCCTATTTAAGTTAGCTTGAATTGTTAGATTAGATCTCCTGGATATTGGACATACTGAATAAACTTTCTTAAGATGCTTAGATTTTAGAAATAGTTCTTCTATTTGACAATTGAAAAATTATCTTTTCTAAAATAATATTTATAAGTCTAAGGACTCTCAAATTCTTAATCGTCAATATATGTTTTATTTGATAGTTTCTATATGATAAAGTTAATATCACAAAGATATTGATTGAATCGTTTGTTATCTAATTAATGGATATTTTTTAATCTTTATTCTAAAATTTACAAAGTTTATTAAATAGACCTTTACTCAATCATCTTTTCAAATTAAACATAAGTTTAAATTAAGAAATAAGGGTATATTTTATTTATAGATATTAATTTATTTACTAATTATCGAAATCTCTTCCGTATAGGATCTTGATTCTATTCAAAAATAGAGATCATCTTTTTCTTAATTTTTGGAATATGATGATTTATAAGTTGTGTGGTATTGGATCTCTTTATATAAAGCTTTAACTGATCTTCATCAATGTTCAGTATGTTATCGAATTTATATAATTAGAATAGTTAAGGGTCGTCCTTCTGGATTAATAGAGCACACTATTCTAATTTTTTTCGATTTTAATTTAAACTTTGAATTTTATGTCTGTTCCTTTTAAATTCCACTCTCTCTTACAGTTTAGGATATAAGTATTTCTTAATTAAGAACTCTCTATCAGGAACAAACTTAATCAAAGGACATTCAATAAGTTTATGAGTATCTTTTCCACAAGAAAAGCATTTAACATTAAAATATTGATCGTCTCCTTAAAATATTAGTTTGTCTCTAATGGAACAAAACAATTCGTAATCTTCAGGGTGCTCTTGTAAGATTTTTAAAAAACTCTTTCTTTTGAGTATCATAGCTTTAGTGAATCCAACACTTTTAAAAGTTTCGAGAGATTCTGTTCCCAATATGAAATTCTTTACTCCAATCGAAGCTCCTTTGTTGACAATCCCAAGATTGATTTTTCTCCCTTATTATAAACAGATCTAAATCGATCCATCCTCTATATAATACAATAAAATATCATTGGGCTATTTCAAATCTTGTTCTGGAGACAGAAGAACCTCTTAAACTTCCTTAATTAGTTGTTTCTTGAATTATTCGGTAAAAGGTATCCTAAATAAAGTACACTAGTCAAAAATCTTCTGATGGGCTTCACTGATTAAAGATTGTCTTAAGAATTCTGATAAAGAATCGATAATTTCTTTCTCCTCTTCGGATTGGGAGACCACTTTATTTTCCCAATAATAAGATAAATACTTCCTCACTTAAACTTATAGACCAGATGAGAGTGAAGTCTTATTCATATATGAGTTAATAATTCTTAATTTTCTTTTCTTCTCTTCTGTAAATGCAGCCATCTCAGTAATGATTGTACCTACTGTGTTGACACTATAGGGCAATTGGATGCTGGATATCATAATTAGGATAACTGAGACTATCTTTTCGATATTTGACTAGGGCGTTACATCTCCATAGCCAACAGTAAATATGGTGACAGCTGTATAATAGAAAGCCTGGAGATATTAAGTATTCCATGATTATTCCAACATGTTGGTAGAGACTAGCCAACTCCTGCCTTCATAATTATCTATGCTATATTTACCAATCTAAAATTGTTATTGAATAGGATTACCCAAAACCAGAAACAAGAGAATAGGTGTATAACATAGAATAAGAATGCAATCAGCTTTAGTAAAGCCAAGATGGATGATGTTTGCTTTGATAAATTCAAGCCTTCTTCATAATTGGTGACATAATTGATAATTGTCTTGTGATGCACTAAAAATATGAGCAAACCTATATTAATTAAGTTGTTGGAAATGTCCAAAGATATTTCTGTAAATGCAGAAACTATGAAATAAATAAGTAATTATAAAACTGACAGCCATTGCAACCCATATGTATTATATAAACTGTTTTTGATGATCTGAACTCTAAATTACACAGCCTCTCCATTTTGAAAGTATATTGTGTTTAGACTTAGTAGCAAATCAAAAACTAAGATGAGTAAGAACATTATTGAAATGTACTGCATATCATGAAAAATGAATTATTGGTCGACCCATGCCAAATCAATAGGTATTATGTATAAAAAGTAGAGACGAGCAGTTACAGCTACAATATCCCATACTACTTTCATGTACTAGCCAGGGTGAATAAGAGGTAACTTTTCCAATTTAATTATTATGGATTTTTTAATATCCTAAAAAAACCTTAATTATTATTAATTTAAGTGATGTAGTGTAGAAGATTTTCTCTTTGTAAGAACATCTTCAGAAGCCCCCTGATCACCAATCAATGATAAATGAAAGTTTGTCAATCTCTTTACTTTTCTAATGTGAATAAGCATGTTATCAATAAACTTTCTTATAAAAACATTTTTCTTTTCATAATTTAATTATTTTCGGTCATTAGTTGGCAAACACCAATAATCAGCTTAGAATGGAGATGATCGATACTACATTAATTTGCTACTTTGAATTTTACTACTTGGAATATTCGATTCATTTTGTTCTGACAGCAATTTTGCTTCAAATGCAAAAGGAAGCATCAGTCTATTTTTCATTATTTTCAATATATTTATTATATAATTAAATTAGGTTTTACAATTTGTAATAGTTAAAAGAAATTTCATTACATATATTATTTTGGACTTCACATTCTACACCTTTTTCTATTTTGTAATCAAATGAATGTTCTATTTTATGTAAGAATGATCAAAGTTAATAATAGTTCAATAAATATAAATATAACAAGCTCATTGACTCACCCAAATTCCATTATCTACTAAGAGAACGACTTACTTATATTTGAAAATTATCATGATCATGTAACATGTGCAATTTTTGATATTTCTGATTTAATCAAATTAACCTCGACTTATTATTGTCTCTACATCCCTAAACACGCAATTCTGCAAAGAGCGACATATTCATAAATGATTTAGTAATTAGAAAAATTTAATTGCTCTATGCAACTTTTTTTTCTAATGATATTATTATCCAGAAATAATGCTCTTTTTCTCTAGTTAACTTTTTACAACATAATTAGTTTCTTCATTGCTAATTGATAACATATTCTGAAGTTAAAATTCAATTCTATTTTTTGTAGTTATGTAATGGCTCTCAAGTACTTTTACAATTATTACTCCTTAAACCAAACAGTCAATTCATAAGTAAATATGTTTACTGTAAGCATCTCCTTAAATATGGTCGTTTAAGAATGATCCTAACAATAATCATTAGATTATGTTAAATATATAGAAAAATTAATTACTTATATATATTAAATTTCGCTATTAACAAATAAAAATGTCTTATGAAAGTAGGAACGATGTTATTATTAAGATATTCACACTATTAAAAGGATAGGCAGTGATACATAACGATATTTCTTTGCATTCCATAATGATAAATACATATTTATTAAATGCATAAATAATTATGATCTCTATTTCAAAATCAAGGAAAAAAAGTACTTTTAATGTGATTAACAAATTTTATAAGATATGCAAGTGTTAATTAAATTGAAATAATTCAATCTCTTTTTTATAATTAATTCTATGATCGAGTGCTTCTTAACAAAAATTTTCTTGTTGACTATTAAGTAGTATGTACTCTATCATTTTATTTGCCTATTCTAGGAGTGAAATGAGATCTTATTTTTGTAATTTCTTTATTCCTAGCAGTTTCAGTTTTCTTATGATATGTAACTTTATTACTTATTTTAAGGAATTAATTTGATCATAGTCTACATTGTTTGGGTCTCCACTACGAGTAATTGAATCTATTCTACTTGTAATTATTCTTTCTAATTTTTCTTCAAATTCTTCAACTTTTATATCTCTTTGATTGTTTTTTCGATGTCTATTATTCAATCTCAGAAAGTGTAAAGAGTTTCTTTTTATTTTCTTCATTTTCTCATCATCAAATACATATTGGGTTTTATTGAACTCCATGGCCAAGTTCTTAACATCATTTATATGTTATAATGATTTTATTGAAATGCCTTAATCCTTATTCCCTTCAGATTAAGTCATTTTTGCAATTATTTCTCCTTCGTTTTATAATTTGATAAATTTCTTTTATAAATTAATCGTTTCAGGCTTTTTATTTGCCTTAACAAAAAAATCTTCGTTTCTTTTTGTCTTCTCCTAAACTGTTACAGGAAACTGTTTTTCAAAACCCAATAAATCATTGTCGTAATGTTTTTTGAATCTTTAATATATTCACAAAATTACACTTCATATAATTATACAAATCGTTGTCCTTCAAATTTCAAATAATTTACAGGCGTATTTCTATACTCATCCTATTTAATTCTTACATCTTATATCTTTCTCTTTAATTCATTTAGATTACTATATTTCATATTAAGTTATCCATCAATTTCTTTCATGAATTAATTAACAACTTCAACTTACTGTTATTGCTCCTACACTATTTTTAATTTATTAGATTAAAAGAATTTTTAAAAAGCTTTGTCCTCTTCAGTTTTTGGTCTCTCATAATTTTTGCCTAGATCATATTTAATCTCTTCAGGGAAAATCCATCCTCTACTGGTTGTTGCATTTCTTATCAATCTAAATTTTGGAGGTCCTTCTAATTTTTTGGTAGTGTCAAACCGACAGATTCTTTTTTTACAAAATTTTAATGCTTCCTCCCTTGGACAACTCTAATATTAAGTTAATGATACGTTATCTAACAATTTTAAGAAAACTAGAGCCCGCCTTGTATCTACCTTATTTTCGAAAGTTCTGAATTTAGCACACTTATGAACATTCAACTCATACATTATTATTTTTTATTTAATTATTATTTATTTTTGTTATAAATATTGAATTATGCTTAAACTGAATACTATTGTTAAATTAACGACAATCAAAATCTTTAGTACAAATAATAACAAGAAAGGGCATCCCAATCGAGAAAATAAATATAAAATCTTTAAGCAATTCCAAATATTTCGGGAAGGATACTTAAAATTAAGAATATCTATTCTATTTGGCCTAGTTAATTTTACCCTTATAGCTACTGTCGATAGAACAGTAAAGGAAGTGGAAAAAATAAATGTGGTTAAAAAAATATTTAGTAGTACATTGGAAACAAATCTATCAGGAATTGGATTTCATTTATTAGCTATTTAATTATAAAATAAGTTCTCAAAATGAATGATATTTATTATTTATATTAAGACATATTATCTTTTTGTTTGATATTCTAGTTATATTTATTATTCATTTGATTTTAGCTGGTCTACGTCAAAACTAGTTTTATTAAAGAACAGTTTAATTCAAACTTTTGTTCCTAATACTTTTAGTAATTGATTGATTATTTTCATAATATTTTATAAACTGAAGATGCTCTCTTAAAAATCATTAAAAGCAAAGTTAGACCAATCCATTATATGTGTATCTAATTTTCTAGATAATCATAGGTTAAATATAAATCTCTCATTACTTCAGAATAAAAATAGTATGAAATTCCTTCTTACTTAAATTCTAAATGTAAAATAAAAATTCGGCAGACAAAACTCAGCCTTCCAAAATTATTTACGATAGTGCCTTCTTTGCCCTCATTAAAATCGATTTCAAATAAGCATTAATGTAGTCATAGTAGGATACCTTTCATTGATAATTCATAAAAACCTCATGAAAGATTGCCATCAATTGTAAATGATACATACTTTTTGAGAACAAGTTAAGGTGGTTACTTTGAAACCCTTTTAACTCAAAATAAGCAAAAAAAACAATGATGGTTCTATTAATTTATTAAGTTACTATATGAACATATTATTTTTTAATTTATCAATATATTTATAATAAGTTCATATATAAATTTAATATTTTATATTTGAATATCTTAGCAATAAGATCTTTAATAAATGAAATTGATGTATAAATAATATTTCTTATGAATATTTGATAATAATATAAATAAAAAACTTATTTTAGTATTTTTCTTCAAATCTAATCTGAAGATAGTCTGAAGCTTCTTCTTTAACAGAGTTCAGAATCAAGATTGAGAGATAGAATCTTTTATGATTGAGGAGTTCCAACATTTTCTATTGACAGCAATGAATTTCGTTGTTGATTTTAAAATTTATCAACAAGAATTAGTTGATTAATTCCAAGAGAATCTAAATATGTGATTATCGATTATTCAACCTCACTCTTAACTGGAAGCCATCCCTGAATCAATTAATCACTTTTTTATGAGCTTTCCGATTATTTTTACAAGGAAGGGGATTGCATCAATAATATATTTTAATTATATATTTGGATAATAAATCAATTAAGTCATCCCTTATTTATATAAACTTAATGTATCAAATAATTATTTGCAATTCCTCCATTAAAATTCATTTTTTCAGATTCATTGTTTATTTCAACTTCAATCAATTAAAAAATAGTTGAATTAAAATTCCATTGAACTTTTCCAATTATAAATTATTACAAGTTTACTAGTAATCGCATGATTGTCTGATGCATAGTGATTTTAATCCAAATACTATATACAAATAATCATGGAAAAATCATATTCCCGCCTTTTAAAAAACTTACTAAAACTTTTGTTTTTTAATTTTATTAACGCTTAAAACTTGAAAGTAAGTCTTTTCAATTATATTATCTATTAAAATTCTCCTAAAATTAACATGTATATTTAGAAATAGGTTAATTGTAATAAATGACTTATTTTTAAACTTTATTAGATAAGATTCTCAATGTATTAACTTTAGTATATATTAGGGAATCTAAAAATAATCATACTTTTGTTTTATATCCCAATAATTTGAATATATTGTTTGAGAAGAATTCTATATATAAAAAGGCAGAAACTATTCAGGTAAATTTAACTCTAATCATTTTTGGTAAGTATGCAATTACCCAGATGGTAGAACTAATTAATTAAATATTTATATATTGGAATAACAATATTACAATGTTTGTACTAATTAAACTAAGTTCTTAATCATCACAAAATTCAACCTATGCAATAATAGTCTTAGATTTTAGCAGGAACTATTCATATTATATCAAGATAACTGAATTTATTCTAGAAATTAAGAAAATGTCTAACTTGTCCTAAGTTGTAAATCTTTGAAATAATTACACACTTTTCTATTATATAGACTTATATAATTGATTAAATTTAAAGAGGATATGTTTACCAGCAATATGAATCGTGTTTATTGTAAAAAATCTATTTGTTATTTATTTAAAATAATTTATTTTATTGCTTTTAGAATTTATTTAAATATTGTATTTATATTTTTAGGATTAACCAATTTTTTATTATACATGATAACTTAATGGTTAATCTAAAAGAAATAAAAATTATAAGCATCACATAACTATATTATAAATTAATTTTTAGGTAGTTTAGGGTCTTAAATTAGGGCACCTATTCTTTTATTCATTAAAGTTCAATCATCTAATTCATTTTATTCAATTAAAACTTAGGATTAAATTACTATTTTAATTAACAATTTTGCAACAAATTATATGTATCATAAATAGACTTTATTTTATTGCCTATTTTTGAATGTTTACCATGAAAATGAATAATACCTCAAGAAATAAGAATATTATAAAACCCTTTTTTAGATATTTTAACTATTATAACCTAATCATTCCATTATTACAATTTATGGCTTGTTAATATCTTACTTCAATTAATAATTTTGTAAATTTATAACTGAAGTTCTTTAGTTTATAGTTCATATAGAACGAAGCAACCGTCTTTATTCTATCAAAAAATGCCCCTATAAAATTTAAGCTTAATTGTTTCTTGATGACAGTTTTGTCTTATACTTCTAAATGTCCATTTGATATTAGTATTTACAATGATTAAAGTGGAATATAGTTTGTCATATACTCTCTCTTTAATTACAAATTTCTTTAAAAAATAATTATAAATCACATTCAAGGTATAATATTTAATTATATTGTTACTTCTGAAAATTACTTTGTTACGCATTTTGTATTTTTATTTCAATGCCTTAAATTTAGAATGATGCAATAGCCATATAAAAAAGGGCTTTTTAAAATTTGATTGGTTTTATACGTTAAATTTTATTATTATTTTTATTAATAACTTCTGTATGCCAAAAGTAAAGCAACTCTATGGACTTTCCCAAATTAGTGCCATAAGCAAATCACCAAAGAATAATACTAATAGATTAAATGGTTCTCAAACTTAGCCTGCAAGTAACAGGATGAATTTGCAATACGATGCAGAATGTGAAAGAAAAGATTGTATGATGATTAAATGGAATGGAATACAAATGTAACATTAACTCTAACTTCTTCAAAAAGAATTGGATAAATATAAATCACTTTATGTGAAGGAAAGGAAAAAAATAGCAGATACATATAAGGAAATAGAAGAAATAATGAATGCTATCACAAAAAAGGAGAAGGAGCTAAAGAAAAAGGAGACTTAATTAGCAGAACTGGAATAATAATTGTAATCTTAAAATTAATAAAATGATTCTCTAAGTTAATCTTTAAAAGTCTTGAATAAATAACTAACAGAAAGGGAGTCTCAATTACAATAACAGGAAAATAATTTGAATATACAAACCAAGAATTAGAATGCGTTAATAGATGATTTAAATAATCTAAAAAGCAATTTAGAATCATCAGTTAAGTTTTTGGAATAAAAGGAATCGCAATTATTTGCAAATCTATAAGACTTGAATTAACAAGAATAAGATACCATGAAAAGGGTGGATCACATTAATTAATTTCTGAAGAATTCTAATGATCATTAATCATTAATGCAATCAATAGAATAACTGTTTAGAGAGAAAACGAAAAGTATCGAAAATGTCAAGGAATCAGTATTATAGAGATAGGAAGAACTCCAATATTATGAATAATAATTGTAATTAAGAAGTGTGTGTGCCTCTGCTAATGAAGCAGCCTTTATGAAAAGAGTCGCCCAAACGGAAAGAATGAATTAGAAGACTCCTACTTAAGAGTCGAATAAAAAAGGAGTAATGAGATTTACTAATAGTAATAACCATAATGGCTATTCAAACTAGAACACTAATACGATATTTGACAATTAATTGTATTCTACATTATGCAGTCGAGAAAATAGTCCTATTTCGAATAAAGAATCATTTAAATTAATAAAGAAACCCTATCTATAGCACTAGATGCCAATGACCGAAATCAATAATTTTGATATAAAAATTTGACACTAATATTAAGTATTACACAAAATGAGCTATAATTTTAAAATAATTTTCTTCATTCCGATTTTTAATAATAATAATATTCACCTTTTGTAATCTGTGAAATATAAATTCATCTAATATTAGATTGTTACAAGAATTAGATTGATTTGACAATACTTTTTTGATTGTATACTAAAATGAATTTCAAAATTACAATTTAATAATAAGTACATATAAGTCATAATAATAAAATAATTATTTATAATTTATTGATGGGAAGGGCAGAAAAATTTAGATGTTTGGACAACACTAATGTTAAAAATTTGCTGATCTTTTTTAATAGTTCGATAATCTTTGCATAAATTATAGAAAATCTAGTAATTAGCAGAGGACCATTTATAATGACTTGTTTGATTTTTGTGTTGGTAATGATAATTTATCAAGCATTATCATTTTATTTTAGAGCAATGAGTATATAGCTTATAATATACTCATAATATTTTATGCTCACACTGTTTTCGGTCGAATTGTAAATTGACACTTACTTTTTAATTTTCTAATAATTATCAATATTCGACACTGTGTTTTTCAATAGAAATGAAAAAAAAAAAATAGTGTAAAATATATTATTTTTCGGTGCAATAGTTATCAATACATATGTATTCCTTAGAGTTGGATTTCATAATTTATATTTTACTGATTTAATAAAAGCACTATGCCAATCAATCCTACTGAAATTATTGCTGTATCACTTCAGATAGGAACATAATGAAAAATGTGATTCATTAAAGGAAATATAAAAACTAAACAATTAAGAATTGGAACCATCAGTTCGAAAAATTATCAACGTGGAATGTGAACTCTAAGATTCTTCAAGGCTTTTTAAGACTTTCGATGTCGTACCTGAAGGAATAATAATACTCGAAAAGAATGGGAAGGAGGATTTCACCATCAAATATTCAAATGCAGCAGCCCAATATCTAGTTGATGCTGATGATCATGATCAAATGTTGTCTGAGCTTCTGGATCTTAAGAGTGTTTCACAAAAGTAGAAGAGTGAAGAACATCTCTATAAATATTCATTCAGCATTTAATCTTAGCAAAGTGTGAAAAGAAATAGTTTTAAAATAATTCCAAAATAATAACCATATATTCGGTCAGCCTTCAAATTATCTTAATAATTCATCCTAGAGAATCAATCTAGCTCATAGAAATAGGAATTTCAATTTCCTCCTGTTCAAATTATATTTCAGGGTGCTCAAACAAAAACAGAAAATGTCAATCTTCCCAATTCTCCTTCAATTCATTATGCCACTCAACATAAAAAATCTTTAGACGAGATAGATTCTTTCCATTATCTTTTAACCTAAATTTGGATTTAATTGCATACTTTAGTTAAAGAAAAAGTATTGAATTACTAAAATTAACCTCTCTATTATATTCATGAAAGTAATCCCTTTGTAACCAATATTACAAAGTACCAGAAAAAACAGTGCTTGGATCTTAAAGTCTATAGTGCAATTCATTACAACAAACCATTGTTGGTTATCATTCTCAGAGATGTTAATCATAAGGATCATATTAAAGTATTAAAGGACTACAATTCATAAAAATCTAAGACTCTTTCATTTGTCAGTCATGAATTTAGAACTCCCTTAACATGCATTATACAAATGCTTGAAGAAGTTATTGAAAATAGAAACAACTTAAATTTGAGTGAATAATAACTTATACAATCAGCCCTAGATAACTCTAAATACATACTCAATCTCTCAAATGATTTATTAGATTTGGCATAAATCAGGGCTGGTAAATTTAAAATTCGAAATGCTATCTTTGATTTGAGATCTCTCCTTAAAGAATGTCTTAAAATGTTCGAGATACAAGCTATGAAAAAGAATATTTAGTTGAATTACTATTATGATATGTCCTTGCCTACAGAAATCTGGAGTGATTTAAATAGAATAAGACAAATTACAGTCAATTTAATTGGAAATGCACTGAAATTCACTTTGGAAGGTTCCATTACTCTGAGAGCCTATCAAGATGGTGTCAACGAAATTTGCATAGAAGTTAAAGACACAGGAGTGGGCATGAGGGAAGAGGATTAACCAAAATTATTCAAAGCATTTGCTAAAATTGAAAATAAGGAGGCTAGTCAAATGAATGCTTAAGGTGTTGGATTAGGGTTATTGATAAGCAATTCGATTGCTACTTAATTGAATTCTGAGTAAAGAGGTTTAGGATTTAGATCGGCCTATTAAGAAGGTACCACATTTTGCTTTTTGGTTACAAACAATAAATCATCGTATATAGATGAAATAGAAAATTATGAAGATTCGAGAAAAGATATTGACTATGATTTAGAGACAAAATTGAATGATTTTAGAAGATAATCGTAAAATGAAAAGAAGTTTATACTTCAAAAAAACTATTGTGCTTGTCCTTAAATTTTGTTGGTCGAAGATAACCAATTTAATGTCGATTCGTTTTTACTCAAATTTCATAGAACCTTTAAATCCCTAGTCAAAATAGATTACACAATCACTGGATAATTGGCTGAATAGAAAGTGCAATAAAGATTTTTAAAATAATAACACATTTGTCATCCATACAAACTCATCTTTATGGATGTCGAGTTGCCAATCTAAAATGGAATTGTGACATCTAAAAACATCAAGAGTTACTACAGAGCAATGAACACCACAGTTACAATTGTTGGCTGCAGCGGATATGCCGAAGAAAAAGAAAAAAAAGAATGCTTACAATATATGGATGATTACATTGTCAAACCAGTTCCTAAATAAGAATTAGAAAGGATATTGACTACTTACTTTTTTAAATGACTTTTTGTATTATATTATAATTATATATCTATTCATATTTATGTATAACACATATCAATAATATCATTAAAAATATAATTAAGTAAGTAAAGAAAATCTAAGAAATAAAACATATTTGCATTTTCAATCCAAAATTAGATTTATAAAGAGGAATATTGAAAAATGTATTAATAGATGACTTTAATATATTAAACTAAATTATATGAAATTTTTTAGCATCTAATATAATTAGATAGAAGATGATGAAGATTGAAAAGATAGACATTAATAGTCTCTAAATATAATTGACTTGATTATTTCAATTTATATTTTCAAATATTTCAATCTGTTAATTTTTTTAATTTTTAATATCTCAAAATACAATAAATTTAGTAAAATTAATATTTATTAAAATAACATATGAATAATCAAAGGTAGAAACATTATTGTATTTATATCAATATTTAATCATAAATAATTCATAATTTTCATTAAAATTTGATGAATCCCTTTTTTCTATACTATTTTTGGATCTAGTAAGATTAAGACAAACTTAATTTAATGAATCTATAGATATTGATAAATGACCCAAAAAACTGAGAAGATAAAATATAATAGTAAAATGCTAAAATTTAATAAGTATTTACATAATTCCAGTTAAGTTAAAATATTCTGCCATAGCCTCAATAAAAAGATCACTTAAGTAAATGCTTTCGTTGATAAAGTAACTAAAACAAGTGAAAAAACATGATTAAATATCCTGGGCATATTAAACAAAGAAATTCTGGTGAATCTATGAATTAATAAATTGGACATTATTCTTTGAATATTTCAAAGTCTGCCTTTCTGTGTTAAATTCTTATTAAACCATTTTTTTGTAGTTTTAAACTACTCCTCCTATTCCATCTTAAGTAATAGTAAGATACGAGTCACTAAGTTTGTATGGCAACTTTATCTAAGTTGTATTACAGAAAACTAGAAACCTTTAAAAACTCAAACACAAATCCTTTCTAAAAGCATTTAATATCAGGGTCTTCATAGTGTCGTTAAAATAATCTGATACGACCAAATCATCAAGAATTGTGTTAAATAAATTAGTTGAATTGTCAGCATACATCAAATATTATTCTATGGTTTCAGTTTAATTTATTAATTAATAGGGATTAGATGGAATTAAATGTTCTGTTTTGATTAATTCTCCCAATAAGATTGAACTATCAAATAGCTTCTTGAATTTTATATAATTCATAGTCATTAATAAGGAATGTTTATAATTATCATAATAGAAAGCTCTATAATAGTAAGCTCCAATCATCTACATGCCATAGCAAATTATAAAAATTATTGGTATCAATAAGCGAAATTTCGATATAAATTTAATATTTTATAATCTTTAGATTGTATGATTATTTTTATTTTATTGAGAATTTTCATTCAATATTGAATCATTATTAATCAAATTTGTAATTGATTTTTATGAATAATTTGTGAATGAATGAAATATTTTTGTTTACTGTATTTGAGTTTTAATAGAATTGATCTCTATTAAGGATAATAAGGTGAATATTTGATTTTTTAATTTGACTTATTTACGTATAGAATATATTAGTGCTACTGTGAATGTATTTGCACAACATATCTAAATAATCTCAATCAAGTAAAAATTAGTTTGGGAGAACTCCACTTTTTGTTTAAGATATTCAATTTCATCATTTATAACAACATCATGGAATTTGAAAATAGTCATAATATTCTATCTAATGAATCCATTAGCTTTAAATATAGAATAATCATGAGTTGAGACATTTGTATAATTAGTATTTTTTTACACTCTTACCATTTTCTCTCTAGTTATAGAATAGAATGAATAAAAGTCCATTTTAGTTACAATTTTACTATTGTTTTTGTCATATTCGATAACATCTACCATTTCCATCCCTAATTCCCTGCTCCTCTAACTCAAATTTAATGTGTAATTAACGTGGATACCTTTCCATAAAGTAAATGCATAATTTAATTTCTATTGCCTTTAGAATTCAATATATTATGAGAGATTATATAAACCACTCTCTACGCAATATCTATTCCATTATAAAAGAAAAGACCCTGCGTATGAGAAAGTTAAAGCCTAAGGATTAATCAAAAAATTAATTGAAGATTAATATGATTTGATTTCATTAAAACCAGATTATTTGTTTACAAAAATAGTACAAGCTACATAGATAGTGAGAAAAATCATCAGCATTAATTGTAACTTTAAATTTCTTGATATCTCCCTTTTCTCTACTATTTGTTCAATTAGAGACATATTGATTTTATTATCTAAAGTACTATGTATTTTGATTGTTTTTGCTTCTAATTTTAAACTCCTATCCTAACTTTCCAAATGATATTCTAAATCTGAAAAATGTAGTATAAAATAATTGCAACAAGGAGTACCCAATTCAACATAATCTAATTCAAATTTATGAGATGATATATTTTATTCTNATTCTATGGTTTCAGTTTAATTTATTAATTAATAGGGATTAGATGGAATTAAATGTTCTGTTTTGATTAATTCTCCCAATAAGATTGAACTATCAAATAGCTTCTTGAATTTTATATAATTCATAGTCATTAATAAGGAATGTTTATAATTATCATAATAGAAAGCTCTATAATAGTAAGCTCCAATCATCTACATGCCATAGCAAATTATAAAAATTATTGGTATCAATAAGCGAAATTTCGATATAAATTTAATATTTTATAATCTTTAGATTGTATGATTATTTTTATTTTATTGAGAATTTTCATTCAATATTGAATCATTATTAATCAAATTTGTAATTGATTTTTATGAATAATTTGTGAATGAATGAAATATTTTTGTTTACTGTATTTGAGTTTTAATAGAATTGATCTCTATTAAGGATAATAAGGTGAATATTTGATTTTTTAATTTGACTTATTTACGTATAGAATATATTAGTGCTACTGTGAATGTATTTGCACAACATATCTAAATAATCTCAATCAAGTAAAAATTAGTTTGGGAGAACTCCACTTTTTGTTTAAGATATTCAATTTCATCATTTATAACAACATCATGGAATTTGAAAATAGTCATAATATTCTATCTAATGAATCCATTAGCTTTAAATATAGAATAATCATGAGTTGAGACATTTGTATAATTAGTATTTTTTTACACTCTTACCATTTTCTCTCTAGTTATAGAATAGAATGAATAAAAGTCCATTTTAGTTACAATTTTACTATTGTTTTTGTCATATTCGATAACATCTACCATTTCCATCCCTAATTCCCTGCTCCTCTAACTCAAATTTAATGTGTAATTAACGTGGATACCTTTCCATAAAGTAAATGCATAATTTAATTTCTATTGCCTTTAGAATTCAATATATTATGAGAGATTATATAAACCACTCTCTACGCAATATCTATTCCATTATAAAAGAAAAGACCCTGCGTATGAGAAAGTTAAAGCCTAAGGATTAATCAAAAAATTAATTGAAGATTAATATGATTTGATTTCATTAAAACCAGATTATTTGTTTACAAAAATAGTACAAGCTACATAGATAGTGAGAAAAATCATCAGCATTAATTGTAACTTTAAATTTCTTGATATCTCCCTTTTCTCTACTATTTGTTCAATTAGAGACATATTGATTTTATTATCTAAAGTACTATGTATTTTGATTGTTTTTGCTTCTAATTTTAAACTCCTATCCTAACTTTCCAAATGATATTCTAAATCTGAAAAATGTAGTATAAAATAATTGCAACAAGGAGTACCCAATTCAACATAATCTAATTCAAATTTATGAGATGATATATTTTATTCTTAACCCAGCTATTGTTGAATTTATTCAAACTGCATCGAAAATTTAGGGTTTAACAGTTTTATTGTTTTGTCCTTTTAATTTTCATGACAATTAGAAGATGAATTATATTTAATTTAGGTAAGAGATTCAATATTAAAATTTATCTTCTATTGTAAACAATCATTATGATTTATATTTTTTGGAAATGTCGATTAAAATTCGAGTTAATTATATTACTGAGATGAGGTAAGTTGAAGAACTTAATATTCGATCTCAGGAACATAAAATTATATCATTGCTTTTTCTAAAAATGTTTAGATTGATATATCTTAGGTATAGTATTCATCAAGATTTTATAATTCATTGTAGAGTAATTCTGAAATTCCCAAAATCTTGCCATATTAATCAAACAATAGAACATTATTTTTATCTTCAATCTCTATTATATTATTAATTATTAAATCATTATCTAAGATTTCATGATGAAATGTAATTCTACACGAAATAATATAATTATTTTTCAATAAATAGGTCCTTAATTAATATTTGTCTACAAATTCATTTTCTACATATCTATTCAATTATTATTGATAATATCCTCTTAAGAATTATGGAAACAAATCCAAAATGCTATCTAAATATTAATCTTGAAAAAAATCAGCTAAGTATTTCATTTTTGAATTCAAAATAGTCCATTTCTTTTATAAATAACTAACTTTAATCAGAAAGATCTAATCTAAGATAGAATACATATCTTATTACTTTTTAGCAGCTTAAGATTGAGATTTCGATCCCATCTTGGTAATTCTCTAGCTTTCTACCCAATTTGAAATGCCTAAAATAAGATTTTTCATATACTTTCTAATAGTCACCATAAAAGACGAAATAGTATTTTTAAATAGTTTATACTGTGTTGAGATCAGTTATATTCGAATTTTAAAGAGTTTGTGCTCTTATGTTAATGCTAGCTTATAAATCCTTTTTTAATTGCTACATAGTCTTGCAAAATTTCACACACTATTCTCTAATAATCTTACAATATTATTATTCATTAATAGTGAGTTTAATCAGTGCTTAATAAAAATTTAATTTTGCAATATTGGCTTATTCTAAAATTAAAAAGTTAGATTCTTATTCTTCAAAAATTCGAATTATTTATGAGTTATCTTATAGTTATTTTTTCGATTTTGAAAAACATTCTTATTAAATTAAATAAATATTTGCTTTTACGAAAATAAAGTCAAAAAATGACAATTTAGATTAATTTTATTGCAACAATAGAAAATAAAGTTTGTATAGATTTTATTCAAAATATCTTTCTATCATTATTCTATCCTATATCTTAATTATATTTGAGTTAGTATTTTTTTGTAAATATTTTAAATTTGATTTTATGCATCTTTAAATTAATAAAACTTAAATAGTTTCATCATTTGAATAATTTTTAACAATTTAAGAAATCAAAAATTTTAATTAAAACTAATTTTTAGCATCAGTCAACTTATTTATTTCAAGTCTATTTCTCCAAGATTGCATAACACCTATAGTAAATATATAAACTAAAAATATTTCAATCCATTCTAATTTCAATATGCCTGCTATTCCAATCACAAAAAGAAATATTCTTAATTGAAAAATAAAGTGGCTATTCAATTGAGTATTGTTAATCTAAATTAACGTTAATAAAAATGATTCTATGATCAATATTGAAAATTGTAATTCAGCAATTGGCAATTTGATCTTTAAAAGGCATAAAACAAATCGAAATATATAAATGACAATCTCATCTATCTATCTTGAAAAGCTTCCATCTATCTACAAAAAACTTGTTTAACAGCTGAACTTAATATACATGATATTCAATAATACTGTTAGGAGGAACAAGATTAAATGAACATATTGATCCTAATATAAAATAGCATATAGGGAGTTTAAAATAATTGGCATAGACTACACATAATAAATGGTTTAAACAAAAAAGGAACCAATAAATTAATGAATCGAAATTTTCATTTTGATTACAATTTAAGTAATAGCTATATGAAAAAAAATGCTTAAAATAATGATGTAAGCAAAAATCAAATAGTTACTGTTCCCAAAATAAATTAACAAATTTATTCTATATTTGCTTAGCATCTCTTAAATAAAGCTATTGTTAATATGAGTATTTACACATTTTAACCATTAATTAATTAAACAGCTTGCAGAGTATTAATTATCAAAAGAAATCGAAACCATAAAATGCTCTTTAAAGTGACATCGAAGTTTTCTCTCAACATTAAAAATTAAAAATATGCAAGATAATCTCTAGTTGCTTATTCTATCCTATTTGAAAGAGATATTTTATTTTTTTAATTCATCTAAAAATATAAATAACTAAATCACAACTTATTATTAAATAATTGAAATTAATAAGAATCATTCGTAACATGAAGTCCTGTGTAAAAATTAATTGTTTGTAATATAAATATTGTAGTAATCAATATTTAATATCAAAATTGCCCACAATCTCTAAATCCACTTAGGTCGATTATATGGATTCAGAAAGATCATGTGATATGATATCACATCAAGCATCAACTTTGAATGAAGATAGAATTTCATTATTTTTGCAGTAAAAATAGTTACTTAGAAATTAATATTGGTTTATAAAATTTATATTATTAAGCGGTTGAATGCCTTTAAAAAATTAAATAAATGAAATCAAAACAATCATCCTCTGTCGATACTAGTGGATCAATATCTGATTTTTCCCCTGGAGCATCAATCAGATCTGGATAGGTGCCTTAACTCACAAAATTAGAAGAACTAGCTTCTGCAATAGAATAAATCTCATAAGAGCAAGAGAATTCAAAGGAAATTGAAAATCCAGAAGAATTGTTTTCTCCCTTAGAATTCAAACTAGATTTAAGCATGATTCCTCAGACGACTGTGAAAACTGAGGAATTTTATAATTTAGTTCTTTAACATTATTTGGAAAAATAATAAAAGCCAACACAATTCTTAACTAAAGATAACAAGGGATATGATGGTGAAGAGAGAATGAGATTTCTAAATTGGTTAATTGAGATCACAAATTCATACAAAATGAATTATTCTACATTCTTCATAATTTGTTCCATTTTAGATGAATTTTAAAAAAAAACTCAAAAGTATGATTGTTTATAATACCTATAGAATAACAAGAGATAACCTATACCTTACTGGTCTTAGCTGTATGTATTTGGCATCAAAATTTAATGATGTGATACCATTAAGAATAGATTAAGCAATCTACATCTCTCACGATAGATTCGATCGAAATAAGATTTTTAAGAAAGAACTAGAAATTTTTGAATGCTTGGATCATCAACTTAATTTTTCTAATAGTTTTTTGTTTTTAACTTTGTTGCTGAGACTCTATTTAAGTAAAGTTAAAGATAAAGGAGATGATATCATTGAGATAGCATATTTTACATTGAAAGTGTGCTGTTTTGATTACGGACTGCAGAGTAAATATACTCAAAGTTTGATATCTGCGGGTTGTCTAACTTATGCTTTGATGCTGGTAAATTCAGATAACCAAGGAAGAGTGAAGGGACATATCATTACATCACTTGTACATATTATAATAATGTTAATAGTTGCATTTGCTAGAAAATTCGAACGTTGTTAAGGATGAATAAATATTATCTGTGGGTGAAGATATAGAAGGATTGATGGAAAGATACTTTATTGATACTGAATTTAGAGGGAAAATTAAAAATTTAATTGATTATAACTTAATCTAAACAAATTTAGTGAAATCCTACCTTGAAATTAAAAATTAGGACCTATGAAAAAGAGTATTATTCTAAATTATTACTTATTTTAATAATATAAAAATGATTAATAGAGACTCTGGATTCTAAGATCTAGAAAGTGGAATTCAGAGCAATAACATCTCATCAGTGCAGTTGTTTGATATCGATTAGCCAAGTCCTTCTGGCGGTTATAAATTAGATCCAAAAATTGAATTTTCATAATTATAATAGCTGGATGCTTTAAAATTGAAGAGAGATATATTTGATAATACTCATAAGTAAGCCATAAACTAGGGCCATAAGGCTGATGTAAATGAGGAGGACTGTCTAATGAGTAATTTAAGGTAATAAATTATGATATGAAAGTGGTAAAAGAAGTGAACCACAAGGTTCTATTGGTTCAATAAGTTATAATTTAAAAATACAAAAGCCTTTAACAGTAAACCCTAAATAAAATAAATCTAACAAATCAATTTAAATTTAAAAAAAATTGGATCAGGATGACATTGTTATTGCATCTCCAGTTCAGAAAAATAGAACTAACAACGTGGGATTGAAATCAGATGCCAAAATAGTTAAATATTAGAGTTTCGTATAACAGTTAGAAGAACAATAAGAATAAAAGGAAAGAACAAAAATAGCCCAAATTAATAGAGATATCGTAAAATAGGGGTCCTTGATTTAGAGAGGGAGGAGCAAAGAATTAAAGACTGGGTATAGATTTGATTTAAGTTAAGTTTAAATGAAGTTTGGACTTAAAAGGGATTCATAATAATTAGACTAGTTTCCCGTTTTATTTAATAATTAAAAACCAAGACAGAGAGAATCAAATTCCGATTAATTACTAAGAGAATTTTCGAAGTAATTTGCGACAACAGTGCAAATTTTGAATATATGTTGATAAATAGATTAATTAAATAGAAGCCCAGTATTAGTCTAATTATCTTTTATTAAATTTAAAATAAAGCATTAAAACTGTTGAATTCTATAGAAGCAATTTATGCATATTTTGGAAGATACGTGAAGGTAATAAAACCTGATAGTTTATTCAAAATAGTTTGGGATATTTTATTATTGTTATTTATTGTGGTGAACATATTTTACATACCCATATATATAAGTTTTGATGTGAGATCATCAGGAGTATTTGAGTGGTTCTTTGACCTACTGCCCTCATGGGTATTTATGGCAGAGATATTGTTAAACTTCAACACTGCTTATTACGATAAAGGGTTGATGCACGAGGATCGCAAATAGATAATAAAACATTATGTAAAGGGGAACTTCTTTTGGGACGTGATAGTAATAATTCCCTATCTTTTGTCAAACATGGAAGTACCATTTGTTAGATATGCACTATTGTTGAGATTAACCAGATTATCTCCATTGATGACTAGCATAGAGGAGGTTCTGAATTTAGAAGTAATATTATCAAGGTTATGAATAAGGATAATATGCAAGTGTTTTTGGATTTGCTAAAATTAATCTTCTTTCTCTTGCTAACTGGACACTTTTGTGGTTGTGCATGGCATTGGGTGGCAGTGATAGAATATGAAAATTATGGTGAGTAATTAACTTGGTTGACTAAATATGACTCTAATGCAATGGATTACTTTTGGTTTGATAGATACATAATTTCTTTATATTGGAGTGTTATCACGACAGTTACAGTAGGATATGGTGACATAGTCCCAATAACGACGGTTGAGAGAATATTTGTAATAGTTGTTACTTTATTGATTTGTGGTGTTTTTGGTTATTGTCTCTCCAATATTGGAAACATATTTAAACAAATATCAGATAAAAAAGGGATTTATAAATAGAGAATAAGGGAAATCAATTCGCACATAAGAAAAAGAGGCTTGAGTTACAATTTACAATTAAAGGTATTTGGGTTGATGCAATATAGGTTAAAAAATATTTCGAGTATTACTTTAAAGTTAAGTAGGAGGAAGATTAACATGCTGAATAGTTTATTGAATAATTGACTAAACATCTGAGAGAAGAAGTTCTCGTCGATATTTACAGTAAAACATTAACTTAATCGCGTTTCTTAAGAGAGAATTTTAGTGATGAAACTCTTCACAGGTTGTGTCAAATAGTTAAAGAAACAAAGCTCTATCCAGAATAATTACTATTCCAAAGAAATGATTCTCCTAAGGCACTCTGGTTTGTATTATCTGGAGCAGTTGAATACGTGGCTGACCATTAAAGTAAAACATCCACCACTATATTATAGTTGAAGATGAACATTTCTACACTGAAACTTTCTTGAAGAAACTAACACAAGGGTAAATCCTAACATTATTTATAGGGCTGTTATAGGAGAGCGAGAGTTCATTTCACAAACACCTTATGAATACAATGCCAGGGCAACCAAATTTACTTAGTTATTGGTTTTAGAGTAAGTTATTGAATTCATTTTCGACTAGTTTTTAATAATTCTATTTGATTATTTAAGAGAAGAGTGAGGAATTCCAGAAGTATAGCATGGTTAAAGATAACCTCCTTTTTAATAGCAACTACAAAGCTTTTAGCCAAATCTGTGAAATATGTGGATGGACTCATCGATTCATTCAGTAAGAATGTCTTCTATACTCCAAGATGTCCATTTGTATTTTTGCAACCAAACAAAAATAAAATAGTGAGTTCCTTTACCTCAATCAAAACTAATAGAAGACTGACCTTTCCCTATAGAACCTTAAACAAATAACATTGGAAAAACACTCTACCTGATGTCTAAGAAGCGGCTCTGGGTTACATTGTCTTAAACAGTATCGTACCTGAAAAGTTATTTATTTGAATATTCAAGAGAAATAAATGACGCTTACCTGGTTAATTTAGGCTTTGAGATGAGTGAGAAAGATGAGGATCAGCAGAAGTTAACTCCAACTAAAAAGAATTCCGTCTTCAAAGATTAAAAAGTTTTGTCGTAATTCGAAAACAATCTATAATAACCTGTTCCGTAACCTTCAATCTAGACAGTTTTACCTGCTGAACAAAAATCTTAAAATCAAACTGCAATCTTTATTAAGGATAGTTAAAGACCTAGTATAACAAATGTACCATTATATAACCAACATTATTTCTTAGGAAAGTGTGTTAGATTGGGATTAAGGGAGTCAATTTAAACAAAGTCTTAATCGAATTAAATTGTAAGGCAGAGATAGAGGCAAGACTCTCCAATCTGTAAAAGGGAAGCTTCATTCAAATTTAAATGGGACAGCTGATATATTGGATGAGTCAATGGTTCAAGAGGAAGTCAAAATACATAATGCGAATGCGGGATCACACAATTTTATACTTAGCAAATTGAAAGTAGGTAAAAGCAAGTTCAACACTAATCCAAATTCGGTTGGAATTAGAAAAGTGTCTTGGTTAGAGTTTGATGGTGGCACAAATCAGTTTCTAGGTTCACTTTTATATTTAAAAATTAGATAATAAACCTATCAATTTATTAAAACAAATCAGTAAGGGAAGCAAGGGAAGTGATTCTAATTTCGAATAATCACCTCCCTCCAATTCATAGGATTTAGAGATCAAACAAAGAATGGAAGCAAGAGAGAGCAGTCTTAATTCCAAAAAGGCCACCAAGTATAATTTATTTTTTATTTAAAAAGTGTTGAAGTAGCTCGTCGGAAAAAAAGAAGAAAAACCACACAATTATTATAATTCTTATAGGGATAAGGATCAGAATTTGAGAATAAGAAGGCGGAAAGGAGTCTTCTCAATAATGAAATATATAGTTCAAGTATTTACACAGCTGGCGCTCCTAGCAATTTAGCTTTGATTGAACCCAATAATAAATGTGAGAACTAAGGAGAAAGTAATAGTCTTCGAGTTGGAAATTCGTTAGATGGAATATAAAAGAGGATATAAGATATCGTCAGAGTTCATTATGAAATGGAGATAGATGTTGCAAAATCATCAAAAATCTATTTCCCTGATTTCAATCTTGATGTTGTCATTTAAAGAATTACTAATTACTATGAAAAATTAAATGAGAAAAAACACGAGTTTGATATGAGAGAATCAAAAAGAACTAAAACAAACCTAACTCTTTTAGATCGTCTTAGATAAGTAAAAAACACGGCCATTAAAGCAACCTACATAGATAAAGAAAATAATTGAGCACAAGATTGACATTAATTTAAAACTATTTGCCTTGTTTAAAATTATCATTTTTTATAACATCTATGATAAATTATCAAATTTTAATTAATCTATTTTCTTTAATGCTATAATAGAATTATACCAAATAATTCATTATTTTATATTTATATATAATAATAACTAGTTATAAAAAATATCAGAATATCACTAGATTAAATTCAACCAAAAAAATAATAAATACTTCAAATATAAAGTGATAACTGAACTTAAAAGGAATGTCAATAAATATATTAACTAGAATAGAGCCGTATTGCTATTTACAGATATATATCTATTACCAAATAAAATCAAAATATATTGAATTGAAATAGGTAAAGTATATAGAAATATCATTCAATGCAAAGTAAACAATTAATTTTAATTGAATGTTAGTGTCTTTCAAAAGATTGATGATCTTAATGTATCTTAGATATCAATTTACAGATATGTTCATATCTACTCTACATTTTTTCACTTTTATAGCTAAAATGCTACCATTTTAATTTTTAGTTCCTAACAATAATATCTCCAATTGTGAAATAGAATTGAGGGACTCTTTCATTCTTTTTCATTTTAAAATCATTTATAAAATCGTTTCTTGTTGCTGATATCCACTATATCAAATACTCATCCTTCTCTTATTAAACAGTTTAAGTTTCATTTAAAGTTTCTACTATTTTCTAAAAAGATTATTTTAATTCATTAAGTTTCCTTAATTGATTGAGTTTCTTAATTTAATTTTAGGAAGAATAATATTAAAAAACAAAGTGCAAATCAATATTCTCAAAATAAATTTGTTTTTTGCTTATTACATGTTCCTTTCCTGAATAAAAGGCCATTGATATGTTATGCAGCAATTGTGAATCAAATTACTTTGTCTACATATTTTTCTTAAATAGAAAGATTGTAGTTTCAATATTGCAATTTGCTATTGGTATTTTATACTGTAAATCTTCTGGATGTAATTTGGATGCGTTCGAAATATCAATAGAATCGAAGTATATGATTTTAGATAAGTTAAACCTCTAGAAATCATTAAATACTCTACTCATTTAAATGCCACCAATCCGAACATTTTTTGTGATTCTAGTTTTATATATTGCATCGTATTAATAATTTTATTCCTAAAGATATTTGTGCCATTTTAACATAAAACTAGCATTTTAAACTAAGAAGATTATTATATAAGCCTTTGACAATCTTTGTTAAAATAATTGATGTACATTTTCAGTGTATTTTTAAATTCTCTTCTTAGATTACAAACGCAAAAAGCATTTTCACATTATTCTTAATTTTTTGAACTTAAACTAATACTACAGCTAGTGACTTCATTGGAATTCTCCCAAAATGAGCATGATCTTTTTAGTATAACATCTTTACATAAGATTAATAATTACTTTCAAATTAAATAATTAAAATTTTATCATAATCCTCCTCCTTTAATTCTGAAGATTTGAACAAACATTTTAAGCTTGCTCCTTCTTATAGTTGAGAAAATTGTTTATTTTAATAACATATTTAAACAACGTGATCAAGACTTTTTTATTTTTTAATCAGTGGTTTGGCAAATAACTATCGTGTTTAAAGTTTAATTTGATTCAGATTGTTTTGGGAAGGCAGGGAAGGCAAAATTTATTTTTGTGATTTTAACATCTTAAAATTTGCTAAGTACCTCTGGGAGATGGAACTTTCATTTTTTTAAAAATAAGGATCCTCCATAGCATTTATTTAATTTTCAAAAGTAATCCTCCTTTATGGCACTATTAATTTTGCTGAATTAGTAATTAATATGGTTTCCTCAAAATCAGATGTTTTATTGCTTTTTTCTTACTTCTCCTTAACTCTCCTTTCCTCTGGGCTCAGCTATTACTTTTGTTGTAATTCAAGCAACCCTTTATACTTGCTAAAATATGATTGTCTAGGAAAATATAAAGTGCTTGTTATTAAGGGATTTTGCATTAAATAAATAAACTATTTTAGTTTAATCATAAAATAATCAAGCAAAATTGAACAATAAAAATGTGGGTTACATTAAATTGAGTGTTTCTCCTTTTCCCTACATCCTAAATGATTTTAATGATTCCACATTCATTTAAAGAATCAAACGGTTGGTTATGCTATTATAATCTGTATTGCTTCTATTTCTAGTCCAGTAAGAATCAATAATGTTTATGTGTTTTTATTTATTGGCATAGTTATTGTAAAATTTGATATTATAATTGATTATTAAAGTTTTTTAATTTTGGTTATATCAGATTTGAAATTAGAGGTTATCTTCTTGAAAAACAATTAGAACTATTCTCATCAGTCTTATATTTTAAAGAGTTACTTTGAGAAAGACATCTATTTTGATTTGTTAGACTTAGTGTATAATTGAAGAATGACCATCAAAGAAAAATCAATAATAAAATCATCAAATATAATTACATTAAGGCAAAAACTATGTGATGATGAGACTAACTTCATTTACTAAGGTGCAAGGTTAGAAATTTTGAATTTAAGCAATTTAATTGTTATGATATTCTATTAGAGAAAGAGGAAAATTACATAATAGTCTAGTTTGAGAATTGGAATACTTTTTAGATCTAATTTTGAATATTAAGATAGTACAAAATTCTCAAATCCAAAACTTTTATTAATTACATTTTGAATATGCATTTTTAAACATTGAACTGTTATATTGATTATTTACTTTCTAGCGATCTTGCTTATCTTATATCAAACATTCATTTAGATAATCATCAATTAATATCTATATTAAATTATATTATTATTTTTCAATTAAAAAAGGAAATACTAGTAACATCTTATTTTTTATCTATAATTCTAAGGAATAATGAAATAACTGATGGGATATAATAATCTTCTAAAATATTGAATTAAGAATATTTGAGTTTAAGAAGATGATGAAATTTATTTAATTAATTATTATTACCAAATAATGAATATGAATTAAACAAAATTGGATTGCTACAATAAAACACAAGCTGCAAGTTCTGGAGCTAAAGCAGCAAACTCTTTTGTCTCTGGAACTTTGATGTCCAATTGGCATGAAGAGGCTCAATTAAAGGAAGACACTGGATTTGGAAGAGCTCCTGTTCCTTAACATATAAAAAAGAAGCATACAGATCTGATGCTAAAACCTCCCGAAGAAATTCCTCTCTACAAGGAACCCATAAATCAACTTGATACAACAACTAGACTATTTGGTAAAATATAACCTGACATTCCAAAACCAGCATCACAAAAGTAATAGATTGATATATTTATAGTGTTGGAGGTACTGTAAACAGAGCCGATTTAGTACCCAAAGTTGGTAAGAAAGCCTAATTAATTGAATAATAATACCTGTAATAAATTCAGTCAGAGTTGGACTCTCGAGAAGCAGACAGTTTCAGTTAAACATAATAGAGATATTTTGAAACAACATGCAAATAAGAATTCACTTAGGTAAGAATCAATATTTACATGATTAGAAACCAATAGAAAATAACACTATTGGAAGAAGAGTGATGAGAACACAAAATGGAACTGCAATAGATGGAGACAAAAAAGATGTTGATTTGTTGAGTGACATGGGATTTTATTAAAAGTATCACTACTAACCTACCCTATGATAGACCTCAACTGTCAACTGATTAATAATTGACATCAGTCTTACCACAAGAATCATATCTAACAGCAAAACCTATCACATTTTATTCTGAAAAGCAAAGCTAAGGAATCATCTATCAATCTAAACCAGTCAATGAAGTTAGGCCCTTTCATAAAACTGATGACTTTGTTAAAACATTTCATCACTTCACTCATGTTAAGAATTGAGAAAAATTTGAATAGCTAATTATGCAGGATAATAATAATAATTTAGTATCACTATTATATATCAATTTCAATCCTAGACTTCTATTATTACCTTTATTCTAACTACCTATTTGGTATCTTCAAAAATTCTCGATATTCTACTTATTGATATTTTTATAAAGATTCAATTTATAATGATACTTTTTCTATTTCTTTTTTGGTTAATCTATCTATTTATTTGATTTATAAGAATTTTAATATTCAAATAGAACTTAAATTATTTTTACATCTTTATAAAATACATGCCAATACTCAATCAAATGTAATCCTTTTTGTATTATAACAATTAATCTGTCATTCTTAAATGAATCATGTACAATTCATAAAACCTCCCTAAGCATTCAATTATTGCACTCTTAAATTAATTTCCATCTAATTCATTCTTTTTTTCATAATAAAATTCTGCGAATGTCTTCCCATCAAACTCTTTTATTGTACAGGAAAAGGCAAGGAGATCATTCAAAATTTCCTTGGGAGAACCTTGAATTTAGATATTTGATATATACCTTTGAGTTGACAGATTAATTCATCTTTGAAAGCTTTAACTGAGAAATCTACTAAGATTGTTAACTCATGTTCTTGACTATTCTACTGGTTGAATAAGTTGATCATTTACACAATTGGTTTGCAATCAAAATATTAGTAAAATTCCCAAGGATCTATATGAATCTTTAACTATTGTTTCTATAAGTATTCTGACTTTTTTTCATTGTATTATGCTAGAATCTCATACAATTCTTGTGCGAGATAATAATACAAAGGACTTTGAATTTACAAACTGAATGGACTTGGCTTGGCTAAAGTTGCTGAAGGAGTATGTGATTACAATGATTCTAACTAAAAGTTGAATTACATTTAAAATCATACTTCTTTTTCTAATTCATCATTTAATAAATCTTCTCTAGAATTTTTTTGTAAAACAGCGACAGTAAGATTACTATGTCCTGGTCTATAACCACATGAATCTGAAAGTTCTTTTAAAAGATTTGACAAGTACACAGTTTTGGTGGTTGTCTCATAAACATAGGACTGAATTGTCTCTTATAATTTTTAGTGTGCAACAAAATGATCATAAATTTGATCCATTACTAATAACGTTTTATTAGACTTTGCAACTTATTTGGCATATTGTAATGCGTATTTTGGTAAAAAATAATTAGATCCTTAATTTTCTGCATGTTTAAACCAAGTGGTTGTCTGGATTGGAGACTTCCCGTAATAGATAATCTAATCGAAAGAGTTCAACTTTTTCAGAAGCTCTTTATCTTTAATGATAAGCATTTGCCCATACGTAATTGGATGAAAGAGATCGATATACACATTATGTGTTAAAATTTAATTCTATGGAAGGACTCTTTTTGGTAATTTTTTGCTATCTGTTGTATTTTCATTTGATTCCTTTATGTCTGCAATCGTACAAATATCATTTTGAGGATAAGCCTGTAATGAATTGACATGTTGAATAGGTTCTAATACTTCTGATGGTTGTAATAATAATGCTAATTGATTCCTTTCAAAAATGGACATGACTACTCCTAACGAATTTCCAAACTTTAATGCCTCGCCTAATTTAACTGGATTCTCATGAGCAAAAAGAATCATATCATCTGATTTCTTTAGAATCAATGAAGACATTCTACTTATTACTTTCATCATTAATATTATTTATAAATTATTTACAAACTAATTCTATTTTTAATGATAATAAAATTCCCTAGTATTCAATTTATTATCGATTGCCAATATCTTTGTGAAGAAGCAGTTTTACAAAAGTGCAACATCAAATTGTTGGTATACTCAATAATGATTTTATTATAAAGAAACAAATTATCAATGTTCATATGGCATCTTTGTTTTTCTTGTCTTTTGATTCATAGAACTAGATATATTGGGTAACCATTTCATTGACTTATGACTAACTACTTTCCTTGAATTCTTTTCTAATTAATTTTGTATAAACACAAAATAGAAGCACAAAAAAGGTGACCATAACTATTATTATGATTGCTATAGTCAAATAAAGATTGGTTGATGAATCCGTTTAAAATATATACCCGTCAACATAAGTGCCACAAGACTCTGGTGGAGTTTCAAAACTATAACAAATATCAAGGAAAACATTTGCTCCAGTGACTTTTCCCAAGTAATCCTAATGATTTATTATGATCCCTGGCAATTCCTGTACACCAGCAGTATTCCATAATTTCAATTAATCATCTAGAATCTTGTTATCCTTGTAATTAAAGATTTCATTCTAAACTTCAAAAATACGTATGGATTACTGATCCCTTATACACTTTTCGACTTTTTAATTGTCAATACCAACTTCCAATTGCACCTTTGGAGAACAACCTTCAAACTCTTAAGCTGAAGTACAATTATCTCTGAATGATTGCTAATTTTTTGAATAATCTTTTACCATATAATCGAACCATAAGTCTTTGCTTTGATTAAAGATACATAACTATCTAAGTGTCTCTTGGACAATCATTCTTCCAGTTCCAACACCTCTTCCATCAGGATCAGGCGAACAGTATTTGCCATATGATATACAATTCTTATAATCTATCGGTCTATCTGGAGTGCCAATAATTTGATACAATGGGTACAAGAGGGTGAAGTTAACTAAGAATATGGACAAGAACATGTACATTTTTCATTTTTCAATTTTTCATAATAAGGTTGAAATTCTCTTAAAAATTTATATGTTTCTCCAGATGTAATTGAAAAGGCAAATAGGGCATCCACATTTTCCTATTAGCGAACATCGAATTTGATAAGCAATTGTACTTGATCTGCTTCTGAATTGACTTTTGGAATCCTCAAGTACTTAGTCAAAATCTCCCCATCTGATTTAGATATAAAAATGCTAGGGATTTATAGCTATGTGATATTATATCAAATACTCCATATCCTGTCCCGTCATCAGACATAGTTATGTTCTCTATGATCTCAGCCTTATCATCTTCGATTATCGCCAATTGATATCCTGCTTTCTATGCATGTCTAACTTTAGTAACAAAAGAACAGGCTCCTCTTTTAATTAGTACGAAGTTGCTTTTCACAGTTTAATTAATCTCGGTGCAAGCTTCGATCGGGTCTGAAATATCAAGAGTCCCACTTAATCTACGACCCCAAGGAACATTTCTATATTGGTCTATAAATTCACAATTTTACCCAAAGTTTGCTATGCTGAATACAATTTCCGCATTGTTTTAGGCTAATTACTATTTCAATTCTTCTGGACCAATAACCTTCAGTTTTCCTACTGCTAGTTCAACTGAAATGAAGAATAATGCTAATATTAACATTTTCAATTAATAAATTAGAATGATCTTTTCATAAAATTTCCCAGCAATTACAACAATAGAGTTGGTAATCAAATTCCAAATGATTAAATTAAACTTTCATATATAGAGAGAACTCAGAATTTTTATAATATTAAATTGATATTCTGCTTAATATGAGATTAATTGTTTGCGTTTTACTCCTATTTACAACTGTAATTGCTATTCCCAAGAAACAAATATTACTTGGAACAAAATAGGATGAACCAGTCATTGCTGAACAAACTAAATCAAGTGATGTAGAATAAGTACTTTAATAATAAACTGATGATCAACAAGATGGATAGATGAATGAATTTAAATAAAAAAATACTGATTAGACTGCTAATATGAGTACTTTACTAGAGCGGCTCTCTTAGTTTCAAAATTATTTTGAGATTTTGTTATCCAAATAACAGCAAATTGGAGTTTTCTTAGTGTGTTTAATTTGTTTTGCCTTTTATTTGATGATAAAATTAGAAGATCAAAATATTAGGAAGAAAGAGTAGAATCCAAAGAGAATGATAAAAAGGCAGTTTTAAGAACACAATATCGTTATATTGACAGATTCATTATTCGAAAAAGAATAAACAAATTAACCATTGATTTCTACCATTTTTGGATCAATTAATTAAGAAGAACATGTGTTTTTATATGTTTTAGCTTTTTAGAAATAAATCAGCTGATGATCTCAAAAATAAGGAGCAAATTCCCATTATGAGGAGATCCAATTCTTAGCCTTTTCTGAAACAATAACATCCAGATTACTCGGCTGAAGAAATACACAATTTATTGAAGGATATTAATTGATGAACTTAACAATATTTATTCACAATAATTATAGAAACAGCACCTTATTATTGAGTATTGGCTTGGCATTAACTAATTATTCTAAAGTAATTTAAAAAATGATTAAATTTTATTTAAAAAAAATTAAATGGTGAACGTACCTAAAAACAGGAAAACATATTGCAGAAAATGTGGAAGCCATTAAAGTTGCAAAGTGTCTCAATACAAAAAGAGCAAGGAAAGTCCATTTGCTTAAGGCAGAAGAAGGTACGACATGAAACAGGCTGGGTATGGTGGATAAACAAAGCCAATTTTCAGAAAGAAGGCAAAGACAACTAAAAAAGTGGCTTTAAAGTATAGATATTTTTGGAGAATAGGCTTGAATGCGTCAAGTGTAAATTAAAGTGGTTGAAAGTTATTAAGAGATGCAAGACTATAGTCTTTGTTGATGCTAATTAGCTCAAAAAGTAATAAGAAGCCAAGAAGAATGCTAAATGAGATAATTACAGTATTATAATAAAATACATATGTACATTTAGAATAGATTAAATTGCATTAGGTTTTATTTTCAATTTTCTTAAATCAATCCATAAATTATTATTATCTAAAGTATTGTCA
This sequence comes from Paramecium octaurelia, assembly GCA_905182995.1. Taxonomy (NCBI): domain Eukaryota; phylum Ciliophora; class Oligohymenophorea; order Peniculida; family Parameciidae; genus Paramecium; species Paramecium octaurelia. The sequence continues at coordinate 292,227 of CAJJDP010000058.1, forward strand.
TATTCTGCATGATTTTCATACTGGTTCTATCTCTCTTTGATATTGAAGTCAATAGAATATTTGAAGATTATCCAGAGAAGGAATTCTGAAGTAATGATTACTTATATTAATATATGTAGAACTATGAATAGATACTTAAAAAAATAAATAATTTTATTGTTATGCCTATATTTTTGATTATTCAATCAGGCAATCCCCTTAAAGTTATTCACTTATTAGTTCGCTAGTAATTTCAATTCAACAGCTTTTCTCGACTTTTTATATTTCCCAACATACACCATACAATTAAATTAGAATCTACTTGTTATGATTATCATACCTTAACATCGATCCTTGCTTTGAAGTCTTCAAAACTTCTTTAGTTACACCCGCCTTTTATAAATCATCTAAGTGAACAAATATATCTGATTTATCTTCATCCATAACAATGAATCCATAATTCTTTTACTCATCGAAAAATTTAAGTCTTCCAGTATAAATTGGATTAGATAATTGTTTCTTTTAATCTGTCATCTGTAATTTGTTATTCAATGGAGGACAACTAGCAGTTGATACTAATTCCAAAGGAGGAAAGAACTCTAAATCATCAATATTTGGGATTCCTTCGTCATATCTAAATGCAGATTGTTATTATAATGAAGATGGTTCAGTTTTTTTCTTTTCTTCCTAAATTGATGAAAATTGTTTAAATGAATTTATCTAATCTAATGATGGAAATTGATAATCATCCTAAACAAAAGCCTGCTATTTTGTTTATGAAAAAAATACTAAAGTAAATCAAAAGAATTACATGCTCTATCTTGTGGGAGAGTCTACATTTAAGTGATCATCTATTATTCTTTTTATTCCCACTAAAAATCAAAAATTTAGTGTTCTGATAATGACTTCTTGTGTCTTCTTACCAATTTCTACTAATCTTTTTCTGGAGTATTGTTTATTTAAGGTAGTACAATATTCTATGGGTTATACTAATATTTACATCTTAGAATATCTAATCAAATGCGTATGATTTCACATATTCTTAATTGTCTATTTAGGGTATCATCTCTTCCATGGCTATTAATTTATTCATTTGATCTGTTGTAACTAAGGCTAAATATCCTGTTAAATTGGGACTATAACAAAATATCGTTAAAGTTTTGGTGTATTAAGGAGGTATATAGACATTGCAAAATAGTTGGTTCTTTTGATTTGTGAAGAATTCCTTAATCTTAGTTTTCATGATGGTTGCATACAGGGAAATATATTACTAAAAATTAATTTGTGATGAAAAATACTTTTTCATTAAGCGATTCGCTTTCTATTATAGCTAGTGTTAATTCATATCTCTAAATTAATTTTGGGAATTCTTAATCTGATTTGTAATTTTATTTGGCCGTTTTAAACAAATGTTCCTTAATCGAGTTATCAGGAGTGTAGAAATTGGCAATCGATAGTACATCCAATAAATGCATACCTGACAATCTAGAAATGAGTAATTGATTGATACCAATTTCGCCTTTGTATATTAGTGAATGCAAATCATTATCATTCAACACCTATCTTTACTATTATATCATAATTAAAATATATGTAAATATATGTAAAATGGTATTGTTTATATTTAGATGTACTTAATACTCATTATTCTAAAATTAGAGTTTGACCTAGTTGCAATTGAATAACTAGATCATCAGATAATAACATTAATAATAGAAATAAATTAAACTAGACTGATTGCATCATTATTTTTTGGTTTGTATTCTATCAAAAATCGATTCTTTTGCATCCATTCTCAGTCTCCCATCCTCTTTGAATCCTCTGCCTGATTAAAATTAACCCAATACGATGACTTTGTTGGATTGCTGATAATTTGGTACAGCACTCATTTAATGACCATTTTCTTTGTAGTTGTTTATAAGTTCTAATAAAATATATTTAATTATAAACCAATTGCTTAATCAGCTGATTATTAATTTGAAAATGTAATCGTGCCTTATTTGTTATTAATCTAAGATAACTACCATCTCTTACTTATATTCCTAATATGCTCGAATCGTCATTTATTAACTATTTTAATTCACTAGACGTCGATCCCTCCTTTATATTCCTAATAAATATTGGAAATGATCCAGTAGGCTTCTATTAAATTTGTTTTTTTGATTCTAAGATAGGATGAAGATTTGTATTTACCTCCTTTTGTGATATTCAAAATCCCATGCTTTTTTGGCTATTATTGATGAATTTACATATTTCCTTAGTGGGAATGATTCTTAATCTTGATTATTTGCTTCCTTATATCCTTCTTCATTATTTTGGATGCGTACATATTTCCATTCTCCTCATCAGATTCCTATTTTGATTTCGAGGCTGACTGTTAAGAAGGCTTATATTCTTATTGATGATCTCTTATGATGTTGATACTTTTAGAAAATATTTGATTTTTTTTCATTTTATTGATATTTATATTAAAAGAATCCCTCCATTTGCATATTTAATACTAATTAATTATAATAGCTATTATTCACAAAATCGGTCACTAAGAGAATGAGGCTGATAACCCTTTGATAGCCTCGACAATTGAAACACAATTTTGAACTGTTTTCAAATTAAATATCTTATTGTTTTAACTACGAACATCATCAAATTGATTTAAATACTGGAGATAATGTTATAAATGTAGTAATTCCTATTGAAGAATAAAGCTTATTTATACTTTGTCATTCTTATCATCTAGGTAGGGAATGATTGGTATTCCATTTTCAACTTAAAAAGCAAATGAGTATGCTGAGTTGTCCACCAACACAATATCTTTCATGTTTCTGTTCAGGATTCTTAAGTCTTTGATATGGCAACTATTTGATATTTGAATACAATCATCACGAAACAATCTATAGGATACAAGATTATGTTGTGGATCTAAATAGTCAATAATCTTGTTCGCATAATCTGGATTTGAAGCTGTAAAAACTATAATTTCGTAATCCTTTGCCATATTCCTTAAGAATTATTATGCATAAGGCCTTATGCTTATACCAACCTAAATTACAAATTATCCATACTTAATAGATTTGCTCATTAAATATTACTGGAATGAAAAAATCACTCTTCAAACAACTAAACTCATTACAATGAACTAGAGTTTCATCTAAATCGATAATCAAAGTCTTCTTAATTTCTTGATTTAATTAAACTTTAATACTTTTTTAAGCTTAAATTTAGCCGGACAAAGTATATTCTGTCGGGCATACAATTAATTTTGATTTTTACAGATTGTCAAATAATTGAGAGAAATGGTTTAAGTACATTTATGCCATAAAAGGATCTTTCATTGTTCCCTTCAAATATCCAATTAAGTTGTACATATAATATTAATTTTATAATTAGAGTGCTAGAAAGTTAATATAATTAATAATTACTAGCTTCATTCAAAATAGCCTCTTGGTGAATGATGGCTCCGATTGATGGAACCTAAACTAATTCTTGTTGGTCATTTTAAATAGATTAGTGTTGCGCTACTAAATTGTCTGTTCTTCTCTAAGTTTTGCATTTTTCAGTAATCTATTTTTTACTGACCTGAGTTTTAGCACCTCTAATATTACTGCTCTTTCGCTTCTTGATTTTTTTACTTGTTTGAATTGACCATTTTTGTTTTTCTAATGATATACTGAAAATTATTATATTCATATACAAAGATGAGTTTTGAGAAGTGCAAGTCAAATTATCATCCATGAAAGGATATATTTGAGAGAACGACGACGATTTATGCAATTTCGTATTGCTTTTTACCTAATTAGATTTTGATAATAGATCATCAATATTCGACAAAGATTGTTCTTAGAACTTCTTATTATTTTCTAATTAAGCATCAATTTTTTCTTATTAACTTACTATAGAATATATTAACAATTTCATACATGTGATTTGGAAGTCATTTTGAGATGCTTAAAATGAAGGGATTTGTGTTTGTTGTTCACTGAGGTAGATGCTTGTGATAACATGATTTTCCTATGATTAATGATGATTGGTACTTGATTTTATTGAATCAGCTTTTCTTTATGAACAATATCAGTTTATAATTTACACAACAGTATTTCATCTTTTTCATTTGTTTTCATATTGTATTATTAAATAATTTACACAAAAGAGATTAGTTCATGTAATTGAAAAGAAGAATGTAAAATGGGGGTAAAAAGATTTCATTAAAAATTATTTATTACTAATATTTTTTTAGTTAATTTCTTTTTCAAAATATAATATTGAATAATAATAAATCATGCATTTGTAAATTTACATTTATATAAGTTGATAGAACAATAAAAAATGATAATAAACTTTGTGAATTTCAATTTCCATCTTCCCTAGTCTGTTAGCCTCCTTTCTTCAGCCAACGTATTCTCTTCCCTTCTTACCATTCTCCTTCCTTTTCAACTTTTGAAGAACCAATATAAATTCCAATACCATGTTGCTTCCCATTAGCCCATTATCCTTTATACATCTAAACTTAATTAAAATTCTATTACTCTTCCATCCGGCCATTTAAACTCTCCATAACCATGCTTCTTGTCATCCTTGTACTCCCCTTCATATTTTCTACCATCCAACCAAGTAAAAACCTACATCACAATCTAAATGCTTACTCCTTTTCCATCCATTTTATTATTCTTCCACTCTCCAACGTATTTTCTGCCATCTTCCCATTGATATTCCCCTTAACCTTGTATGTTATTCTAATCGAATTCTCCAATATATATAGATCCATCAGCCCATTTGAATGTTCCTTTCCCGTGTTTCTTCCCATTTTTATACTACCCTTCATAACAAGCCCCATCTGGCCATATTTCTTTACCATTCCCATTTTATTTATCATCCTCCCAATAGCCCACATATTACGCTCCATCCATATGCACATATTTTCCCTACAATATTGATATACATAGTTACATATCCGTGAGCTTTGTCATTTCTCCATTCTCCCTCGTACTTGTCTCCATCAGCATGAATCAACCTTCCCTTCCCACAAGCAACATTCTAGTACCAATACCCTTCATATATTGAGCCGTCCTACCAAATTTATGTTCCCCTTCCATGTCGGAGTCTAACATAAATTGAGAACTTACCCACTCTTCCATTATCCTTTATAAACACTTCCTCCGTCCAACTCATATGGTTCCAAAAATGGTAATTCTTTAAATTCATCCTTGTCCTAATCATAAACAAAGGCTTCGATTTGACTTAAAACCTAACCTAAATACTTTTAAATACTTATTTAGTTTTAGCAGTCAAATAATCGGGCATTCTATCTAGTTTTTTATATTTTTCACTTGGAGCGTGAGCCCTACTAGATTCGACTCTATTTTAATAGCTTTCCTCCTTAGGTTCTTAAGCACCTTTTTTATTCTAAGGATTCGCTTATTAATTCTATTTCTTCGGCTAACTTGAATCATTTTACGGTTCCCTCTTACCACTTTTATCTTATTCCTATATTGTTTTCACTTTCTTTCTAGCAATATGACCTCTACAATGAGCTTACTTTTCAGATATAGAAATACCTTATATTATTGTAGCCTTTTTATTAAGAATATCTGAATTTGCCGACTTCTCCGACATTATTTAACCTAAATCTACCTGCACATTTTTTTCCAAAACTGATCCTCCACCATTACAACAATTTCCCATTTTCTTTGCTGTTATCTTAAAATATTTGATTTAATAATAATAATGATTACGCATCAAATATATAAATTATGACAACCAACCCATGATATCATTTATCAGATAACACATTTAATACATAAAATAATTAAACCGAAGGAATACAGTTTCCACCCATACCAAAAATTTCATTATAACTCTTATAATAATAATTTCTAAATAACTGAATAAACTAAGACTTCACATTGTAAATTATTAATATAGAAATTAAAACAAACTTATAGAACCTTTTTATAGAAGTTTACTTTTCAATATTCTTTTGCGGTAATTTACATATCAAAAATGTTAAATTAGCCTTAGTATAAAAATATAATTTTGATCTGATAAGAATTAATTCCTATTATAGATGCTGTTTTCAATATATATTATATTATTTTAAATCAATGAATAATAATAATAATGCTCTATAAGATTCACACAAATGTGTATCATTCTTAATTAATAGATTGTTGCAGTCGATACAACTTTGATACAAGATTGTAAACTATTCTATCTAATAGTGATCATTCAATAATAATTAAAACGCTTCCTCTTGCTGTTGGAGAGGATTATATAAATTTGTGGGGCATATGGTAAATTAAATCCACTGAAAAACAATTATCTTCCTACGTAATATATATTCTTATATTCTTGAAGATTTTATCTAAGCCTTTATAATTTGATTCTTCTATTCCTTTAAAAAGAATATTAATTTTTAACGAAGGATTTAATTTTTTTCTCGTAAAACATAGAGCTTCATTAATGCATAAAAAAGATTTTCACATATCAATATTAAGGTTCCTCACTTTCCTTTGATAGTTGTCACACTAGAGTGACTTCTTTTTGAATAACGCTTTGATAGCAAAAAATATATATAAATACTAATAATTGATGAAGATATTCATAAATTTGAGGAATAATTCTTTAAAAACAATACACTTTGATAATTAAACAAGACTGATGGCTACTTTCTAGTCGATTAATTTAAAAACCAAAATTGATATGTCAGTTATTTAATTATAAACTAATAATCAGATTCAAAAGAGGTATCTTTTAAGAACTTCTTCAAATAAAATATCATTTGTTTATAGAATTCTATGTTAATATAATAACAATAACAAATAAGTTATTTTAATGTTATAATCTCATTCTACTTACTTTGAATATTTCATTCTGGTTATTTCTCGCCCTCTTATTGTTATTCTTATTCCTGATATTCTTTATTTGATTCTTCTTATTATTACTCAAGAATCTTTTATTCTTATTCTTGTCTTGCCTTTTCTTCAGCAGCAGCTTTTTCTTCAGCCAATCTTTATTCTTCTTGCTTTCTTTTTTCTTCCTCTATTTTTCTTTGTTCCTCCTCTTACCTTTCTTTTTCCTTTCTGTCTCTCTCCTCCTATTCCTATTTCAATCTTTCTTCCTCCTATTATTTTAATTTCTGTTCTTTGGCTAATCTCTCTTATTCTTCTCTTTGCTTCATATAGGTTTAAAAGGTTGGTCTTTCTTTGATTTGTCTGGGTTGTTCTTATTTTACTTCTTTTTTTGTAGCCCACTTAGCCAGATCTCTTTTATTTTCCACGTCATCTAAGAAATGCCTGATTCTTTCAGGTAAAAGCTTAGGTTGTGGGAATACTTAAGAGTTTCTCTTTGAAAAGATAATGTTTCCTAATATTTTATATAACTGTTTACCTTTGTGAGAAATTTCAAACGCTCCAGTTGAGGGTTTTTTCTTATAATTATATGTGCAATAAGCTTAGGGAATTTAGGCTTCAATCTCTAAGAGTAAAGTCGTATTGAATACCTGCTTTGCAATCCAAATACAATTATGTATATTTGCTTTCATCATGATGAGTACACCAAGCATGAGAAGCGCAATCGACACAAACTTCAAAATCAAATACAATTGCGCCTTCTGGAGGAGGATCGCTTTTTGGAACAACAGGCTTTTATTTTTGTTATGTCTGATTTTATTATTATTATTGTTGTTATTATTGCTATTATTGCTCTTATTATCCCTCGTGCATGCCTTCTTATCCTTCTTAACCTTCGAATTCTTATTGCCCCTCAGACATTTAATTTTTATTATTTTATTAATCAAATATCAAATATCTCCTATTTCTTAAATAACACCTTCCACTTTTCATCACCCTCTCTTTTCCTCCCAACATCAAGTTGCCTCATTAACTCCCTCCCCAAACATTATCATCTAAATTTCTTTAATTTTTACTCATATCCCTTTCATTTTCATTTCCCTATTTATTGCCCATAACTCTATTTTGAAGTGATGATAATAGATGGCCAAGTTTACAGGTATCTTCGATATGCCCAACCCTTAGAATCACTTCTCTACAAAGTTATATATCTCATTTAAGATATACCTCAATAATAAATGGATGCTCACTATTTTAATATATCCACTTATGTATGCTTATTTTCAATCTTACAATTTGTAACAATTTTATAAGTACTTGGCTTTAGCTTCTGCGAAATTTATTATTCTGAATTATGAAACTGGAGATTGTATTGGGATGAGGAAATACTTTAGGATGTTGTTTAGGATATTGTGTTCAGACTAAATGAAATGTTATGATTTTTGATAAATTAGAGAGTATCGAATGTATGATTTATGTATTAAGTTGTAAATTGTATATATTATTGAAATTAAAAAAAGAGATGAAAAAGAAAATCTAGGTAAAAAGGAATAAGAAGGAGATAATGAAAAAGGTGAAACCTGAATTTGACAGTGCTGACTAATTGTCACGAATAGAACTGTATAAGAGACTTGATCAGAATAACCCTTTGAATCAAGGAATGCGACCTTATGAGGGTTTTAATGGACCCAAAAGTACTGTGATTAACTAAATTAAGAGGAGAGATCGATGACTGATAGATTGTGTTTGGTTTTCTTGTTAGTATTCTTTTGTGCGACAGTGTTCCACGGAATAGTACTAATTAGTTATGGGAACATAAATAGAATATCGAATGGTTATGATTTTCGAGACGAGATCTGTGGGATAAATGGTTTGATTAATCTGCCTTATCTGTATTACTTGCAGCCTTCAGTGGATATGAACGTAGCCATGTGTGTGGATGAGTGTCCTTCATCAACAGGTAAATACACTTGTCTGTATTCGATCGATCATTTCACAACCACCAACTTCTGCTATGTCCAAATGAGTTCGACCAAGATGGCCAGATATTGCATCCCCAAAGAACCTGTGAGCAGAAAAATAGTCGACGATTATTTGAGTCAAACTGAACCTTACATCAAGCGTACGATGTCTGATATCCTCTTGAGTCTTGATTTGATAATAGCATCCATCGTCTTATTGGGAGCATCAGCCTACTTTTTAACATACCTGTTGAGTTTCCCATCCATAGTAAAATTCCAAGTTTGGGGACAAATTTGGTTGAGCATCATATGCTTTGGAATACTCTCCTACCTGTTTTACAGAGAATACGAGAGAGTGATCGACACCAGATGTCTCTATAAAATCGATAAGCATCAATGCGGAGGAGACAGAGCCACATTGTTTTATTTAGCATGGATCGGAACTGCTGGGATTGGATTGCTCTTTTTATTCAACATCATGAAATTGTTCAACAAGATCAATTTGGGAATCAGTTTGATTAAGACTTCAGCTCAAATTGTGCTTGTTCTGAAACAATTGCGTTTCTTCGCCATCTTTGTAGCTTTCATAGGATTTGTTCAATTAGGATATTCCTGCATAGTCATTTTCTATGGTATGACTATTGGAGAACGATCGACAGTTCAGGCTCTCAACATTAATGGAGACGCTGTCAAAATATTCACAACCACTCAAATCTACTAATTGTCATTGCCATTTTAGGCCTTTATGATATTGTTCTTTTTGCTCTTTGTGATGAGTGTCAATGAAATGTTCAATACCTATGCTTTGAGTGTGTGGTTCTTCACCAAAAGAAAGGATGTGGTCCAGATTCCACTATTGGTTGTATTAAGAGAATTACTCCTACATCATCTTGGATCTTGTGTGTATGCAGTCTTCATGGAGATATTCTTCTTTATACCTAAGTGGATCTTCTACACCATCTACTATTTTCTAAGCAGTTTGCCACAAGACTCAATGATTGTCAGATTCATTCAGGGATGCTGTCTTTGTTGTTTAGCATGTTACCAAAATTGCTTAAGATACTTGAGCAAACACGCCTTAGTCCAAGTGGCCATATGGTCTGAAGGCTACAGTGCATCATCCAGAAAAGCGTATTTTTTATTGGATAGACACAAAGAAAAGATTCATGATTTAGATTTCCTCATTGAGTTTATCCTCTTTCTATTAAAATTGTCAAACAGTCTTGTTATCAGTTTACCCATTTACATTTACCTTTCTGTAAGTGATACCACTCTTCTGGGAGTGAAAGTAGCAGACATTGAAAGTCCCCTCATACCTACATTGTTTGTATTCTTAATTGGGTTCTTTTATGTCTCAGTCTTTTAAGTAAGTTACGATATCACTACTAAATCTGTTATACAATTATATCTAGTGGATAGAGAAATGTTTTATGGAGAGTAAAGATTTGTTGAAGATTTCATTCAAAAGTTCATGGAATTCTATGGGAAAAAAGAAGCTGATTAAATAAAGATAAAGAGTAATGCACAGAGGAAGTACAATGCTCAAGTTGTACCTGAGAATATCAATAAAGAATTGGATGAGCAAAGTTATTAATCAGAAGAACAAGAAGAAGAGGAAGATGAAGATGAAGAAGAAGAGGAGGAATTAGAAGATATCAATTTGTAGGATGATAACTCAAGTCCTGATCTGGGCAATAACTATAATGGTAAGAATAAGACTAATGCACATCACATCGTGGCTGATCCATTTTAATTAGATGATGCAAGTGACAGTAGATCTTAGACTTAATGGAAAAGTGGTACAAATTTTCATAAATGAATTATAAAGATTATTAATTATGTAATTAGAAAAAGATATCAAGCAATCTTATCTATACTAGTTACCTTTACAAAAGACATGGATGTTATGGATGGCACTTGCTCTAGCTTGCTTTCTTTTGTTTGGAGATGCTTATGCTTTTGACAATCCTATGGCTTTGTAATTGACTATCCAAACCGAGATGAACCTCAACAACTTTCAATTCAATATGCTTTATTCAATACATTCTGCTCCCAATATTATATTGCCCTTTTTTGGAGGCATCCTTATAGACAAAATAGGAGTGAGAGTAAGCATATTGATATTCTTGTCTATTCTTATTTTGGGCTAGAGTATAGTAGTTATTGGTGGATACACATTATCATACGGAACGATGTTGGCTGGCAGGGGCATTTTTGGTATTGGCTCTGAAAGTCTGTATGCAGCACAAGCAGCCATAATGACATAATGGTTTTAAGGAGGGCAAATCAGTTTGGCCTTGGGCTTGTGCATATCAATACCCAAATTGGGAAGTGCATTGAACAGTTTTGTCAGTCCTCAGATTTAGGCGAATCGTGGAGAATTAGGATTCTCTTTTTTGGTTGGACTTTTTGTAGTCATATTTTCTTGGGGATGCGGATTGGCTTTAATCTATTTAGACAAAAAAAATGAAGTATTGATGGAAAAATGGAAAGAGCTCAATTTAGAAGTAGATAATACTGAACATAAGGGAGCATAACCTACTGCTTAAGAAATGAGTCTATAAATTAGAAAAAGCGAATCTACTGAAAGTGATCAATCAGTATCTTTATTGGAAGATGAGAACGATGAAAAAGAAGAAGAAGCAGCTCATGAGGCAAAAGAGGAGATTAAGCTATCAGATTTTAAAAATTTCGATGGTTCCTATTGGATATTGTCATGCATTATAATGTTGAGTGAAGCACTCTTTGTTGCCTTTTTGGATAATGGAAATGCCTTCTTTCAAGTCAAATTCGGCTTTAGTTAACAATCAGCTGGTGTTTTATTATCAATCCCCTACTTATTTGCAGCCTGTGTAACTCCATTTGTCGGCATCTATAGTGACAAAATCAGATAGCGTTCCTTGTTGATAATTCTCACCACAGTCATATTTATCATCACCCATCTGTTTCTTCTCCTCATTTATTGTGATGTAACCCTATAAAACGATTGCATAGTCTGCTTGTGGAGTGTCAGCCTTACCATTATTATCATTGGGAATTTGCTATTCTTTTTACTCTGCCATTTTGATTCCATCCATCCCCTTGGTAGTCAAATCGCAAATGATAGGTACTTACAAATAAACATCATTAGGAACTGCTTTTGGCTTGTTGGGAGCGATGTATAATATAGCATTGACCTTGTTTCCACTCATTACTGGAAGTTTATACAATAGTCATTTAATTAATGAAGAAGGGCAAGTCGATCCATTTCAAGGGTAAATACTATGCATATCTCTATTGTTTAGGTATGTCTATCAGTCCTATTTCTTTGTTGGAGTCAGTTGTTTTAATTGCATTATTGCCATCAGTTTATATATATTCGATAAAAATGGGAACAAGAAATTAAGTAGACTAATGCCGAAGAGTAAATGAAATGTTATAGTTTGCTATTTTCATTAATATTTATTATATGAGTAAAAGAAATAATAGTCTTGCAGATAGAAAGAAATCTAAAGACAAATTAAAGACAGCAATATCGTAAAGAAAACATTCTGATTCTTAAGAGAATAATTTCTATTCTGAATTCCAAATTTTCTATTCCCAAGCTTAGAACAACGCCTTTACTAAGTTTGAATACATGAAAGAGTTTTTTAATCTAGGTCTCACCGAATTTCCGACGGATGAGGAAATCAATTAAATATAACTGGAGATTCTAACAACTAGTGGATGGAATTCGAATCTAAAGAAAAACTGGACCCTAAATGAAAAGAAAGTACTCATATGGCTTATTGGGAAACTTAGTCAATTTAGAAATGAAGATTTGAGAGATTTATCTGCTGAACTTTTTGAGGAAGTTTCAAAAATGATCTGTCGTAGAGATAAGGAATAATGCAAATTAAAATGGGCTTAAATGTAAAAGATTGCATTGCAATAACAACCTTTTAGACCTGAAGAAGATAAAAAGTTATATGAAATTATTATGCGCTATTAATCTATCGATTAGGGGTAAAAGTGGAGTCAAATTTCACAAGAATTTAATTAGAATTCAACTGTTTATCGCTCTAGCAAATAATGTCGTGAAAGATGGCTAAATACTCTCAACCCTAAAATTTTGAAGTATCATTAATTTAATGCTAAATATAGAGAACCATGGACAGATGATGAAGACATCTAATTATTAATGACAGTCAAAGAATTGGGTAGAAGATGGGCAGAAATTTCTAAAGTCATGGATGGAAGAAGAAGCGAGAACAATTTAAAAAATAGGTTCAATAGTTTAATAAAAAGAGAAAAAGATTTACCTTTTCTGTAAGAATTTAATATTTTATAATTAGATAAACTTAAAATAGATCAACCAATAACTTGGACGATTTATTGTCAGGCTGCAATGGTCCTGACATCACAGATCTACAAAAACAGGTGATAGACGCTGTCTTGGCTAAGTTAAAGTGGAGAATTTCAGAAACTCAAAATAAAAACAATCATAAAAAATCAGTCGATATTTAATAAAACCAAAATGTAAAGTCAACATTTTAATATACCATTGGAAATATTGAATAAGAATAAAACATTTAAAGACTGACTCCTTGTTTAATAAATTTAGATAAAAGCATTATCTATTTTTGTACTTATGAAATTCTAGAGTAATTTTGCGACTTACATCAACAAAAACAACAATAACAATTCAAAGATCATCTCCATAGAATTAAAAGCGAATTGCATATCTTTGATGCAGGACTCCAAAATTTCAAATCCACTCTAAGTATGATAGAAGAAATAGAAGATTCTTAAAGAAGCCATTTAAATCTTTATCTCAATGATGTAGATGGTTTTTTCAATCTCGAAGTATCTGAAATATTTTCCAAACCTATTCATGTAAATCCTATTGAAATCATCACTCAATCCGCTATGAAATACTTCCATCGATGGAAGACTGATAGTCAACTCAATGATAGACGTAGAAATAGTGTCACAATACCAAGATCATTACCGAATTTGATATAAATTTAATCATGAAAGACCTCCATATTTTATTCTATCATTCTAAGGTTAATTCCATAGATTCATCTAAACTTTAATTAAAAATAAATAAAAATTTCATCCTTGTTAAAATTCTATTATCCTAAACCTGGCAGTTTTAATTCTTTATAAAGTAAAAATACAGTTTTAATTTTATCCATAGTTAGCATTCTGCAGAATTTTCAAGTTCTATTGAAATCATTTATTTCAAATAATCTCATAAATATTTGATGTTTCAACAATTAAATTAGTTAGACCTAAGCAACATAGAAGTTTATACTTCATAATCATATAAATTCTTTCTCATATAATTTTTGCTCTAAATTTACTTTACAATTATTAAGAATAATCTTTAATTAATCATAAGAACGTTTTGAGAAATTCACTGATCGTACAATTTTTATTCTTATTAATCAAAAAGAGAATTCAATAAATGAAAATTTATTCAAAAATCTTTTAATTAATTCAAACAATCTAATAGCTCAACTCAAAAAAGATGGAAAAAACCCCAATAAGCAAGAGTAAACATATAACATCTTAATTGTTGTTCTTCCAACCAAGTAAAATGCTGCTATTTTAAAATTTGATGAACTTAGTAAAGTAATATAAATAGAATAATTGATTCTGAGAAAAGTTTTAAAAACAGATAAAAAATTGAAAAAGTAAAAATGTTGCATCATTTTAAGTGATTTTTGAGAAATTACCAAAATATGGATAATCAGAGCGAATGAGAAATTTTCTTTTTTATTGGGTTTAAGAAAAGTTTAGATAAGTTCATAGCAACATTTTTCTGCATCCTATGACTATTATATTAAAAATTTTTGAATAACATTAGTCCATCATTTCAATAAGACAGGAGATTAAATTTTTATATTCAAATTTTAATTCCAAGTTACAGCCTTAACAAAGCAATTTATTGATTTTGATGTTAACTAAATTTGGTTTTCAGCATAGATTAACATAGATTAAGTAAAATGAATAAAAAATAAAAGGAGGCTGCAAGAATTTAAAAATGTATCTGAAGCTAAAGTTATTTTTCCTAGTTAAGAGCATTAGAAAAGAAAGGATGTGTTGGATATTAAATTCTAAAGAAAATTCAAAACTGTTATAAATATCATCTAATTTATTTTGAATTATTCATTGATTTAATATTCAATTGAAGATAAATTAAAATATTTTATCCATTAACAATAAGCAAGTTTAATCATGGGGTTCTTTTAATTGCATTTTAAGATTTAATCGAGATTAATAATTTTTCAAACAGTATTGATTTAATTAAAATTTTCTCCAATATGTAAAATTGGTATGAGTTAACTTTTAGTTTAAGTTCATAATTTCTATGTTGCCATAGTTGAGCAATTTTAGATGATAAATACACTTGATAAATGATTACTATAATCATCAAGCTTATATAATAAAATAATTTCTTTTGTGCAATTATTTTCTCACTTACGTAATTTTGATTCGCATTAATTTTGTATTTTTATAGATTTAAAAAAAAAAATACATTAAATAAATCCCTAACAATTTGAACATAAAAAAATGTCTCTTCATTCCTCATTTGGCTACGATAGCCTTCGATCAATTATTTTTGCCAAAGCAATAATAGAATGTGAAAGTAATACTTAATTATACAGTAATAGAAATTTAAAATGAACATTATTTGTCTGAGAGTAGTTCTGATATTAAGAGTAGCATCTCTTCTGATTCAGAAAAACACTTATTTGATAAGTATTTCATTGAATCTATTCATTAGGGAATTTATTATGGAATCACCTGAATCCTTAATGACATTCAATAATCAATAATTTTCTCTCTCTTAATTTAATACTCAACAATGATTAAACAATTATTTGTATAACAAATACATATAATATCAATTTCAAATTAATATATAATTTCAAGTTGACACTGAAAAAGCTTTTTCGAACTTAATTAATGACTTAGTTTTGTTAAACTTTATTAATAGAATTTAAAGTATTTTTAAGTTGAAAAATTCTAGATGACATTTAGTGAGAGAATTTAATTCTGAAGATTGAATTCTTTTGAGTTCTTTTAAATAACTTTGTTTTCTATTTAATTATATTAGCAAATAGAGTAAATAATTATTCCTAGCGGTCATTAACCTTATAGAAACCAATATTCTATTATATTAAGGTATTTAATTTTTAATAAGAATGTTTCTTCATTGTGGGGAGGAGTAATAATTTTGATTTTGATTATAAAAATTATGGTGTCTAAATAATCACATTTTAGTTTCTTAATTAAATGATCTCCAAATTTTAAACTTATCTCTAAAGGAAAGAAATCTTAAAATTAATAGATACAAATTAGGAGATCTACAAACACAATAAAAATTCTCTTTTTCAAAAAGTGTTTTGTAAGATTGAATAATGAATGGATTTCATAGGAGTTCAATCTTAGTTTAAAAGTAGCATAAGTCTTTCTGAATAATTGGAATTTGAACTAAATTTAAAAGGTATTGAATATATTCTAATAGAATATAATTTTATAATGGATTGAAATAACTTAATTAAAAAAATAGACATATAAATATCAGAACAACTTCTTTAAGTTTTTAAATTCTTACTGCAAAATAGATGTAGAACTATGGTCGCTCTTTGTATTTGTAGTATTGTTAGAATATCTATGACTAGCATGAGAACTGGTTTTTCTATGGCATGAGGGAGTTGATAACCCATTTAATTCAGTTTGTAATTTAATCACCATTTTGATTGATTAAATTAATTCTCCATCTTAATCCTTAGTTTAATTTAACTATTTCATTTTTTGATAGAGTGCTTGCGGCTAAACATTTTTATTTTTAATGACCATTAAAGTATCTTTCTCTAATTTTTATAAACCTTTTTGTATAATTTAGAAATATTAAGCAATAATTTATTCTGAACTTTGATTGATACTACTATTTTGATTGACGTTATTAATAATAGATGTATTATTAGTAGTTAACTATTTATTTGGTACTCCAGTTGCACTTCTTTTGTGTCGAGATGGTTCAGTGATTTCTTTTTGTATTTCCTTTTGAAATTAGTTTTCTTTAACTTCTTGAGTGTATTTTTTATCATCTAAATAAAATGGTTTATCTTTTTGCTGTTAAAATTGAAGTGGATTCTGGAGTTGTTTTTTATTATCAGTATTTTAGAAATTTATATGAAATTGGGATGCAAGGGGAGTAGAATAAGGACTGGCATTGGGAGTATTATTATTCGGTTTTAAGATGTCTTTATTAATCGTTTAAGTTTGTTATTGAAGTTCCTATTATTGTTACTGATATTAGATTAAGGTTTTTTAGATCTAAGATTAGAATTAAGATCCATAAGGTTGCTAATTCAATTGAACTTTGGAACGATCTAATAATTTCAAATATGAAAATACTGTCATCAAAGATCACAGCTACTGTGGCTGATTACTTGTGAATATGACCAATAGTTGTATTACTTTATTTAGGCTTTTCGTTCATTATTTTCATAGCATTGTTGGTTTAAGTCAATAATTCTGACATTTTTTATTGAGCCGTGCTCTGAACTTTGTTTGGAATATCAAAATTAGAATACCTTCTGCCATTTTTTGAATCATTTTATAATTAACTCTATATGTAGATGAGCAGATACCTCATTTAGAATTTCTTTATCCATTTCACTCGAGTCTGTAATCAGATTCAACTCGTTGTTTTCCATGAGGAGATTATTGATATCGTAGGTATGAGTGACTTTGCGACATAAAGGACATTAAATTCTAAACTTATTCTGTATTTAACTAAAATACAAATTCAAATTTTCACTTACCTTGTATTTTCTTGAATGGAGATATTTTATCCGCATTTGAAACAAAGTGTATGAGAGCAAATTAAGGAGATAGGCTTCATGGCTTACATCTTACACAACTGACAATGAGAGATAGATATCCTTTAATACATGTTTAATTAACTGATTATTTATATAATTAAAATCTACTCAGTTACCATAGATATTTACTATTTTATCAACACTGCAGCTATAGATATATTTGCTTAATTGTCCAAATCTAAATACTCATACAATTACATACCTAATACTAGTGACAACATCCCTATGACTCTCAATTTTGTAGAATTCTTATTTTTTCTTGACATCAAAGAAGTGAATAGTCTTGTTACTGCCAATAGCTAAAAACTATCCTGATGGATCATATGATATTGCACCTAAAACTCAATTTAATTATCTAACCTATCTTTTGGTCTTGATAAATCTTTTAGAATTAGCCTGGTTTTCTTAAATCCCATTCATTAACTTCAGTACTACTACTAGAGGCTAAGTTAGCTCCACTTTCAGAGAATGATACATTTGTAACAGCTCCCTAAAATGATACTCCTAACTATTACATCTTGTCCTACAAACTGGGCTAACAACTGACTTTTTACTATGTTCCAAACCTTTATTTAAGAATCTGCTTATCCAATAGCCAATAACAAACCATCAGGGTGAACAGATACACAAGTGAATTGACATTACCCCTCAAAATCTGTTACTCTACTCAGTTGTTATCCACTTTTCAAATTATAATATGCCAATAATCCATTGTTAGTTACTATAATGGCAATATAACCTATGGGATGGATTGCAACTCCAGCAATGCTTGAACCAATGTTAATTGTCTGAGCAACTTAGCCTTCCTGAGTTTGAGAGTTGAATTAGTAAATTTTGAGGTTTCCATCTTATGAAGCTGAAACAAATCTAACATGTTCATCATAAGTAAAGAAATTCACTGAAGTAATATTTTAAGTGTGTTCTTAAGCCTAATAAACCTGCTTTTCTTGAGAATACAACAAGACCTATCCTGCCAATCCACCTACTACTACATAATTTCCTTATGTATCCAATGTAGTGCCTCCTTAAGTTTATTAGTACTATTGTTTTACATCATAATTTGAGAGAATCTAGATAATATGGATCTTTTACTTCAGGACCTGGGAATTAATCGAAATAAGACTGCTACTTTCTTTGAACCTTTCTTTAGTTTGTTAATTTAAGTGCATTTTCCTCAATTTCAGCAACATAATTTGATGATAACTTCTCAGGAGCATTATTTGCTTCTACTTCAATTTTATGGTTTAATTTGTGCTATAATTATGCCAATTCTATTCTGGCTTGATCTCTTTCTTTAATTAATTTAGCAATCACACGACAAGCAGCATCATGTTAATACAAAGCATGAGTCAATTCATGTCTGACTTATTCTAAATGCTATTTTAATTAAAATTATTCCAATAATAATGCATCCCATTCATTTTATAACAATGACAATAAGGATGGTATCGATGTAGCTGTTACTGGTCTTGGTTTCTACACTCTTGACACTTTCACCTATAATTGTCATACATTTCTATACTTCGATCAGATCTTCTATATTCAATGGTCTTCCTGTTATTGGACATGTGCCTGTGCTCTCAATGTGTTTTTCAATTAATCTCTTTTCATATATGTGTCCGCTCACTTTGGATATTACCGGAGTCTCTATTAACTCTCCAGATAGAGCACAAGTTTACCAGGATTACATATTATGATATTTATTTATTTGAATATTTAATTAAATTATGTTCAAGAAACTAGAGGATCTTGCCAAACCAACATTGCTATCCAAAACTGGAGTGAAGGAATTAAAGCAATCAATGAATGAATAATACCCTTTCTTCAAGGAAGTGGAGGATGAGATTTTCCCTAAAAAAGCCAATATCCAATCATTTAAGTTGAGGAGCGAATACAAAGTTGAAATAGTCCAAGTTGATAAAGATTATGTCTGCTTCACTAAAGAAAACTTAGTCGTTCCACATTTGAAATTAGTCCACAAATTTCCAGATCTCTTAATCAAATAATAAGTTGATGCAGGAGCAATTAAGCATATTTTAAGCGGTTCCGATGTTTTAGCTCCAGGATTGCTGTCTTAAGGAGGGCAACTAAATCAAGTATGACACACCAATTAAGAATTAGGCATAAAAAGGATAGGTCGTAGCCATATATGGAGAAGGCAAAGAAAATGCTATGGGAATAGGCATTATGAATGCAAGTTCTGATCAGATTAAAGCAGATCCAAAAGGCCATGCAATTTAATTATTACATCATCTAGGCGATTCCTTGTGGTAATTAAGTTTCAAATGAGCTGATTATTTGTCTATCTATATATATTGTACATATAATATATCATTATTATTTTGTAATTTCAGTCTTAAGGTTATCAAAGGATTCGACTGGGACATATTGAGCAAGTGTATAGTACTTACCTTTTCCATCATCTTCTTCCTTCTTCTTTCTTTATAACCTTACTCTTATTCTTCTTGGCAAGTTACGAATTCCTCTTGCCCAAACTGCTTCATTTAATTGTGGGTCAATTCTGACATCCTCAGTTAACATGTTTTTTTAGGCTAGATAGTGCATGATTTAATACCAAATCTGACAATGTGACTGACTGCTCTAGGTGCCTTTCTTTTAAATGTTTCTTTGTGAACTGCCTTATGGAGATTGATGGTGTAATCTCTGCTTACTTCGCCCAATGGATTAGGCTTTCCTTTTTCCTTCTTTCCCATAAATTAAAAATCTTTAAAAATATTTTTTAAAAGTAATTCGATCACACTGCAAACTTATGCTTGGTGCCGTTTGCTTTAAAATGTCCTATTCGAGTGTTAAAGAAACTGCGCATGGCCATAGTGCTCTCCATCCACATCGATTGTGAAGCTCTGTTATGAGTAACCATCAATTGATCGGATTATGATTTATTGTATCGTTCATCACTCTCATTATTATTAACCTTAAGTATTTTTAGACAAATTTATTATTACTTTTTTCAGGATAGACTGTAAGTACATATTCTTTCGTTTCAATTACAGAATAGTATTTAATTGAGCACTTGAGTAAGCTTTTTGAGGGATTGTAGGTTATTGTGGAAGAGCATTCAATCTTAATTTTAATTTAGACACTGTTAAGAGTTGAGGAGGAGGGAGAGGCTGTTTGAATTACTTTTTAACATACAATTTGCCTAGAGAATTCGAGCTAAGGCTTCCTTATTCATAGTGAACTGAATTGATGGGAGTTCGAGTTTTCGGTGTCTTATTTATTTTCTTTGGAGATGGTTTTCTTTCAGATGAGAGAGTTTTCGTTTAGCAAGGTTCCTCTGCTATGACCGAATTATTCTTGGGTTTCAAAATTCCTTGCGATTCAAACGATGTGTCAATATCCCAACCTTTTATTGTTTCTAACTTTTGTTACATATAATATTTTTATATCAAAAATAATTCAATAAACACTCATTATAATAGATCCAAATTCTAGATTTTTAGAAAGTAATTTATTTTCAATGTTTTGGATACTTAAGTGAAGACAATATTTCTGGATCATGCGTGGCCAAAAATAACCTCTTTATATATTTCAACACAATCTCCATATTCCCAATCTTTTTCGACTTTAGCAAATCATCAATTATTTGGAAATTGCAAAAATATTCCTAGCAGATCTTCTTGGCTTCAGAATTTTGCAATAAAGTCTTGAAATCCTTACGTGTATAGTTTTTCCTCGAATTCCCTTTTTGAATGAACTTTTTTAGGGCCAAATTATACTACAATTCTTTTTGATGATTTTTTTCTAAAAATATAAATCCTATTGTCTACTTAAATAATTCTTTAACAACACCCCTATATTTTTGGGAATGTTTTTTGTTTCGTTTTAAACTTTAGCCTCTCCATCGTCCATTCCCTCACCGTAAGTAATATTAGTCTCAATATTAAATCCTTATTTATGAAGAACATCAAAACAAGAGGCACTCAAGTCATAATGCCAAGATTCTTAACTCATTAATTTAAATATATATTCATGTAATTATAAAAGAGTGAATTTCTTAAATTTAAATTCTACATCGGATTTTGATAATCCTACTCATTTAATTTATCGTATATATATTTAATTTTTAATACTGTTTATATTTATTTAATAAGAGTCCTCTCTATACCTCTTCAAATTATATAGAATTACCGAGTCTATAAAAATTATAAAAAAACATGATCCTTCAAAAGTTATGAATTTAATAATGAAAAGGAATTTACTCTTAATTAAAAGAGTAAATTCAAAGAATAATAATAATACTTATAAATCAATAATGTAGTATTCTTTTTTTCAATGTTTTGGACTTTAATTTCCAAAAATTTTTTAATTAATAACTACTTGTTTCAAAGATTATTTATATGGTGTAAAATTCGTAGTAAGTGCATATTACATTTAAGAAAAACAGAATCTCTAAGAAGGAAATCATAAATTCAAAAATAGCAAATTTTTTGGCACAATTCATTGGAAATTGAGAAATTTGATTTATTTTAGCTCCAATATAATTAAAATTTTGAAAAAAATATATGATAATTCAAGTTTGTAACTGGGCTGTTTCTATATTCAAAATTAAAATTAATATTAGCAATTAAAGAGGAAAATTAAGTCCTCCAACTTAACAATTACTTTTGTTCATATCATTTGGCTATGAATCTTTGATTATTATTTTGAAATATTTATTATATTGAATGTTTATTTTAAACAGAATAATTTAATAAATTTTGTTTGATAATTGAAACCTATTTTGCATTTTTCAATTTACTTTAATGTTTCAAATTAATAAAACTAAGGTATTAATTACAATAAGATTATGATAAATGTAAGATATAAAATAATAATGATTATGCAATAATTTCAATTAGATTGTAATTATTATGGCTGATTATTTCTAATAGCATCTATAATAATCTAACTCAAAGTCTAATTGTAGTTTTCTATTGTGTTAGGAATTACTTAGCTGCTCATATAAGAGAGTATGGTTAATGAATCATTTATTCCTTTTTTCCAATAAATATCTTAGCTAAATTCTTCCTGTTATCTGGATAAATTAGCTATTTTGTCAACAAAATTTTAGAATGTGGATTATTCTATTTTTTATTACTCTGGTTTTATCTCTTAACTTAATTCTAATGCAGCCAATTAAATTTATTGTTGAATACTTAATGAACCTATAGTAGATCTTTGTAAAATATTTGTTATTCGTATAATTCGATTGTTAAATCTAATCTCAAGAGTTTTCTTCATTACTATTCCTAATGCCTAGTTTATACAATCAAAAACGGTTGAAGGCAGAGATATATATTTCATAAAGCTAGGAATAAATTTTATCATTTCTTTAAAATAATATATGAAGTTTTCAAATCTGCTTTATTTATACGCACCTTCTTTGATTTCATAGAATCCTGTTGAGATTTGCTGAATTGATTTCAAATATGTAGATAAGTACCAAACTAATGATCTAAAATACAAGAATTTATGAGAATTTTCTGGTCGTTTCAAAATTTCTATCTCCTTCTGTATCTTGAAGGCGTCTGATAAATTTATTTTTTCAAAAACTCCTTATAAATACTCAGTTTTTTATTTAAGTTATAATATTTCGTTTTGAATTTAGAATGTATCTTAATTATTGGTTATTGGCTATATTATTGATTATCCTTTTGGATCTTTAAATATCTACTTTTCTAATTCATCAACTGATGGAAGTTGAGGTTGTTATGCATTAAATTTAAGAAACTATTATTTTTGAGTAATTTAGGATCTCAGAGAACCCATTTATTCTTCTATTAGCAATAACAATGACACTTTTTCATATAAAACAAAAATATTGGCAGGACTAAGATTCCAACAATTTTTTGAATTATTGCCTTGACTTTCCAATAACTATTTTGCCTAAAGAAAGTAATTTCTTGCTTATTAATACTTTCTATCTTCAAAATATATATTTCCTATATTAACTAAAATGACTGGATTCTAGCAAAATTGACTAGCATCTAAAAAATACTTTAAGGAATCTTGTATATCGCCTTAATAAAATTTTAATGTTCCTTAAACTTAATTCTTTAATTACCTATATTATTTAAAACAGCTCCATTTTTTGGATTTAATGAAATTATCTGTTAAAAGTCTTTTAGAGCATCTTTTTTCTAGCCTAAATGATTATAAACCAAACCTACATTTGTTTAAATTCATTTACCTCTATTATTAAGTGCATCTTAATAACTAGGATCAATTTTAATAGCTTGATTTAGATCTTTTAGGGCTAATTCAAAATTTCCTAAATTTACAAATAATGTTCCTAAAATAGAAAAAATCTAACCTCTATTAAAATATGAATTTGAACAGTTTGGATCAAGTTCAATGGCCTTATTTAAATCATCAAATGCTTATTATTTTAATCCCAAACTAGTAGCAAGTGAAGCTATTTTTACAATTTAATCAATACCTCTATTTGCATATGCCTTTTAAAAATTAGGATTAAGTGAAATAGCTTTACAATATTAGAAAAATGCTTAATTAATATTTCCAAGCATTGTTAATATAACTCCTAGAATAAATTAAAATAACAACCTAATTGATAATAAGCATCTGGATGATTTGGATTTATCTCAATATGTTTTTCTAAATCCTTCTTTGCTTAATCTTTCTAACCTATCTTTAAATAGGATTAGGCTTGTTAGATACTATGATATTAAACCTCTATTATAGTATGCGAATTAGGAATTAGCATTGATACTTATAGTCTTATTAAGATCTCTGATGGCTTCCTCAAACCTCTCCAATCTGAAGTAAAGCTCACCTCATACAATTTTTCATATATATTACTTCTTTGATTTAAGTACTATTCATCTTTAGGGCATAAAGCTATAGCTCTATCATAGGCATGAAGAGCCTTATCTAAGTTACCAATCTTTAGATGACAGTTCCCTAGAATAATTATCAAAATCACCTTCAATAAAGTGAATTTCAGCATTATTCTATTCATGAATTAAGGGCTTTCTAATTTCTTAAAGAGCTTCTTCAATTTAGTTTAAGTCTATGAGAATTTTAGCTAAATGTTATATGTCAATTACAAACCTCTTTTTATATATGGTTGGACAAAATATGGATTTATTTATTTTATTACGGCATAATCTGCAAGGGCTTCTTACACTCTATTTTAAAGAAGAAAAATCTTTGCTATTTCATTGATACAGCTTAATACCTCTATTAAAATAAGCTTAAGAATCGTTAGGATTTTATTCAATTACTTTATTAATTTAATAAAGCTCATCATCCTATTATTTTGAAATTGCTTTAATATTTATGTATAAAAGGTACTTCTTTATGAAGCAAAACGGTTATTAATAGAATTTACTTATTGGGTCGCCTTAAGAAAACAAGTAAATGCTTCTAATTTAAGTCCTAGTTCCCAGAGGATTGTTCCTGTTAAATAATGCTTAATAAAATACCTTTACGGCTATAGGCTATTTCAAAATTTGGATTGAGAGAAATTGCTTAATTAATATCGTCTAAAGCTGGATACAAACATTTATTTTTCCACTAAATTGTTGCTTAATAATGAAACATACTCTTACATCTAAGATAATATGCGTTCGCTGATTTTGAATCAATTTTTAATGCTAAATCACAATCCTAAAGGGCCATTGGGGTGTTTTCTAACTCAGACCATATTTCGCCTAAAATTATTAAAGCAAGTCCTACCTCTTAAAAGATAAGCATTAACATTGTTCTATTACAATTTTAAACTTTTATCGATCTCTTAAAGTGCTTCTTGAAGATAATTTTTAGATTTAAAATCCTTAATTAATCATTTTTATATTTTTACTTATGCCAATTAAAAATATTATTCTGCTTGTTCTAATTGAGCTTATGTAATTTATGTTTAGGCTTTCATTTATTATAATAAATTTATTATTGTAAAATACACTATTTTAATAATTTTTCGAAATTAATAGATTTTTGTTTTAATTATCTAAAACTCCTTCCTATTTCGATAAATTTATTATAATGAATAATATATTAATTATCATGAACGGTTTGGCTTAAAGATTAATCTTAGATTCCTTATTTTTAGTAATATATATTTTAATAATTCTATCTTATAATAATACAATAATAAGATATCGCCTTCCTTCAACTATTAAAAATTACCAAATATTTTATAGATCTTCTAAACTAATTTAATTTAATTTATAAACTGTGTTCGATGACTATGTAAATAAACTATTAAAAGAAAATTGGATATAAATAAAAGTTTGTTGAATACGTAATTGAGAAACTTCCTTTTGATTCTCATATAATATGAGTGAAGAAATCGACAAGTATTGTAAGTATAAATAAATTAAATAGGCTACAGCCCAAGCTTATATTTATTTATGACATAAAAACAATTTATTATGAAAGTAATCTCTTTTAAGATAGGAAATTAGGAAGTGTTTATCCCTTTTACTAATTTTCTGTTAATTATTTATTCAAATACCTAAACATTAATCTCCCAATATAATTATAGTTTATTATAGTCTTATAAATGCATTGATCGGTTCATAGAAACCATGAATAGAAATTTGAGTTTTACGATGAAAGTGTTTAATGACATTGATTTGTGAATAATAAAAGATATTAATTTATGGTATACAAAATCAGAAATAAGTCATTTTTCTGGACTAGAGCTGGCTGGAAGAATAATTGGCATCCTAAAAATTTTAATGCTCCAAGACCATCAAGTTCAGAATTCACTATAGGTATTAGATGTCGTTACGATCACAATTCATTCTTGAGAGGTTAGAAATTTAATGTCTATTGAATAGCTTATCATTCATACAGAAAGATATCAAGACATTGCAAGTAATATTTCTTTGGCAACAAAGAGTTGGAGGAATTATTTTAGATGGGTTTGAGAACATTTTTTATTGTACCTCATATTGCTGAATGTCAAGTCACTTAAATCAAACATGGTGGTGAAAGAAGAATGGTCGATTAAATTGACAGAGACTTTGAATTAGTATCCTACAATTCGCATCCTTATTAATTGTTCACCTACTCAGTTTGGAATTAATATTTGGCAAATCAGTAAGAGGCTTATGAATAAAGAAAGAATGGAGGTTAAGCCATCGAAGATCAAGTTATTGATCACATCAGGTATGAAAATGAATTTAAATTCAAGTGAATTGGTGAAGGATGAGAAAGCTAAGTTGGGTGCAGGCAAATAATTGAGCATTGAAAGAACTGCGGAAATTGTTATGAATGTTATGAGATAATTAAGAGCTGCCTAATAAAGACCAAATCTTAACAATAGGTAATTAACATAATTAATGTAATAAGACGTGCAGATGGTGAATTTGATGATTTCTTAGAATAGAGAAGACCATTTACAGCTCCAAACAATTAATCAGCTACTCATTGAGCTGCAATATATTCAAATAAAATATAATACCTATTTAATTAAGAATTATTGTCTATGAGTCCATAATGGATTTGCTAAATTTTATAAAAAAATACTCCTCCTATTTTGGTTTCAACTATTTTTAAAACCATTTATTTTTCATCATCCTTTTAACTTAACCTCTTGATTTATTAGATATGTATATATTAAATAGATATATATATTCAACTTATATATTCCGATAATCCCATTTCAGCTGCTTCCTATAAAGCTTTACTTAACATATCCTGAACAAAAGTTTAGTCAGATTTTAATGAGAGTGCCTTATGATAATGATGAATTGCTTTGCTTAAACTGTTTGGCAATTCACTTAAGTGATAGGAGAAAGCCAATGCAAAAAATATTTATGGAGAAACAGAATTTAACTATAGATAAAAATTATCATTACTTGTATGCACTTTTCAAATATCTGAATTGCATTTTTGTAATCTTTTTATTTTCTAAAAGTATGTCCAAGATTCTATAATGCAGATTCCCTGATTTTATGATTAGAATTTTAACAAAAAACTAATGCATTTAAGAAATACTATCATATTACATTTTAAAACATACATCTTTAGCTTCATTATACTTCTTTTATTTGTAAGCTATAACTCCCAATTCATTCTAAATCATAGGGTCTGTTGGATTGATATCTTTGGCTTGTTATAATGATAAAATAGCAGTTTGTAAATTGTTTGTTCTCAAGTATTCCATGCCAATGTACACATGAGCTTAATAGCACCCTGGAAATTATCTTGTTATCGATCTATATATCGACATGGCTTAATCAGACTCATCCTATATAGCATAAGAATGGGCTAATCCAATCCAACTGTAGATTAAATGTGAATCTAATTAAATGGATTTTTAGAATTGTTTTCTTGCTACTTCGTACTTCTTAGCTGAAAAATAATACACTCCAACCACAAACCAGCTGAGGGCATTTTGAGCATAATTCTCAATTAAATTGTGAGCACAATAATAGAGTTCAGCAATCTATTCCAATTCCAATAAACACGAAACATAAGTTGGAATCACTTCGAAATACAAGGGATCCAACTTGATTGCTTTCAATGACCAATCATAGGCAGATGCAATGTCATAATTATAATATGCTTTCTTTGCCTTAACATTCAGTATATCAATATTATTCTTCTTCTCCAAAGTTACATAAATTAGGTCATTTTGAATTGGAATCTCCTCTTTACGTATATACGGACTACGTACAGGAGAGGGTTTCAGTTAT
The DNA here is from genome assembly GCA_905182995.1 of Paramecium octaurelia. Lineage (NCBI taxonomy): Eukaryota > Ciliophora > Oligohymenophorea > Peniculida > Parameciidae > Paramecium > Paramecium octaurelia. Next base: position 320,546 of record CAJJDP010000058.1, read on the forward strand.
TAAGTTTCTGCCTTATCAATAATTTATAACTATTAAGCAATTTTTCTCTTTTCTTCCTACAATTAATCAGCTAATTTTGAATTCGCAATCTCATAATTTATAGTTTTGCTTATGTAATAATCCTTCAACCAAGCTTCATCTGCATTTAATTAGATTAGTTAAACTAAGTTCTCCTTTTCATCTGAAGATATCAGATACGAATCAACTAATTACTAAAACACTCTAACATTCGTTGGTGTTTTCTGTAAGCATTCAAAATAATTAGAAACTGCTGATTATTTGTTCTCTAAGGCTTCATAACATTATCCTCTTACCCAATCACTCTATGAACTACTCTCCTCTTGAAGCATTTCAATCCCCATTTCATATTGCCGATTTGAATACAAAGCTCTAGCTCCCAATACTGCAAAATCTCCCTGTGTCAATTTATGCTTTAAAAAGAGATTATACACTCCTGAATACTCCTAATTTGCAAAATGACTCTAAAGTTATATTTTTCAATCATGTACCATTCCAAGCAAGAATACGAAATATGGCTATGCAACTGAATCTTAGTTCAAACATAATAATTTCTCTGCAAAAAATATTGCTTATTTGTAATATCCTTGCAAATAACTGTTCATTGTTTATTGATATATATTCAATAATGAAGCATTATTCAATAATGCTGTTGCAAATTAGGAGCTCGATTAAGGATTGAAATAAGGCAATTGAACTTCATAATACAAATTTTAAAATTTTCCTTATTCGCTTTTTTGTCTTGTAAATTTTGTCACTTTATTTTGAATTGACATTTTGGCTACTATATTTTAAATTCAAATTTTATTTAATATTGCACTTTTCTTAATCATTCTCGATGTAGAGATCAATTCATTAACATAAAACAATCAATTACTTCAGCAGGCAAAATGTTTTTTCGTTTTTATTAAAAAATTCTATTTTCCATTTGATTTCTATTTGTTTATTTAGTAAATTAATTTTTTCATATAATCTAGTTCAAAAGATATTAAGATGTGAAGCCCAATGAACCAAAGTGAGCATGGCATCCCCAAAATGTTGAACCTAAACCAAAGTTTGAATATTTTTAATACTCAAGCCTACAAAAAAAAGCTAAAAATTTTTTAACAGAATTTAAAAAGCAAATGAATAAATTGAGAATACAGATTATGTGAGCCCATTGTAAATTAAAGATCTTATACCAGATCCTTAATAAGAAGTAAATCTAGAAGAATTTGAGTAAAAATAAATTTTAAATTATAAATATTTTATTCTTTTATAAAGAGAACCCTTGGGTTTAAAAGGGGAGTCATATAGTAAATATCGTTGTCGGCCATACTAAGCCTAAAGCACCGGATCCCATTCGAACTCCGAAGTTAAGCGGCTTAAGGCGAGGTTAGTACTAAGGTGGGGGACCGCTTGGGAAGTCCTCGTGTTGACAACCCTTTTTTATATTTTTAATATAGTTGTTATTTATTAATAAATAATGGGTAAAATTAGAGAAAAATAATTAGCCACATCAATTTAAATGACAGATTATATCTCTTAAGAATTATGACATTTTGATTAAAAATACGTATTTTTCTAGGTTATTTAACAGAGCAATAGATCATTTTAATCTATAAATAATATTATACTAAAAATAATTATAACAGGTCTAGCATATGACTACTTTTTTATAATCAACATTTACAATATCTGCGAAGCCAAACTATGAGTTTTTATAGAATTAAGTTGATACTGACTCAGATAATGAAGAATAGAAATAGAAATTATAATAAGTTCATGATCATTAGAAGGAACACAAAAAATTTAAGAAATTGATTGATATAGAGTTGGTTAAAGAGGAATTGAAAAGCAGACCCAATGTTGAAAAGCAATTAAGTTCGCTTTAAAAGAAATCAATTTCAAAAATAAAAAGTGTCCGTTCGCTGAATGATCTCATAATGCCAACTTCTCCAGTTTTAATGGATCAATTAAGCAATTTGAATAAAATAAAAGAGATACGAAATGAAGTGCCTCCAGAACTAATGGGTAGAATTTACTCTGAATTTAGGTAATTTATCATAAAATTAATTAAGATATGAATTTGTGTCTGCCCTAAATCCTGTTTATCGCTAGGGAGATTAGAATAAAAGATTTTATATAGTGCTAGAAGGGAAGGTGGTGGTGATGAAACCAAAGTTAAAGATGGTGGGGTCCAGTAAAATAGAATTTGATGATAACTTGAAATAAAAAAATCAAGGAAAAAATGAAGATGATCCATTTGGATTAAAAATTCTCTTTCCTGATTACATTATACTAAAAATTTTATTTCCAGGAGAGTATGTGTATCTTAATTCTATTTTTAGCTCTTTTGGAGAGGCAGCCATTAAATTAGATACCACCAGATCATCTACGGTTTTTACTTTAGAGGACACCCACTTAATCTATTTAAATGAAACAGCTTATCTCGAATATATTAATCCTTATTTAAGTATTTCTTTGGATAAAAAAATTAAATACTTTGGATCAACTCCACTGTTTCAAAATATCAATACAGAAGACTATATGGGTATAGTTTTGGAAAGCAAGATGATCACAATGAAGGCAGGAGAGCTATTTTATGAGGAAGGAGAGAAAACTAAATACATTTATTTTATAATCAATGGGGAAATAGAATTGTTAAAGAAAGTAGGAAGCAAATCCATAATTTTATCTTCTTATGGGGAATTTCAATGTTTTGGGGAGGTTGAGATAATGATGAAAATAAATAGATATACAAAAGCAAAAGTGATTTCCCCAAGGGTTAATTGTTATAAAATCAGAAAGAGAAGATTTTTTGATAATTTAGGGAGTTTTGGAACTNTTTTTTATATTTTTAATATAGTTGTTATTTATTAATAAATAATGGGTAAAATTAGAGAAAAATAATTAGCCACATCAATTTAAATGACAGATTATATCTCTTAAGAATTATGACATTTTGATTAAAAATACGTATTTTTCTAGGTTATTTAACAGAGCAATAGATCATTTTAATCTATAAATAATATTATACTAAAAATAATTATAACAGGTCTAGCATATGACTACTTTTTTATAATCAACATTTACAATATCTGCGAAGCCAAACTATGAGTTTTTATAGAATTAAGTTGATACTGACTCAGATAATGAAGAATAGAAATAGAAATTATAATAAGTTCATGATCATTAGAAGGAACACAAAAAATTTAAGAAATTGATTGATATAGAGTTGGTTAAAGAGGAATTGAAAAGCAGACCCAATGTTGAAAAGCAATTAAGTTCGCTTTAAAAGAAATCAATTTCAAAAATAAAAAGTGTCCGTTCGCTGAATGATCTCATAATGCCAACTTCTCCAGTTTTAATGGATCAATTAAGCAATTTGAATAAAATAAAAGAGATACGAAATGAAGTGCCTCCAGAACTAATGGGTAGAATTTACTCTGAATTTAGGTAATTTATCATAAAATTAATTAAGATATGAATTTGTGTCTGCCCTAAATCCTGTTTATCGCTAGGGAGATTAGAATAAAAGATTTTATATAGTGCTAGAAGGGAAGGTGGTGGTGATGAAACCAAAGTTAAAGATGGTGGGGTCCAGTAAAATAGAATTTGATGATAACTTGAAATAAAAAAATCAAGGAAAAAATGAAGATGATCCATTTGGATTAAAAATTCTCTTTCCTGATTACATTATACTAAAAATTTTATTTCCAGGAGAGTATGTGTATCTTAATTCTATTTTTAGCTCTTTTGGAGAGGCAGCCATTAAATTAGATACCACCAGATCATCTACGGTTTTTACTTTAGAGGACACCCACTTAATCTATTTAAATGAAACAGCTTATCTCGAATATATTAATCCTTATTTAAGTATTTCTTTGGATAAAAAAATTAAATACTTTGGATCAACTCCACTGTTTCAAAATATCAATACAGAAGACTATATGGGTATAGTTTTGGAAAGCAAGATGATCACAATGAAGGCAGGAGAGCTATTTTATGAGGAAGGAGAGAAAACTAAATACATTTATTTTATAATCAATGGGGAAATAGAATTGTTAAAGAAAGTAGGAAGCAAATCCATAATTTTATCTTCTTATGGGGAATTTCAATGTTTTGGGGAGGTTGAGATAATGATGAAAATAAATAGATATACAAAAGCAAAAGTGATTTCCCCAAGGGTTAATTGTTATAAAATCAGAAAGAGAAGATTTTTTGATAATTTAGGGAGTTTTGGAACTTATGAAAATATGAAAAAACACTCATCCGTTATTTATAAGCATTGGTAATTGATCTGTAATAGTGTGTAAAAATAGATTAATCCAAGAGATGAGGTACAAAAAACTTAATATTCAATAGGTTTATGAAGCTGCTTAGAATGACAATAAAAATAGACCAAACTTATTGGCAAGCTCTATTTTAAATAAGAAGGTCATTGAATCCTAAGGTTAAAAGCTAAGTCAAATCAAAGTATTTTAGAATTTGGCTGATTAAAAGATAAAGGATTTAAAAAAATTTAGTAGTGATAGTCAGTATCTTCTGTAAAGAGTGTATAGCAATACTCTGCAACAATACTAAGCTAAGTTATTGAAGAAACCTTAATTAGCATTTTGTGATTCTGATTCATCATGCATAAGAAACCAAAATCAAAACAAATAACCTACTAACATAAGTATTAACCAAGATGATAATTCCACAAGAAACCCTTTAAATGAAAATAGTATTGATCTTAAGTTAAACTCCCATAGATCATCTGTTGTAATAAAAAGAGAGAGCTAGTAAAAGATATCACTTCCCTCTCTACATCCATCCTTGCATTTTGTTAGACATGAACCTTAATCATTAAACTCTGTTTTAGAATCCATAAGCAAATTGCCTCGTGTTCCAAAAGATAATTTGGTCATATCTTTGATGTATTAATAAGCATACAAAGCTGAAAATCCAACTAGGAAGGCCAGAGAAATATAGCAAGTTATTCAAGCTTAATACAGGAATGTATAGAACACATTTTAGCCTTAAAAACGCAATTTAACTGAAATTTAGACAAAATCAAATGAGCATAAAATAATAAAGAATTTACAACTGTAAGGATAGTTAAGTACGAGATCATAAAAGAAATAATTTCTGAATTTTGTACTTCCAAAAGAGATCATAGGAGGAAATCAAAGTAATTGATGATATTTATAATTGATAACATATAAATCAAATTATTTTATACATAGTCTGAATAATAATTTTATTATACAAACTTTCAGATTTTTATATTTCGGAAACAAATTTTTGATTCATTTTTTAATTTATAATTTTATTTATTCATTTTCTGATATCATGAATATTTATTGATTTTTCTTCTAATTATTTTCCTTTTAAATTTTTATTTGTTATGTTTGGCCTTATTTAGAAATTTATCAAATACATAAATTTTATGATAAATCTTAAAGATTGAATAATAAGTTATTTCTAAGTATTTAGCAATAGAATGTTTTGAATAAAAATGATGGAAAGGCATTTCAATTTTAAGTTTTGCCAAAGATAATTTATATATGATAAAAAATAGAAAAAAATCTAGTAAGTTATAGGGTATTGGTTTAATGGAACCAAATGATTACTTGTATTTATTACATTTTAACGTATTTATTAATGTATATTGTTATCAATTAATTTCAATTACACTCTTAACTGCTATTTGTTTTCAATAACTTTCTCTTCGAATTCCTTAAACGATGATCTCAACAAATTAGGATTTTGATGAATAATGCAATTAATATTTGCATAAATATTAAATTTTTTTTTTACCTAGTCTGCCTAGTGGAAGTAAACTAATTCTCATATTTCCTTTAGAGATAGTATTTTAGTTTTCAATTAATTAATGCTTCATTTCTCTTTGAAATATAAGAAAAGAAATTAAAGATTGGAATTGAATTCAAAGTGAAAAGATTAAATTATGTGTTTTAACCTTTTTGTTGATTTCAATTCTTCACTTATCAATAGACGACATTCCTTTATAAGATCTATTATGACTCATAATCTCAAATGAAAATTTATTATAGAAATGGGAAAATTATTTCAGATGAATCACCCCTGAAAGTCGTTAGTGCAGTAATCTTTCAACAAATCTTACTGTTTAAGAACTTGAACTTGGAGTACATTTATGGTCTATTTGGCTGTTTCTAATTCGACAGTTCTATATAAAAACGATAAAGTTGTACAATTTTTACAGTTGATCACGTAAGTATTGTATCTCTTACATAAGTTCATCTGATTGATCGCTTTTCTAACTAGCTTTCATCTTTTGCAACTTGTCAACCAGTTATTGGAGTTCCTGCTTTTCTGTATAGAGTTTCTAGTAATCATTGATTGATTGAGAACGGGTATCGTCTTGAGAATAAGAGGATTTCCTTTTAGCCTCCATTTCTAAGATCTCTTGATACATCTGCTTAGTCTCTCGAAGTTCCTTGATCATGCTGTCAGAATCGAAACTCATTTCAGACTTGAGCCTAGCAATTGCACTTTCCTTCAAATACTCATAATGTGATCTTGTATTTCATCTTAAAGATTACTTACTTGACTTATTCCAATTGTTGTTAATGATATTTTTCTTACTCGTCCAATTATGTATGAAGCATAAGTATCTCAGCATCCTTCTCAGTTATTTGAATCTGCAATCTCTCCACTAATCTAATCACTTTATTTAGTTCAAACACTGTCTATTTAGACAATATGATCTATACCTAATCTCTCTCGACACTTAGTTTGCTCAATTGGGACCGACACAACTGTAACTCTTCCTTCAGTTGCTATTGATTTGACATTAAATAAATTAATGACAGAATCTATTTAATTTCGTGGTCCATTGGAAATGGAAGGACCAGGTATTCATTCCATATAATTAGATGACCTAGATGATGATGACAACTATATGAGACCAGGCTTAGAAACAACAGGATTATAAAATCGTAAATAAAAAGATTAGCCAACAAAAAGGTCTCTATAATTTGCAATTATTTGTTTCTTTGCAGGCTTATTGTACTTCTACTTTACATATGAATAACCTATTACCCTCCATACTGAATTCGCTACCAAAAGCACATTTGGATGTAATAGACAATATCATTGGACCAAATAAGGATGCGAACTAAATCCTGTTGGATGCAATTTAAGTGTTGAACAAACATCATCTTGTGTAGTTTGTGAGCCAACTCATCATCTTTCCCTCAAAGGAATTTGTATTGAGGAATGTAAAGAATCAAATGGCTAATTTTGTATATCCAAAAACAACACCATGATCTCAAACATCTATAAACCAAAAACCAACTCTTATTCTTACTTTGAAATACCTTATATCTTGATTCATCACTAAGATTCTGCTGGATTGCTTTATGTCTCCGATGTTGAACTATTTCAATTAGAACCATTCCTATCCCTTAACTATACAGTTGTCAAATTCGAAGACTACTTCTTATTAAACAATGAGGATTTACATCCAGCTTTTAAGGAGTTTTAAAACTTTATTGAGAAGACCTTACTCGATGGCATATCTATCAATAAAACCTATGTTGGGTTTAAGGACAAGTCTCAAGGTCTGCTCTCGTATTTGAATTCCCAAAATATCACTGACCACATATTCTTGGTTCAACCAATAGTTTTGGAAGCAAACTAATTTTATGATGAAATCTATGAAGTTTAATCATATGATCAATTAATTGCTAATAGAACTTTTGATGTCACTGTGCTTCATACAGGAAGTGTACCTGATGAATTAAAATGCAAGAAAAATAGATTGATGCCAGAATTAGATAATTTAGATGAGAAGTACCAATCTTTATAATGCTTATAGGGACAATTCAAATGAAAGTGAAACTAGAATAGAAGAAGAAGTCGACTGTTTTAAGATAGAAGAATCATAAATCATTGAAAAAATTGTACATCCTAATTGATTTTATTATAATTGTATTTACAATAGCAAACTCATTTTCTTAATTGTAATGATTTAAATTTTCCTTCTGCTTTATAATAATTTTTTAATTATGCTTTTATAATTCCTTTTAGCATTTTAATCAACTCTGTCCTTTCAACTCATTCTTCTTCCTCTCTTTTTAACTGAGTTGTCCTTTCAAATAAAGCAATTTAAATAACAATCCTGCATCAAGAAAAGTCAAGATCCAAAAATGAATAACTCTTTCATAGATCACTATAATATAATTATTGCTAAATAGTCAATGCAATAAAAGGGAAGGAGATTATGCCAAATATCGTAAAGTATGTAGGCTATGTCATCAACTAATCTGCTGTAGGTAAAAAACTATTATAATAAAATAAGATGATTATTCATCTGACATTTATATCTTCAGATTTTTTTGTTGTATTTATTTATATCATTACTAGTGAATCCAAAATAAAAAAATTAAATTATGAATCAAGCACCAGTGATTTAAGTGAATTCCCCAGTCACATCCTTTGCTAGTCCAGGTTTCAAAGTAAGAATATAAAGAAATCTTATTAGGTGTTAAATTAAAACGAAAAACAATACGCCTATCATTTCGCTAGAGCCTCTTGGGAAGGAGCAAGAATCTGCTATTTCCAGAGATCCTACGAATCACCAGGCTTGTTTTACATTTTCCATAAGATCTTTTCGACTGAAAAACCATAAGCTGTGAAATAGCGTTTATAATAGGGCGGATGGAGTGAAGAAGAAGTTCAATAGTTATTTGCATATGTTGCAGCTGTATTCTAAAATTCTGGCAACTTCAAAAGCTTTGGAGATTCGAAATTCATTCCTGAGATTAGCTAGGATAAGTTTGAACAATTCATTACAACATCACCANGTTTTAAAACTTTATTGAGAAGACCTTACTCGATGGCATATCTATCAATAAAACCTATGTTGGGTTTAAGGACAAGTCTCAAGGTCTGCTCTCGTATTTGAATTCCCAAAATATCACTGACCACATATTCTTGGTTCAACCAATAGTTTTGGAAGCAAACTAATTTTATGATGAAATCTATGAAGTTTAATCATATGATCAATTAATTGCTAATAGAACTTTTGATGTCACTGTGCTTCATACAGGAAGTGTACCTGATGAATTAAAATGCAAGAAAAATAGATTGATGCCAGAATTAGATAATTTAGATGAGAAGTACCAATCTTTATAATGCTTATAGGGACAATTCAAATGAAAGTGAAACTAGAATAGAAGAAGAAGTCGACTGTTTTAAGATAGAAGAATCATAAATCATTGAAAAAATTGTACATCCTAATTGATTTTATTATAATTGTATTTACAATAGCAAACTCATTTTCTTAATTGTAATGATTTAAATTTTCCTTCTGCTTTATAATAATTTTTTAATTATGCTTTTATAATTCCTTTTAGCATTTTAATCAACTCTGTCCTTTCAACTCATTCTTCTTCCTCTCTTTTTAACTGAGTTGTCCTTTCAAATAAAGCAATTTAAATAACAATCCTGCATCAAGAAAAGTCAAGATCCAAAAATGAATAACTCTTTCATAGATCACTATAATATAATTATTGCTAAATAGTCAATGCAATAAAAGGGAAGGAGATTATGCCAAATATCGTAAAGTATGTAGGCTATGTCATCAACTAATCTGCTGTAGGTAAAAAACTATTATAATAAAATAAGATGATTATTCATCTGACATTTATATCTTCAGATTTTTTTGTTGTATTTATTTATATCATTACTAGTGAATCCAAAATAAAAAAATTAAATTATGAATCAAGCACCAGTGATTTAAGTGAATTCCCCAGTCACATCCTTTGCTAGTCCAGGTTTCAAAGTAAGAATATAAAGAAATCTTATTAGGTGTTAAATTAAAACGAAAAACAATACGCCTATCATTTCGCTAGAGCCTCTTGGGAAGGAGCAAGAATCTGCTATTTCCAGAGATCCTACGAATCACCAGGCTTGTTTTACATTTTCCATAAGATCTTTTCGACTGAAAAACCATAAGCTGTGAAATAGCGTTTATAATAGGGCGGATGGAGTGAAGAAGAAGTTCAATAGTTATTTGCATATGTTGCAGCTGTATTCTAAAATTCTGGCAACTTCAAAAGCTTTGGAGATTCGAAATTCATTCCTGAGATTAGCTAGGATAAGTTTGAACAATTCATTACAACATCACCAGGATATTAAGTTGATCAAGTTTGGGAGAGTGTCCGTAAATATGTCTATAATTATGATAAACCTTATGGTTTGATTGATTTACAGGAAAAGAATGGTTCAAATTCCTATTATAGCAATAATTTGAAAGGGGAATTGTTGGAAGCTGTTGATAAATTCTTGATTGTCCAAGGTGTTTCTGAATTGAATACTAGAGTTGTTAAAGTTGATGATGAAATTCATGTGTTAGTGGCCTCGGTGAACAAAGGCGAGAAGGATCTAGGAGAAGTACACAACCACAAAGTTAAACTTGTTTATGGTGATTTCTCTCCTTTCCTTAATAGTGTAGTGGCTCATCTTACAGCAGCACTACAATATGCTGCAAATGATAATCAAAAGAATATGATATAAGCATACATTGAACATTTCTAGACTGGAGAGGTGGAATTACATAAAACATCATAAAGACATTGGATTAAGGATAAGGGACCTGTTATTGAAACGAACATTGGATTTATTGAAACCTATTTGGACCCACTTAAGGTTCGTGCTGAATGGGAAGGCTTTGTGGCAGTAGTTAATAAAGAAGAAAGTGCTCTCTTAAATGAATTGGTCAATAAAGCTGAAGATATCATTAAGTATTTACCATGGCCCAAAGAATTTGAAGTTGATGTATATAAGAGACCTGATTTCACATCACTAGAAGTTTTGGCTTTTGCAAGTTCAGGTACACCTTTAGGTATCAACATTCCTAATTATGATGATATCAGACAAACTGAAGGATTTAAGAATGTTAATTTAGGAAATACAATCGGAAAGTTATCAAAGGATGCTATTAAATTCTTAGATGAAACAGATCAGGAGATATTTTTTAAATATTAATCTGAAGCTGTTTTTTTGGTTGTTGCTCTTCATGAGTTGATTGGTCATGGTGCTGGTAAAGTGTTCATGAAAGATAAGGATGGCAATTTAAACTTCAATCTTGAAAACACCATTAATCCATTAACTAATCAAAAGGTTGATTCATTCTATAATCATGGTGAATAATGGCATTCCAAGTTTGGCGAATTCTCAGGAGCCATGGAAGAATGTAAAGCTGATGCTACTGCTTTGTATTTATCTACATTTGATGATGTCGTTAAATTGCTATTACCAAATCAATCAGATGAAGAAAGGAGAAACACTGTTTTTGCAGGCTGGCTATTTGTTGTTCATCGAGCTGTCTAAGGATTGGAATTCTATAATCCAGAGTAAAAGAAATGGGGTTAAGCACACGTCTTAGCTAGAAATGTCATCTTGCAATCTTTAATTAGAGAAGATCCAGACATTATCAAGATCACAGAAACACAATTAAATGGTAAACCATATATTCACTTTAAATTTGATTAATCCAAATTATACACAACAGGTAAGAAAGCCATTTCTAATTTAATTTTACATTTGTAAGTCTTCAAGTCCATAGGAGCAGGAAATTAAGGTGTTGAGTTCTTTAGTAATTTGGCTGCTGTTAGTGAATAATTCTTAAATTATAGAAATATTGTAATCTAAAATAAGTTCCCAAGAAGATTAGAAATTCAACCAAACTTAGTTTTAGAAGATGGACAAGTTAACCTTAAGGAATATGAACCTACATTTGCCGGAATTATTGAATCCTAAGTTGAGCATCACTTAGACAATATCGAAACAACCAAAGAATTATTTTTAAACGTATAAAAGTTATTCTAAAATTGAGATATTCATAAAATAAAAATAATAAAATAATCCTAATTATAATATAATTAATCTTATTATTAAAAACATTTTAATTTTTAAATAATTTTAAAAATAGAAATAATAGAATTTGAATTATTTTACGTCTAACAATTTAAATGTTTATTATTTTTAGTATGAGCCTCTGCACAAATTAAATCATCTTAAGTGTTTTACCTCTAAAGGTGAAAGACATAAAAATAAGTCGAATTCAAGTGAAGTGTAGATTCAAACCGGATGCTATATTTATAATTTATTTTATCACTGATCTACAGTATTTAGTTCATTGCAATTCTCCAACTTAAGGAGCAATAACTATATTTATTGGTTTCATCATCCATATATATTTGCATATATCAAGAATAATTTAACAACAATAATTTCAAGAGTTTATTATAATGGTATGTGTTATTGCATTATAAACCGTGAATATGCCAATCTATTTCGTCTTTGACACTTGAAAATGTTTAAAAAAGTAAATATTACATTTGAGAAATGAAAAAATATAAAAAATCGGATTTAAAAGCTCAGACAATTGTTTTATTTTTTTAAAATTATTATTCGTTCTGCTTTGGATTTCATAAATCGGAACTTATCAAAATAATTAAAGCATTTATTCTATTAGATAATTCTATTAACCCCTCTTTGATAACCGCAAAAATGAAAAAGTCTTAAATAATTTAAATGAAACATAATATCATAACACTCATATTATCATTATTGCTTGTCTCCTCATAGGCTTAATTAGAAAATAGACAACACAGAGAGCAAACTAGAACATTTATTTAGAATTTTACACAGGAATTCTTAAATTAATATACAGCTATTTCAGCTAAGGGTATGGATTTTGATCTGGGAATTGCTGGGCTCCTTTTTGACAGTTTGAGATCAAAGGTAAATTTTCACAATTTTGCTGAATTAAAAGTAAATTATTAAATAATATAATAAGGTGGATTTTGACTTGAATAATGACATTTTAAAATTTAAAGCACCTACTTTAAACATTTATCTAGTGGTGATAGAGAATAAATTTGTGATCCCTTTAAAACTAGAAGAGTATTTATGTATGAATAATTAAGTGTGTTTGTGTCGATGAACTTCAATTTTAGTTCAAATTGGTTCAGTTGTGAAAAGGTTTTGATCGATTATACGTCAGTTTCTTTGGACTTAAAAGTCTTAAAAAGTTTATTGGATGAGTAGTTCATAACAAAATATTTGGATGGGAATATCCTACAAAAATATATTAATAGCAGTGTCCTGAAATATATTAGTGGGGATGCTCTAGTGGATTTGTTCATCAAATTTTTCTTATCTTAGAACATAATAAAAGATTTTATCAAGAAATCAGAGATTCCAATAAGAAATTTCCTCAACGATGCAATTAGAGTATAAATTTATTCTCATATTAAAGAGCAATCATAACGAATTAAAAGGATTAATAAATGAAATGAAAACTGGTTCGTTGAATGCAAGAGAACTCGTTTATGACTTACCAAAATTCTCATTCGTCAACTGGGAAAATTAGGAATTAATTATCAACCTGAGAAGGATTTAGAAAAAGAAGACCTATCTTTGATTATACTATTACATATGCATCATTGATTACCCTTATTTTTTATCAGAGAGTTTATTTTTGATTATTAATTTAATCGAATGATTGATTATTCGTACCTAGCTCCGCCAAAAGAGGCTAATGATGTTGTTCACTCTAGTATATAAATCAGATTTTAATTTTAGACCATTATATCAAGCATCAAGAGTAGGAGAAGGGAGTTAGGAAAATCTACGAAACAGTTGTTTATGATTAGTTTGAAATGGAGAAGGTAAAGGAACTTAAGGAGGAGATTAAGAAATAGAAAATAATACTCTCTTCTGAGTAGAAATATCTTTATATTAGTTTAGTTGGAAAGAAAGCGATTATTTAAGAATAAGCTATGCTGGAAGATTTGATAAAAAGACAGTGATTAAAGTATACTGTTGTTTATAAACAAGAAACTTCAATAACACATAGCTTGGAGATGTAATAAGATTTATCAAGAAATCAACTCTCATTCGGAATCATTTTTAAAGGAAGGAATCTGTTACCTTTTGGGTAGAGATAAATAATACAGACCTATTGTCATATTGAATGCCCATTAAATCGATTAAAAAAAAGTATATAATTCCACTCTATATGATTAGCATGATAAGGAATAGATCTTTTAAGCTTTGTCATGTCTCTTAGGAATAGTAAAAAAAAATATGTTTGTTCCAGGGAAGGTGGAAACCTGGGTCTTTCTATTAGAGACCAATAACCTGGGAGGCCAGGGTTTGTAATAAAAAGTCTTAGAAGTATTGATCGACAATATGAGTACTAATTTTTCAGGTTACCTTGAAAGAATGTTTGTTTTAAATCCTTCAAGCGGAATCAACTTTTTATGGCAATAAATTAAAGCATTTTTAGATGAAGAAACTATTAATAAAATTAGTTTCCTCTCATCGAAAGAAATTAAACAATTAAAAGAATTTATCGAACCAAATTAATTAGAAGAAAAATTCGGAGGCACTCACCCTAATTTAACAAAGTTTTGGTATTCCTCTATTTTAATTAAGGCCACCCTACAATTTGGATTTGCCTGATGGATATACAAAGAAGGATAACAAAAATAATTAAAAATAGAATATGAAAATTCAAAATATGAAAATAGAAGAAGAGGAAGACAATGATCCATATGATTAAGTCGACTTTAATCTCCATGATTTTATGAAATAGTAACAATAGATTTATTATTCCATTTCTAATAAGCCAAACTAATAAATTCAAGAAGAAGATAAACCTGAAAATCCAAGATAAGATTAATCAGAAGATAATCCATAATCAGACTCTAAATAACCACATAATTAAGCTTAATAGAATTATTAAAAACCTATTTTAGATGAACCGGAATAACCTGAATTATAGCAACAAACATTCAATCAGGAGGAGGAAAAGAAATAAAATATCCCTCAGAATTATGAAATCAAAGAAAGCACTGAGTAGGTTATTTTAACTGAAAGATAAAAAAATTAGTAATAATAAGGAAATGACAATGAATAAAATAAATTATAGCCTAGTGATTAGCAAGGGTTTAATTCTACTGAAAATAAAATAAACGAAGAAAATAATCCAGAAAATATACATATTTAGCGCTTGGATCCTGTGAATAATGACAAAGGATGTTGTGCCAAATGTGAAATATTTTGATATTAAAATACATTTATAATACTAATATCTTGCAATTTAATCAGATTATTAAGAAATAGAGATAAACTTAAATATCTACCAATCGATACTTTATTTTAAAACTTATTAATTTTTAAGTATATACTCATTGTTTCTTGCGTTTTTCAGCAATAAAAATTAATCAATTGAGTTAATAAATAACAAAGTCATTGAGTATTTACTAATAAGCAAAATCTACTTAAAAGAATTATTTGATTTGTTTTATCAAACTTCAAAATTATCAAGGCTTACCTCAGTTTCACTTGATAATTTTAAAATTTTCAACAGTGATAAAAATTTGATTAATAGATTGATTGTTAATTTCTTTATTTTATTCTATCATCTCAAATAATTATCAAATATAAAAGAAATTATTCTAGCTTTTAAAGGTACAGAAATATATGATTAATAAATTAATAAATGAATATAGCTCAATAGTCTGAAGAAACTCATTAGCCTGAAGTAAATCATTAGATTTAAGAAACTCATTAGTCTGAAGTATTTCAATAGTCTGAAGAAATTCAATAGTCTGAAGAAATTCAATAATCTGAAGAAACTCGTTAGTCGGAATAAGAGGCTTTTATTAAAATCACAAAAAATGTTAGTTAGGTTGGTCTTGATGAGGAAGGCACATTTAAATACATTTTAGTTTAATTGACAGGGAATAATAATCAAGAATTTTATTTTGTAAGAGGTTTCAAAAAATATGGATATCATGCTTAAAACTTTGAACACTTTTGCAACGAAGTTAAAAATAACTTGAAATGGTCAGATTTCAATTTTGATTTAGAGGAAGGAAAAATCAAGTTGCAATTAGATGGACATAAGTTCAAGTTCAAATGTTTAGGAGGTGGTAGAATCAAACATTCATTTATTGAATAAAGTATAGAAATATATGGATACTCTTGGTTATATGGACAATGTGATCATAAAATATCCTTAAATGCGATAAAAACAGTTTACCCTTATTTAGATTAAAATGTCATTACAAGAAACGATGGTTATTGATAATAACAAAAATATTTATTTCATTAAATAAATGGATTTATATGTCCACCATTTGCTTAATACAAATGAGTTCCTATTCCAAATTATTTATGATTGTTTAACGGTTCTATGTTTTTCTTTAAATTCCACAATTAACATGACAATGCAATCTTCAGAAAAATCACAAAGTAGCTAATGAGAATTGTTATTCTCTAAGATGTTATTAACTCAGATTCTGATTAAGGATTTTCCGATTTACTTTGATTCCACCAAACCTATTAAATTAACTATAAATAGTACTCCTGAATAGGCAGCCAACCAAGAAACATCATATAACAATGTCAAAATTATGAGAATTGCAAATATATTTAAATGGTTCTTCTCAAAATAATTAAGACCAACAATCAATGAGGTGCATAAAGCAATAGTAATATTAACAAAGTCAGTTTTCACCCAACATAGATAAATACTACTAAGGACATATAAGAGAATAAAGATAGCTGTTAATTTCATATCTTTGGTAACATGATCATACCCATAATTGGCTTTTTACTTGAGATCGTGTCTTGCTGGATAATCAATCTCTGGATGTACTGTAGTCACACTTTCAGGTGGTTGATTCAATATTTGTAGGACCCTACTATCACTCAATTATGGAGTTTTGTAAACTGTCAAATCTACTTTTTTATCTCCCTAATAGATTATTGGCTTAGAGAATTCATGAACAAACATTAATTGAGGTGCATCAGGAACGATTAGTCTTTTTGGTTGCAATATTCCATTCTAAAATGGAGAATAAAGGATCTTCAAATCATTTTCATATTGATCCTTCTCTTCCTGTTGATTCAGTATTTATTGCTGCATTACTTATTGTGCTTATTCGTAGAACATTGACTAATTATAGTCCTTAAGATAATACTTCATCAAGTAATAATTGGAGTTCTAATTGTAAACTACCACTACCCATAGATCCATGGCGATCATAAATATTGAACCATTGATTATGTTTCATTTGATCTTCCAATTCTCTTAACCCAAAATGAACCTCTCCTATTAAATTGCTTTTATTATTTGTGTTATCCAATGTTAATATCGATATGTAAGTTTGTTCATTTCCAGTCTTAATGGGACTTTAAATATTAACAGAATTCTTACAATACAAAGGTCTCATCCCAAATTGGATTAAGAATGTCATTGTGTGCTAAACGAGAACTCTTTTTCTCTTAATTGAAATGTACAACAACATAAGGTTTGTTTGTGGCATTAATCAATCCCTAATGTAGATTCTTAGCTCCTATTACACGGATCTATAAAATTTGAGAACGATTCTTATTTGTTAATTTTGCCAATTCTTCTGTTTGCTTCACAATAAATTGATTAGCTTTGTTGATTTTTTCATTCAATACTATGTCTGCTTATATAACAATTTCAATGAAATCTTCAATCTTAACCAGTCCTTTGTAATTGGTTGGACAACGTTGAAATAATTCATCTGCCAATTCTCTATCAAATTATTGTTAGGCCATATTATCTAAAATACGTAAAAGAGATGTTTTTGTGACAATAAAGAACGGTTCAAATCCTTTACATTGAAAACAGGCAGTGAGATAATCTTTAGCTTATTGTTATTTATTGCTCATTAACTGTTATTTAAAAATATTTCTTGAGTATAAAAACCAATCAATTACTCAAAGCTAATACAAAAATAATATTACAAATAAATAATACTTATCAAAAATATAAATACTATTATTTGATATGTTGGAAAGCAAAAAATGATATATTTAGATTCAACATACATGTCAAAATTAAGGAGTTTATTAAATATAATTTGAATAATAAGATTTATTTAAGATTGTAAGAATTTTATTATTAGATTCAAGATCTATACGAACTACCACCACAATTTGAGCTATTGGGGGGTTTTTTGAATACCCTTATTATATTTTAACAACCAGACAGTAAGGATTCTATTTCACATTACTGATCTCAAATTTACTGAGTAAAATCAAGTCTATAAAATGATAATATTCAATCACTTCTTCTTACATACCCTTTTTTTCAAATAGAATCTCATTATTTATATTGGAATCTCGTTGTAACTTTAATAATAATTAGAAAACTTTTATTTATTTTAATTCTACGTGAATATATATATAGATATAAAAATTAATTAAATTTCATTTAGGTTCTTCTTGATTGGATTTATTGAATTACTATTCTTATGCCTTCATGTAATATTAAGGTTGATAATAAGATTGTTGCATCCAATAGTTTTACTATAGACCTTGCGATAGATTTATAGATTAGCCTATAGGTTAATAAATAATCTATGGATAGAGAATTTGAACAGGAATTTATTATTAGTATTATTATTGATTTTCAAAATCATATTGGCTATTTACAAGA
This sequence comes from Paramecium octaurelia, assembly GCA_905182995.1. NCBI lineage: Eukaryota > Ciliophora > Oligohymenophorea > Peniculida > Parameciidae > Paramecium > Paramecium octaurelia. Next base: position 339,066 of record CAJJDP010000058.1, read on the forward strand.
TTAAATTAATCACCTAAAAATAGTTAAGATGTTTAAAGAGGTTGAGCTTATTATGATTAAGGTATTGATTATCTAAGCGATGATGAAATGTTTAATCTTTATTGTTATTATTACTATTACTAAATTTATGATTGTTATACTTATTAAGCCTATTGTGCTTATTATTATTATTGTTATTATTACTATTATTGCTATTATTGTTATTAATGTTACAACATTTATTATTGTTGTTGAACTTAAGCTTAAGTTGAAGACCCATGAACTTTATTTATAACTTCTTACAAATACTACTAAGGGATCATAAAAATGTTGGATTGTTCAAAATCTACAATGCCAAATTAACAATCTTCAACATCTTAAGCTGTTAGATTTGTTATGGCTTCAACTTCAAATTCTACTTAATTCGCTTGGAAGTTGAGAATCATTTGATCGTAATATTAATCAAATTACAATTAATTTGTTTCGTTTTCTAAATGATAAGTTATGATTGATACCCTATGGCTTTAAAATTTATTTGAGTAGATTGATGGTGCAATTCTAATCCAATTCCTACTTATTCACTAATTTCTTTATTTATTGATCCAAATCAATTTTGATTTTCTCCATAGTATCGAGAAATCTTTATTTATTGTTTGCCTCTTCGTTTTTTTATTGAATTTAATCAATTTAGCTTTCTTGCTTGACTTTTTATTGTTTTTCATATAATTATTCTTATTACATTTATTAATCAGTTATCAAAGTGCTTACTCTAATTTATTTCCCAGTACTCTCACTTAATCTATCAATAACTTAAAGTATTATCTTTAATTCCTTTGGATCTATATCTTCATACAAATGAACCAAGTTATCAGCTTAATAGTTATGATTATGCTATTATAATAAATCTACAATTTCTTATTGTATTTCTTCTTTGATTTCAGGTTATTTATTTCTCTCTTTTTTCATAATAGTGTGATATCTATTTTTTAAAGAATTCTCAGTTCTTGTATTTTTCATAATTTTTGATATTTCTGACCACTTTTTTCCTTTTTTTAAAATCAATTACAATAAAGTTAACTCTTCCTCCTTAGTCCATGGTCCTCTAAAATGTATAAGTTTAATATTACTTAGATATTTGTGGATCCAATTTATTAATCCATCTTTCTCTGCACTGCTTGCCTTATCTAACAATTTGGGTTTTGCATCTCAAAGCAATTTCTTTAGCAATTTCACTCCATTTACTGTGTTTACCTTGTTTTTGATACTCCATGTAAATTTGAGCCAATGCCTCATCCTCTTCTTTGCTCCATGGGACTTGAACTAGTTTAAATTTAGATCGAGCCAACCATTTATATTTACATTAGGTTGCATTTCTCCCTACTATCAATTATGCAATGTATCTCCAATCTTAGTCATTCTATATTTAAGTTGAAGACTTACAAGCTCCTTACAAACTTTGGTTTTCCATAGACAATATCTAATAATAATCCATGTTAAAAATTATTTCTCATTATCTTTCCACTTCTTTTTGTTCTGACGACCTTGGATTCTGCAAAAATAGTACAATGAAGATTACTTGCTCATAGACTTTTGAAACATCTATTCCAAATCATCCTCAGTTGGCCACTCCATATCAGCTGGAAAGTCAATTCTTTCCTTAGCATTGTCCGCCTCAATTTCTATTTATGAAGTCGATCTCATAAATTCCTTAAAGTTTCTTTGCACCTGCTCCAAAGGCCAAACTACAACTCAATTACATCTTTACTAATTAGATCTTCTTAATCTAAATTTAGACTAGCTGCAAGTGATTCTCCAGCACCATTTTCGGCCATGCTTCTGAGTTCTAAAATCAGAATAATAATTACATTATAGAGTGATATCGTCTATTTTCTTCTCTTATTTCTAATTCATTTTAATTATAATATAGATATATAAATCACTTGTTATACATTTGAGCTCCTTCTTTCCCAAGTTTACAAAAGCAACCGAAATCAGGGAATAATAGTTATTCAAAATCTGTGATATATTTATGAACAACCCATCTCCAGGATAAGAGATATGGATTCATAACCTATATCTATATTAGTGATCGCTTCGTCATTCTTCTAAACTTTATCGTATTTAGATGGTATTATCGATAGATTATATGAAGTCTTAAATGTCTCCTTCTCAAAATAAAGCCAACGAAGATATTGTTTTTCACTATCTATTAAATAATTATGAAAATTTAATTACGATTTAGAACTGTTCGAGATTCAATTTAACTCCTGCTCTTCACTTACAACAAGGACTGATGACATAGATGTTGATATTGATCAAATTAAGTCTCCGTTAAATGTTCCCACTTTTTTCCAATATAAGCAATTGTTTATCTATAGTTACTTATAAATCTTAAAATACTATTTCAAATTTCTACCTTTCTTTCACATTTTTAAAGAGATTTATACTATTATAGCTAGAACTGTTCTATCAGCCTTCACAACTGTGTTATCTATTATATTTAAGTTTACATTCTTAAGTACTTACATAAAATTTTACTTAGCTTCTCTGCAAATATTTAAAATTTTGTTTCATTAATAGTTTAATGATAGTTCAAATTTATACTTAAAAAAAGACCCATCTTTTTATTATCTAGAGAAAAGGAATGAAAATTTTACTTTTACAATTGTTTTTTGTCCTTTTCTAATTTATAATTTTGGTAAAATTATCTTCATTCTCGGAGGACATTTAATTAAATTTCCTTAGAGTCTATGCAAAGCAACAACATATTACAGTTAGTCAACTTCAAATTAGCTTAACTTGTGCAAGGTGCTTATTATGATGATCTCGAAATGACTATTTCAAATAGATTGTATTTAATGTCAATTTATGTTAGGATCAGTTTCCATTTTATCTTTTATAATATGAATGGTTTGGACACGGGATTTTATGAATTACATAATATTCTATTATTCATAACAGAAAATTATATCCTTATCTTCACTTTACCTACTCTGCAAATTCATCAACAAGGAACCTTTAAGAATAAAATGTGAATTTTGCTTAAAATCATCATCCTTTAATTAATCATCCATAATACTTTATTGGTAAAATTCCATTTTTTGCATAATAGATCTTCTTTAAACTTTGATTTCATAAGTAGATCATTAGATAATATCTAAATTTTTAAATATAATTCTATTAAGTGTATTGTAAGAATCATGCGCAAGGGATTTTAGGTTTAATCAAAGGTGTTTCTGATGATGAATATACAATAACTATTCGTTAATTGAAATTTAATCATATTATGTTAGTTTTAATCCAAAATTAGACAATTAGATAGAGTTTTTATTGATGAATATTTGATATACATTAAAATAAATAATATGCTATTCTAACTATATCCATCCTTATGCCCAAATACAAAATTCAAATATTATTTTATTTATAACAGTTTCCAAATTGAAAATGAAACAAATCATATCTAATGTTTCAGATAATTTCCTAACAGAACCTCGCTCTTCATAATAATCATGCCATGTTATTAAATCAAAGCCTCTTATAACATATACGCCTTTGCAAATAAACAAACCCCAAAATTTGATTCAATCCTTAAATGGCTTATGCAAGTACTTTAATAAAAAAGATGAGATGAAGTAGATAACCTATTTTGCTCCAAAAAGTGTTTAGAGATCCTCTGCATCTTTATCTCCTAGATAAATCATTACAAATAGCATCTCAGATAACAGTCCTGTATTGGTCAAACAACTACTTTGCAGCTAAAAGTATCTGAAAGAGAATCTCAATCCCAAAGAGGGAATCAGCATTACCGAATTTAAATCAGTAACTCAATTAATGTTACCTTTTTAGGATCAGAAATTAATGAAAGTTAATGATAGTAGTCATAAGAGAAGTATGGGTAGATTTGCCAAAAATCAGAAATCCAGAAATGCTTCTGTTCAATATCATGAAGACTGGAAATCAAAGTATGAGGACTTATAACAGAGTTTATGCCAACGCATTCAATAATTAGAAAATGAACTTGAGGATATGGAAAAGAATAGAAAGATCGACAGGATGCACTCTGATGAATAAACAAATTAATACATCGAACAATTACAATCTATAATTGCAGAGAAGGATCAAGTGATTTATTAAATGGATTAAAAACATCAAGAATTAGAATAGATAATTCAAAAGTAACAAGAAGAATTAGATAAATATCAATAAGATAAACCTAGATATTGTGATAATCTCGAAATTAAAAGATTGTACATGGTAGATTAATAATTTCAAAAATTAAAGGGACAGCTTCCTGTATTAGCATCTACACTTCGGAATATAGAACAAATATTGGATACTTCATAGACATAGTAAAATAATCTGTCTTTGTCTTCAGTTTCTGTGGTTGAGATGATTAATGAAATGAACCAAGGCTTTGGACTTGGTGTTCAAAACTCTAATCGAAATAATGAGTTATTGTTTCGCAGCATTTCTGAAAACAAACCATTCAATTTGTCTGATATTTTAACAAGAAAAAAGCAATAATGATTTCAATTTATTTATTATATTTATATAACTACATACATGGATTAATCGCAAAATCAAAAAATCTAATTACCAAAATCAAATCAATATAAGCGTCAATCCACAATTGAATATCCAATCGTCTATCATTTATTAAGCACATATATGTTGACAGTTTAGCAGAATAAAAAACTTAGTATTATCAATTATTGATGTAGACAAAAATGAGAAATAGATTAGATTAGTTGAAATGGGCAAGAAATTAGGGTAGAATGTAATGGAATCATTAGCATCAACCCAATTTGAAAAAATCAAGCTTAATCCAGATTAAGGAAAATATACAGATTATGTCAAATTCTTTGGTAAAGACTTTTGGTCATATATGTTTGGATAACCAGTTTCTAAAGTTTAAATTAATAAAGCAGGCTCACATTATGATATTGAAGATAGGTATGAAGAATAGAAGAAAGGAAATAACACAATTACAAAGCTTGGTTTTTAGATGACTCGGAGAATCAGATTAAACGATAAAATGTAATATGTCATTCAATTTAGTTAATAAGATGAGTATTTATCACTCTGGGCAAGCTTTGTTTAAGGCTTAGTAATAGGAGGAATGAAGGCACTTACAATAGATTGTGACTCTGAAGTTGAATTTATCAATAATGAAGTAATTTAAAGATATTAATCGTTTAGCCAAGTGATTTAAGGTTCACAATATAAATTAGAGATTTCCTAAGTAGCAGGAGTAACTTCTTGATTTGATAATTTAAAATAATATTATATAAATCTATTTTAATTATTTATATGTCTTTAAAAAATAGAACTCATTTAGAGATTGGTATATTTTCATAAAATATATGGTTTTATATTCCTGCAAATGCTTTTTCTTGAAATTAGACTTATAAAAAAATGTACTAGTTCCTTTGTTTTGAAAACGAGTAGAATTAACAAAATAGAACCAAAATAGATAATATAAGGCTAATAAGATTAAAGCTTTTATTTTAGTTGAATAAATCAATCTCTACTTTACAAGAATTTTTAGTGTGTATATTAATTTAATATGAATTGAATGACTCAGTATTTAGTTCCTCATTAATTCTATTATGATATTATTTTATCTTACATCACACTATCTCAATAAATTCTAATTGTAAATTATGGTTCTAGATTACCTTTAGAGAATTTAAATTAAATATGATTATAAAAATCATAATTATAATATTATTACATCATCATAAAAATCTGTAATTGATGAACAATTCTTTACTTTACAAAATTTAAAGAAAGTAATTGGCAATATTATATTGCGGCAACTCATTTATGAATTTAGGCAGTAGGTTGGTAGTATCTTAGATTAACATTAATATAAGTCATTACTTTTCATTATGAATAAATAATGATTTATTATATTATTAAATCTTCGAAATCTTTAGTTTATTAATGGTTTTATATAATATATATAGAATCATAGATACGATCATAAAGTAAAGTTTCTCTCTTCGTAGTGTTCCAATGTGATATGTCCTTTTCCTAGACAATCCAAACACTAATCCCTTTCTCTTTTTTGGGTTGGTGATAAATCTTGATCTAAATATTTTCTTGAGAATTTGGGTACAACATACCCAGCCCCTTTACAATGATAACATTCCTACTAAGTTGTGATGGCTTCTTCTTTCATTTCAATATTTCCCATATTTCTAGTGAATTCTTCGATTATTTAATTACTCTTTTATGGAATTTGAGTTAACACATTATAATATTGAAAAAATACGTATTATATTATAAAATCAATTTAAATAATACTTACTATAGGTATTTAATATTGGAGGAGCTTAAATTTTGAGATGTGTGCACTTCATAATTTAAAAATTCGCTGTTTGAACCTAGAATTCTAAATAATCAATGTCATGATTTATGAGTAATCAATTTAATTTGGGACTGTAATTAGTGGGGATTTTAGAAAAGTAAAGCCATTTTTATTTTGTCTGATTATTGTTTTTAGCAATTAATTTTAAAATTAATGAAATAATCCTAAGTTAACAAATTTTTCACAAATTTAGCAGGATGCCAATTAATTTCTAATGTGGGATCTCCAACAACCACTGCCCCCAGTAAACACAATAAAAACGCAAGCTCCACAATTTCTAATGGAAATAAATATTTGGTTTACTCCAAACGTACATCTCGTCTCCATTTAGAGTCAACCAAAAGGCTCCCTGTTTTAACTACTGTTATGAAGACAGAAACCCAGGATACTCCAAAAACTGCAACCAATAAAATGAGGAAGGCAAGTGGAAATTCAGGAGACTTTCGCATTATACATTAACATTAAAGAAATAAAACTGAGACTCTCACCCTTTCTAATAACATAAATATCTCTAAATTGGACTCTCCTAAAGAAAACTTTGAAGAAGTAGAGTAACTATATGTATAACAAAATATTTAACATACAGCCACAATTCCAACATAAATAGCCCATGCTGTTGAGATTCAGTAATCAGCTTTGACCTCAAGCAGAAGTGAAATAATCACGAAATAAGCATAGCCAAAAGTTAATCCCGTTTAAGTATTGGGAGAAGCATATGAATTCTCAAAGATTCCAAAAATAAGCTATAAGATAAAAAGAACCTAGATTAAATAGTAAATTACAGAGATTGAATCTTTAAATGAAAAAAGTTGTCATCTAATGAGGAAATTGAGATAATTGTTGCACACTCATAGAGAGAAAGAGAAATTATTGGAGTTGGAAATTAAAAAGAAGAAGGAATCTTTAATTGATAGATAATTTTCAAAAACACTAAGTAATATGCCAGATGAAAAAACCCCCAAAGCCATTGAATCTAAATTCAATTTCAAATTAAGTACGATTACCAAAAAGCAAACCAAAATTCATCCTAATTATAGTATTTAGGATACTGAATCAATGCTTCCAATAAAAACCATCATTGATGCTTTGAAAGAGAAGAAAGATGATAAAAAAGAGAAAGTATAAATAATCTAACCAATTTAAAAAAAAAACATCAAAGTAACCGTTGCTTTTGAAGAAAATGAAAAGGAAATCGAATTTTAAATGCCAGATTATATGGGTGATGTTCAGTAAAGTCAAATTTAATCTACAGAAATAAAGGAGAATAAACAATCAAATATCTATTCATTGGTCAGCAAATCTATGTTATAGAAGTAAATATCTTAAAATATATGTAGCAAATTTGCTTTGAGATTAGTTAAGAAATTCGGAGACAAAGTCATAAAAACTTAAAAGGATAATGATGCAATTGAAAATTTCAACTCATTCAAGGCTTCTTAATTTACCAGATATTATTTACAGAACCATGCCTAAAAGTGTTTAGAAATTAAATATGAGCCTCAGTAAGAGAATGAGGAAATTTCAACTTGTCAGAAATAGAGTTTCTTGAATAAAAATTATTATTCTGAAACTATGCAAGAGATCCAAAGCAAAACTATGTTGTAAATCCCTTAATATCATGTAACTATTTGTACAATTTAAGAAAGATTAATATAAATCATAATGGGAAGTCGAGACTTTATTTTACACTATTGGATAGCATTTGGAAGGACATCTAAGTGATAATAGTATTTTAAGTCCAAATGTTTCTCAATTAGACATGAGTGATATAGAAATGCAAACGCAATTCAAAATCAATTACATATATTACATGTTAAATTTAATATCACCAAATGATATAAAGCAACAGAAATTGAGAGTTATTGTTAACACAGTGGATGATGAAACCAAAAATTAACTTCTACATTAGGAGCTATTGAGATTCCCATAAATCAAGACTTTGGAAAACAAAATCAAAAATGATCCAGAAAATAATTGTATTTTATTTATAATTAAATAGAGAGTTATAAATTCTTAATAATTTAGAGATAGAATTATTAAAAACAGATTTAACAATTTTGTCAACCTAGTTTTCCATTAAATACAATCACATCTTAACAGGGTAATTTGAAGATTTTCTACATCATCAAGTGACTCAAATGGAAAAAATTTATGTTGAATATTGTAAAACTCAAAATGATCTAGATTCAGCAAAAATCATTGATAGATAATTTACAAATTTAAACATTCCTTAAAATTCAAGAAGCAGACTTGCTTCTCCAATAGGATCTGTATCATATATTTTTTATATCAGAACGAATCAAAATTGACTAGAAAAGAGATCAATCCATTATTAGCCAAAGAAATGATGCTAAAAAAGAATTAGAAATCAAAGAATTTATTGGCTACTCAGAAATTTGCTTCTTCTCAAAATATTATATACAAAAGTTCTCGTAATTTATAAGCCTTATTGCATGCAAACACAAATTCAAATCATAATATCTAATAATTTTAGAGCTCTCATTAAGTTCGAACCTAATAAAAAGAATCAGAATAATAAACCAAATCCAAAAGTTCTCAAAGACACATTTCAATCAAATCCAATTTAATCACTCAACAATCAATGGATCCCTCATCTTTGCTATTCAGAAGTATGCTGTTGCAAGAAAGCCAATAAAATGATAAATCCAACATTGAAAGAGCGTTCTCCTTAATAGAAGATCATCGATTGCAAGATCTTAAAGACCTACTCAATCATGATTAGAACATCAATTTAAATACTTAAGATTAAAATGGGAATACTTTTTTGATACAAGCAGCACGGACAGGAGCCTTTGAAATAATTCAATACTTACTTCGCAAAGGCGCAGAGATTACTATTAAAAACGTAAGATATCTATTTAAAAAATAGAATGATGGATTAAATGCTATCCAAATCGCAATTATTCATTTGTAATTTGAGGCAGCAGACGAAATTAACAGATTTAGTAGATCGAATTCTTTCATATCCCATTGATTATAACTTCAGATTTTTTTTCAATCCATTACTATATAGAATCTACATTATTTCTAATATAATCATTTATTCTTTATTCTATCTCCAAATAATAATATTATCAAATAATACCTTAACAAATTTTACATTGTTTTTTCTTAATTTCTTTAAGGGTTTATTAACAAATAGTTTAACTTTTTATGTTTGAATATCATTATGTATTTTCTAAGAGTGTTAAAATTTGAATATAAATTGTTTAATTTACTTATTAATTATTATTAATAATGTTGCCCTTTTTATAAAAGGAGAGATCGAATTCATTCAATATTAGAAAACCAACGGAGAGAAACTCAATCCATGCTGACGTGTCTCCACTTGGGGAAGGAAGAGGGATATTAATCATATTGATTTTGAATAATGAAGATTTTGTTGCTGAGTTTATTCAAAATCCTCGATACCTTTAGTTTCTCAAATATAAGGAGTTTCTTAATGAAATGCAAATCAAATAATTTATCGTATATTTACAGGAATAGTTGATCTAATCATAAAGTAAGGCATATACTTATCATTATTGTACATTTTCATAATAATAAAAAAAAATCGATTTATTGAACACATCAAGTAGAGAGACTTATGAAGTTTTGTTTGAATTTGCTGAAAGGATAAATAAAGAAAAGTAATTTAACTATGCTTTTGGAGTTGACTTTAATATGATACATAAAAGTAAATTTAAAAATATATTGTTTTTGAGTGACACAAGAATAGATTTATAAATAATTGAATACTTCCAACCATAAAAAATAACCAGAGTAAGAACCTTCTCTCATCAAAGTGTCAATCAAACATCAAAGGAACAATCAGAAATCTTGGACACTGAGAACAAGTATCAATAATTGGCATCTAATAAAAGAAACAAAGAAATTAAACAATACCTGAAGGAATAAAATAAGTTGAAACAAGAAACAAAAAACAAGGATTAATTGATGATTAAAAAAATTATGTAAACTGAAAAGATCGAGCCCTAAAAATAGTAGACTGAATTACCTCAAATTTGTGAGTAGGTATTGATACGATTTCAGTTAATTTTTGGAATTAAGGATGTTCAACTGGATAGAGACTTATTTTCATAATTCCTATTGTTATGCGAAATGACTATTTTGTATACTAAAAACAAATTGCTTCAAGTTTCAATCCATAAAATTGAAGAGAGTAAGAGATTAGATGTACTTTTAAAATAACTGTTTTTTGATTATAAAATCCTTAAATCTATGAATATCAAGTTGCAGTAATTGAACCCAACTTTAACAAGATGTCTACTAAGATTTCTAAAATAAGGTTTGGAATATGATAGACAAAATAGATTATTCTGGAATGATTTCCTAAGATTTAAATAGTATTACATAGATCGAGTTTGGGGAGTCTCTGATTTTCGATTATTTATGATGCTTTTAAATGATGAAAATCAAGCTCTTGCATCTAAGATTATGAAAGTATCGCCCCAGAATATATAAAGAACCATTTTAAATCTTTAGCCAGAAACCTTACAGACCATTGTTTACTCCTTAATTTTTTGAATTAGGTTTTATTAATTTATATGATTACTAAAATTATATTACTCACTTATGTCAAAAATGTCATATTTATTCTCACTCATACTTTATCAAAAACAAGTATTCATATTAATTTCTTATTACATACATAATCAACAAAATCATCAAACTCTGAAGGTTATGCTAATTCGAATAGGATTTGTTTTTTGAAACCAATTATCTTTTTCTGACTTGGATTTTGGATTGTTGCTTTGGCTTTGAATGATTCGTTCCGTTTTTTATCGATTAGTTGTCCTTAAAATTATTTCAGTAATGGCTTTGTTTGTTATTTCACTAATTTTAGTCTTGGGGTTATGCTAACTTATTTTGAGACTAATGATTAGGCCTATTCTAAAAAGGAAGGGTATTTGTTATTAGGTGTAACTGGAAGTGTCATAATTTATCTCGTAGTAAGATGCTCTTATTTTTGTAATTAGGTGATGGAACTTGTTTTCTACATCAATTAATTATTTCCTCCGACTTAGTTAAAATAATGGTATCTATCTGAGGGATCAACCATATGCATTCCAATGACCATTTTCTTTCTTTTTTATAAATCACTGTAGGTTGTGAGTTTAAACTAATTTAATTACATATTCTAAATTAATTTTCATATTTTTCAACTGAAAATTATAATTTCTGGTTTTTAAAGAAAACCTTACTACAATTAATTAGGTAATTAATCTAGCAAAGTATTTCAATGAAACCTTATTTTTTCTAGATGTTGAGATATAAAAAGCCTAATTAGTATTTCGAATCTAATTAACATCCAACATTAGATACACATTATAAATGCATTATTTTATTGTATTATTAGGTCTATTGATATGTTAAATTAATTTGATATTAGTCAGTCAAACTTATATATTCTATTATGAAATTATAAGCACACATAAACATTTTTATAAAATTCCACATTTAACAAATTTGTCCATCAAGTATTCATTTCTTAGTATTTTTGGACTCACTATATTCCCATAAAATTTAGTGAAGTTAATCTTCCTTCTAAATCAGATAATTGATTATAAAATAAGATTATATATCAAAATTATATATCAAAATTATAATAGATACTAAATTGATTGAATATTTATTAATAGTGAAAGAGATGAATTATATTTGATTAATTTAGAAAAAAAACAAAAACTATTAAATTCAACAGCTAAAGTCTATTAATAAATTTTAGATTCCTATAAAAATAGGGTAATATTGAATTGAAAAGAAACTTACTAGATTGGCAATATTGACAAATTAGAGAATAAAGTAGTAGACCCAAGCTTATATTCTATTATTTGGATTAGAGAGTGAAGTTCATATACGAATAAAGAAAGACCAAGTCCCATAGATATGAAGAATTATATTGAAAGGAGCAAGATTTGCTTGATCAACCATAAGATATTGCACTGAAATTGTTGAGAATGGCCTGAAACTTAATAGAATTTTTAATAAATTGAAAAAGCATCAAAAGATTCTCATCTAATAGAAACTAAGTCTTAATTTCTTATATCTTTTAAGTAACTATACCTATAAATATATACTTGTAATTACCAAGGCCTTTCCTTAAAGACATCAAAAAATGACAACACTTTATAAAAATAAATGGCAATAATTTAAAGAGAGAAATAATTCTGCTAATTCAACTTAGGTACTATTATTTTGAATAAACTTGATACCTAAAATTTAGTAGTATCATTTGTCCAAAGATTTCTTGATAAATTTCAGAAATGATCAAATTATTTCCTATAATTTGATTATAATTTTTTTATTATAAATATATGAGCTTGAATGTGTAAGGTTTGAGAAAACCAAGCTAAGTGAATAGTCCAAGTTCTATTAAAAAGCCAATCATATCCTCATTATTATTTAATTGTAAAGCTCCAATAAATGTTCCAAACAGTTCATAAGTATCACCTTAAAATTCTGAACAAAATCTCCTAAAACCATTGCATTCACATAAAGGATCATAAGTGGATGTAACTAATTTAACAAAATTAATTAAACACAATAAGTCTCCTACTATTGAAGCATTTGATACATAAAATAACTAGAATTCAAGCCAATAATAATTATAAGCATTGTTTGCAAAAGCTAGAGATATAACTTCGAATAAATAAAAACCTTAAATTGTAAAATAATAAGTTCAACCAATCCAAACATAATCAATTAACCAATTGAAGGAACTATTTGATAATTATATCTATTGTAGAAACACATTTTATTTTCATTTTGTTGTTGGAATTGGTGGATTTGGAAAGGTTTGGAAAGTAGAACATAAGAAGACAGCTTAAGTATATGCTATGAAAGAAATGTCGAAGGCTCTGTATGGTTATTCATCTTTATATAGAATTATAACAAAAAAAAGTGTGAATTCAGTTATGAATGAAAGAGTATTGCTGAGTTAATTGAAGCATCCTTTTTTAGTTAACATGAATTTTGCATATCAGGACAGAGAAACACTGTATTTAATTATGGATTATATGTCTGGAGGTGATCTCAGATATCATATTGGAAGAATGAGAAGATTTAATGAAGAATAAACTAGTAAGGAATATTATCTATATTTTTTGAGGGTTCTTTGTAGCCTGCATATTTTTAAGTTTAGAATATGTTCATGAATGCAACATAATTCACAGAGACCTTAAACCTGAAAACTTGGTTTTGGATAGCAAAGGCTATGTTCATTTAACTGATTTTGGCATAGCAAGAGTTATGAAAACTGAAAACTCAAGTGACACTAGTGGCACACCTGGTTACATGGGTATCTGATGTTTATAAACATATAGCTCCTGAAGTGATGTGTAGACAAAATCATACATATGCTGCAGATTATTATGCCTTGGGAGTGATTGCATATGAATTTATGTTAGGCAGGGTATTAATAAACTCAATTGTTAGAGACCCTATGTAGGGAGGTCGAGGCAAGAAATTAGAGATTAAATCTTGGCTAAGTAAGTTCAAATAAAGAAATCTGAAATCCCTAATAATTGGTCTATGGAAGGTGCCGATTTCATCAATAGAGTATTTTAATTTCAAATCCTATTCAGCTTTTATAAAGAAAGCCTTAATAACGATTAGGGTTTAATGAGAGTCAAGAGATCCGTCAGCATCCTTGGTTTTTAAATTTTCCATGGCAGAAGCTTAAGAACTTCGAGCTAGTTCCACCCTTTTAACCAAATGTAAGCAGGAATCATTAAATTAGAGGACTGAAGATAATTTTGATTAAAAGTAAATCCTCATAGAAGATGAAGAAAATAATGAACTCATTTAACAAAATCTGTTGGTATTAAAAGATCCAGCCACTCAAGGTATCATGATATCAAACATTAAGATTTATTTTAGGGTTATGAATTTAATGCAAATCAAAATTAGAATAAGATTTCATCTACTACTGATTAATCCTCAAGTTCATCATCTAAACATAGTAGAAATTTTAGTCAAAAAATTGAAAAGTAATAATATCTTGAGAGTGGAAATAAGTGATTCTATTGATACCATTCATATAGTATATATATTTATATGCTGTTTTAATTTTAATCTAAAATAAACCTGCTTTTATTTGGATTATCTCAGGTTTGAGATGTCAAAATAGTATCGGTTTTATATCTAGAGTTATTCCTCATCGAATTATATTAAATTGTTGTATTAGGGCTCTTTAAGACTAAATTAATATCTTAATTCTTAAAAATCATTATCTACTTATTATTAAATAGAACTATGGATTATGAATTGATCAAATTAAAATACCCTAATATAGTAAAAAATAACAATATTGTTTTAAAAAGGAATACACAAATAGAGATGGAAAATTCCTAGATTAGTTCTGTGTATTACAACATTCAGAAACTGATATTAGTTTCTTATATTTTAGTTGCCTCTGAAGAAGGACGATAATTGAAATTGTAAAAATAAACCTACTGATGTATTAGTAGACAGAGGAATGCAAGAGAGTAATTATATTCTTATAAAATTATGTAAAACTAGTAATAGGCTGATGAGTAGTCAATCTTTAAATGATATTTAACAATTAAGAATATGAATACAATATTTTATATAAGGCTTGTCTCGATTAGTTCTAGAGATATAAATAAAAGATGAGATTGTGATCTATTAATTGATAATGATTATTATATATATAAGAAATCAAGTTTGAATTCTCAGTATAATCCATTCGTAATTGTGGAAAATGAAAGAGATGGTTCAAATTATATTGGAACTGTTTAAAAGGACTAAAATGGCATTATGCTAAGAATTTGATGACTTTTTTCTACGTTTATCATCACTAGTGATTATTGCAATTCTTGAAAGTGCCTTTGGATTGAATTGATATTGATTTTTAACAGCCTAATTTAATCAAGAAAATTTTAATTTAAAATAAATAATACTAATAAAATATATTATATAAGATTTTTTTGAATTTAATAATCCCATATAATAATATTAATGGAAAAATAAAATTCGAATGAAGAAAATCATGAAAAATTAGACATAAATCAACTCAGGCAAGCGGTATTAGATATATCTAGAAGAATGGTGTCATAATACAAGGGGCTTCTAAACAAAATTGAATTTATTCCAAACATTAAGATCTAATCTGAATAAAAGGAGGTATAAAATTCCTAAAATTTCCAAAATGTATTGATGATGTAGAGGACTTCTATGAAGAAAAGAAAAGAAAAAAAAATTAAGAACATAATATTGGAAGATGAAAACGGCAAAAGGTATGTATGTCGGATCTGTGGGAAGATATTAAAAAATAGTTCCAAATTAGGAGGCCATTTAAGACATTATCATAAAAAAAATGAATGATATTCAAAAATATCTTTATAATTTAATAAATTATTTCCTTATAGAATCCAATTAACATGGGAATCCGAAGTCATGATGAATAACATTCGAATAAAAAGAACAGAAAATATCATGAATTTTATAAATTCAAATTGTTTTGAGATCGATATTTATATCAACATTAGACTGCTATTTTTTTAAGTTCTTCATAAACAATCTTGAACAAGAACTAATGAGAGTTATCTTTAAGTTCTAAGATAGCATCTCAGTTTCTGTTCTTTGCAGTATATCTTATTATTTCTTTTAAAAAAAAATCATTTTAAATATAGTTATTATGTACTTATACTGCCATCAACTTACAATCAAAGGTATAATAAACAGTCTTCCAAAAACTTCTGTTTTTTCCTTCCTATTGAAAATGTTTAATGATTGAATTATAATTTATATATTTCAAATTATTTATGTTGACTCCACTACAAAGGCAGGTTTGCACTCTTTATGTAGACTTTCTCTCAAAAAATAAGATTTTAATTTTTGTTAAATCATAAATACAATTCATCATCCTCACTAATATTTTGTTCAAATCAACAATAATAGCAAATAAAATAATAAAAACTTCTAAATTTAATAATTAAGTTTTAGATTTAAAATTTATATTTCATTCTATAATATGCTAAATTGGAGAATTATAATAAAATTACTTTGCTGAGACAAGGATTTGTACATAGAGTTCTTGAGTGGCAATTCTAATTTCAAGCATGATGTAGACTCATGAATCACCTAATACATCATCATATTTTAATGAATATAATTTAATATTATAATTACATCATCAAGATTACATGGTATTTGGATCTCCAGTGAATTTTCAAGAGATAAATGAAGAAGCCCTTGTTACTGGGGGAATCGTTATGGCCTTTGCGTTAATATTTGGCACAATAGCCATATTATAAACATATTGTGAACATCATCATATATCAGTAATGAGGGAAGCGTCTGTGCCAATCCTTTTTGGACTATTTTTTGGTCTAATAACATTCATGGGATATTTTTCTTCAGGAAAATATTTTGATTCGAGGATATTCTCTTTTGCTTTGTTGCCGATAATTGTTTTTAAAGAAGGCTATTGCCTAAACAAATAGCATTTTATGAAAAACTACTTTTATGTATTGATCTATGGTATATTCGGCACAATTGTTCAATTTCTCATCTCATTTGGTTTGACGTAATCATTAGTTAGTTCAAGTATCTTAATAATAAATTTAGGTATTTTTTGGTCTCCTCCGTCGGATTAAACTTAGGACAACTATTCCTTCTTTGCAACAATGTTCTTCTCAGCATGTATTACTTCAAAGGATAGTGCTGTCAGCCTCAGTGTCCTTGAATTTGAACATGCTCCCAAACTGCATAGCATTATATTCGGGGAATAAATCATAAATGATGTGATAGTATTTGCACTTTCCTCCACGACCCAAAGATATAATAATGAAAATGTTCGCTTTGAACGAGATAATTGGTACAATTTTTTGATTTTCATTGCATTGACATTAGCTTAATTGCTCGTTGGATTGGTTGTCGGTTTGATTACTGGTAATTTAATTATATAGATTTTAGGTGTTGTTTCAACTTGGATTACAAAAACAGCTAGATGCATATCTGAGCATTCCTCAGTATTAACTATCTTTACTATTTATTGTGCATATTTTGCCTTTAGTTTTTGTGAAGCATTTGATTTTTGCGGAGTTATGGCAGTCCTCATTTGTGGAATTATGATGTCCCATTATTAAACCTATAATTTACCTAAGTTATCTGCAAATTCATCGAAGTAAAAATATCTATAGATTAATTAGAATTACTGTCAAAGCTCTTGCTTATGCAAGTGAAACCTTTATTTATTTTTATATCGGATTTGCTGTGACAGGAACTGAAATTAATAATAAGGAGTACTTGAAAGGAATCACAATCTACCCTTTTGTTTTAATTTAATTCTTCGCCATTCAACCTATGGCAAGATTGTTATCCATGTTACTATCACAAGGGTTGGCTATGCTGTAATTATTTCATGATTATACTGAGAATTTAAAAAGATTCTAAGAGTCCCTTGAAAATCAACAAATATGAATTCTTAATATTATTGTATTCAGGATTAATAAAAGGGGTCATAGCATATGCTTTGATCTGCGAAGTGGACACTGAATTTGTTAAGAAGACTCACTATTATCCATTCATCAATTACGCAACCTTGTATTTAATTATTGGAACTACTTTATTTGTTGGAGGATCATTGAAATATGTAGCAGAGTGGGCATATAGTCAAATGGATTTACAACATCTAATGGAATCATCAGACAATTCTGGAATCAAAAGCAATTTAAAACAAACCTTCATTCGAGAAGATATTTAAGCCTATGAGAATGCAACTTAAAATACATAAAGCAGGTTTAAGAAATTCGATGAGAACTACATTAAACCATTTTTGATTTATAATTATCTAGAAAGGAAACAGGATATATTAACAGCTAAGAAATTAAAAAAGAATAAGCATGCTATGGAGAAATAACTAGAAGAAGAAATGCATATGTATGAGGAGAGTGTTAGAGAAAGAAGAGAAAAACAAGAAATGAAGAAGATGAATTAAAAGAGTAAACTAACAAACTTGGAGTTGGATAGTGATGCAGAATAAGAGGAAGAAAGTCCTAAGAATAATCATCATCATGAAAATTAGAATAATCATCATTGATTTCTATTCTTATTGATCAATTAGTTGCATCAATAATTTTATATTTATTTAACTTTTAAATAAAAAAATAGCAATCTTAATCGAGTTCATAAGTTTGTTAATACCGTCTAATTTAATATTAAAATAAACTAAATGATTGATATTATTAAGGAAATGACCATTAACTCAGAATTCATAAATAATCTACCTAATATCAATTTCAAGATCTAATTATATTAACTATCAATAAAATTATTAACGAAATAAAAATGATTAATAAAAATAAGTGTTACTTAATACTTATAAATATTGTCAATTTAAGATAGCATAATGTTTAGCAATCTCAAATCTTGTAAAATTATCACTTTAAAAATATAATTTATATTATTTATGAATCCCAAATAATTATCAAAGGTTTATAGGAATGACTTAGAAAATAGTTTCATTCGGAAATTTGAAAGATCCTACTTAAGTTTAAGTTTGAAATCCAGTCAGACCACCAGAGTGCAATTATTTAAATAAAAATAACCGAGATATCAAATAAATGAGAAGTTGAAACAATTATCAGAGTTGAATGAATAAAAATAAAATCACATAAAGTAGTTAAATTAATACGAGTATCTAGGCTTAAATATTATACCAGAGCTAAGAGTTCCAAAGGTTCAATAGAAGGACAAAATACGACAAAAGCCTCTCAAATATTTTTACTATTGCCATATCACTGTCCTGCTCAAAAGAGATACACTTCATGTAGGATGATGTGGAAACGACTGATATTGGGAGTGCAAGTTATCCTATATTACGGTAAACTTCAGAAGGAATAATTAATATCTAAGACTGCGTCATGTCCTCATATTCCTCCCAAAAGAAACAGTCTTAAAAGTCTCAATTATCCTTCAAGTCCTCCAAAAAGGAAATTCAGAAGTAGAACTCAGGGAGATGGAAAGAATTAACTCAATGGTTTTGGAGATTACATTAAAGCAATGTATGAGAGTGAGAAATAGAAAAGAGAATTATGTTCAAAATCAGTTATCATTAAGGAATTTCGATGCCATGACTCAAGAATAAAAAGACTTGGGACATCTAAGTTATGTGATCAGACTCTTGATCTCTCTAAAAATGGATGGGCAAGTATCAAAGACTCTAATTAACTTCCTCCACTCATTTCTATTGCCCCTTACTAAGAAGAAAACATTAGAATAAAGAGAGTTTCCTCGACAATGATAAGAAGAATAAGAACTCTCAGATTATATTGACAATAAAAATGATCTTATTACTCACATTTTCTTAAAATTAATTTACAATTATAGGATAAATTAATTATTTCTATTTACTTTATCTAAAAATGATCCTATTAAGGAAAGGATTTACATCATCTGTATTAATCCTTGCTCTAAAATATCTAGTCTATTTCTTAGATATCTAAGTAGAAATTTAATTCAAAATATTATCATTGATATTACTTAATTTACTATTTATAAGTAACCAAATATATTTTTTGCAATAACCCAATTTTTCTAAATCTGTATTAGTCGCAGTAAGTTCTTTAGCGCCAATAGCCTTTCTTCTAAGACTCTCTCTTTATATTTTCTTTTTATAATATGTTTCCTTCTCAAACTTTAATTTAAATAAATTTACAAAATGATATTCTCATCACAAAATACTTAGACAATAACCAAATTGACTAGAACCAAGATACAAATTCTATTTCTTTAATTTATTATTATATAATCAAGTTATTCAAACAAATCCTCATATGTCTTCAGTAATATAGTATCATCCATTCTGGATTCTATGATATTGTATCTTAATCAAGAGTAGCTCAGCACTGTCCATCTTCAAAACTAAGCAATTTATAGCTTCTCCGAATAAACATTTATTTATATTATAAAATAATATATGAGAGGTCCAAAATACGTAGAATAGGATATCATAAAAAGAGTATGCTATGCTGAATAGTTCCAATAACACAAATTCAAACTGTTGAATACCAAATCAGATCCCCATCTCTCTAAAAAAGTAAATCATCCCCATAATTTAGCATGTGTTATCAGATAATGATAAGTATTAATAAATAAGGGCGAATAAATTTTATACTAAACTTTAGGTAGATCTATAGAAAGAACAACGGCTCTATAAGGAGAATGCAAAGATTCTCAATCGCATTGTGGATATTGGAAATTAAAAAACATATTCATCAATGCCAAAAAGATCTGTTACTCGTCAAAGTTCAGCCAACTCTATCAAATCTCTTAATTTGTCTTATAGAAAACAAGAGGCAAAAAAAATCGTGGGAGAAAATGAAAAATTAATATAGCGGTTATAAAGAACTCCATCATCCTTTAGAAACAAGGAAACTCTACTAAAGGACTATAAGAAGTAACAATAACAATATATTTAAGGACTTTGGAACTCAAAAATAGAATTTCCAAATTTTCTTAATAAAATTAGTAAAAGATGGGCAAAATCATTGAAAGATTGACTAAAACAACTACAAATCCCAAATATTCAAAAACAAATCAAAGCAGAACCAGTGCACCAACCTATTAGAATTCGGCTTTATCAAGATTAAGAATTGAACCTGATACTAAATAATAAAAATTGTAATTTCCAAGAATCAAATGAAATATGCCATATTAATTAAATTGTATTCTATAACTAAAAAGTTTAATCAAGTGATCCTCAAGCAAATCTATAACAGAATGTGTTTTTAATAATAATAAGGTTTCAAGAGAGTAGATATATAGATATCTCATGATTATACAGATTAAACTTAAAATATCCCCAATTCCTTTTGATAAGAAGACTCTGTAAATAATATATGTATTGTTTCTAAACAACTCATTTATAATATCACTCTTATTTAAGTTTTTATTTATTCTTTTATATCTATTTGTATAACTCTAAAAATTTGGAAACATATGATATAATATTATAAATTAAAAAGATAATGAATAACAATCCTAAAAATAGTGAACCAATCACTACTACAATGTTTTCATTAAATCTCAACTTATAATTCTACCATTGTCTCTCTGTTATTGGTACATCTAATATGCAGGATTAGGTTTCATCAAATTTTTATTTTTGAAGTTCTTCAATCAAGATGGTCTTTGATAACACAACACTTGAATCTTGGCTTGAATGAGTCTCAAATTCAATCCTTATAGGCGAATTTTGATCATTGGTTATTATCTTTAAGATTCCAAAATTAGATTTGTAATAGTGATCCTAATAACTACTAAAGGTAGTTGGAAATAGGAATTAGAAAATAATATCCACAAAGGGAATATGATCGTAGTTAGCAAATGTCATTCCACTTGAGGTGAACTCATAGAGATTCTAACCCAATCGATGAGGACAAGGATGCTTCAGAATTTCGGAATAATGAACATCTCCAGATAAGAAAATGATAGGCTTATTGTACTTTTTGATTAAAGCGTATAATTTTTGCTTGGACCATCCAAACCAGGTTTCTGGTCCATCTCTATCGTCATGCAAAACTTAGACTCCAGAAGTCATGATGATCAATTAGCTTTCAGTTTAAAATTATTCTTCTAACCATTTCCATTGATTTTCTCCGAGGGAATCGCCTGTGAATTTGTCTGAATTGTATCTTGCATCAGTCATAACAACCAGAACCTTATTATGTTAATCAGCATAAAAAGATTAGTAAATGCCATCCTATTTTCTGAGTGGAGAATCTTTGGGTTCACCAATAAAATCCAAATACAATTATTTGGCGCTTTCTTTAAGAGGATTGAATTTGCCTCCATTATTTTCATTGCTATCATGATCATCATAGACTCCTTTGATGATTACATTCTTCTTGAATTGAGCATAATATTTATCATCATTGGTGATATCAAATTTCTCCTTGACTCTGGTCTCATTCTATTCAGCTCTCCAAATACCTAAAATAGGCATATAATCAATATAAGCTGCATCTCCCAACCATAAAAAATATTTAGGATTAAATGACTAAATCCTTTTGAAGACATCTGTATCATGAGTTCTGTAAAATTTGAAGCATGATCCAAATGCTATAGTCAATTGATTTTCAGCTTCCACCGTGAAGAATAAGGAAGTCAACAAAACAATCAATAATTTGTTGAGCATTTATTTTATATTTTAATATACTTATGATAAATTGATCTCATTTTAAGGCAGCCAAGTATTCGCTGTGTTCTTAGAATGGAGTTGATTCTAATTTTGTGTGTCCCCAAAGATCTGGTGTAAGGAAATTGTAGGTTTCTTTAAGGGCATGGAAGGTTGCCTTCAAGAAGTTTGATCTAGTTCTTGTGCTTCCCTTTGATTAAGTGTAGCAATCTTAAATTCCTGCCATTTATAAGACTTTCTTTGATGTGATGGCAGCAACAATACCAGTACCTCTGGGAGCTGGAACCAATCTGACTCTGACTGATCCTTCCTTTCCTGTCACTTTGCATGGGACTGTGTGTGGTTAAGCAATCTTGTTTCCCCAATATCCCTTTCTAACTGGAATCAAATTGAGTTTAGCATTGATGACTGCACCTTTGATGGCTCCTTAAACTTCCTTTGCTGATTTCCATCCCAAACCAATGTGTTAATGGGAATCTCCAACTACGACATATGCCTTGAATCTTGTTCTTTAACCTGCGCATGTTTGCTTCTAGACTGGACCAATGGCAAGTGGTTCTTCCTTCAAGTTCTTAAGGAAGTGATCAACGATTTGATATTCTAAATTTTGTAAATAATTAAGAATTACCTTTGATGGGGATTGAGAATTGGAAGATTGTTTCAAGACTCTTGATTTTGCCTGCCTTTACCAATCTGCCCAACTTGGTCAATGGAGTCCATTCTTATTCTCCTCCGAATCTTCTTGGACCTCTATTTTATCTTGGGGCTCCTCCTTCTCTTCTTTCTCTTTATCCTCTTCCTCCTCTTCCGAAACCCTTCTTCTCAACTGGGGCGGCTTATTATTATTCTGCTGCTGGTGCTTATTATTGCTCTTATTCAGCCATTAAAATAAAAATCTTAATTTAAAAATTTGTTTTCAAAGTTCTGTTTATACATAAACTCACTATCAAATATTAAATTAATGATAATCCCGCTAGTGCTACTTTTTCCAATCATCAATGCCTATTTCGAGCAAAAACTCACCAGAAATGTCTACCAGTATCAACAATTCAAAATCAACGAAAAGGTGACTGCTGTAGCACCTAAAAAATGTCCATCGGATCTCCTCAACTACACACATAGTGACACGTACGTCAGTCAAATTTGTTTTAATAAAAATGTTTATTATAACGTTGAGGTTATCTTGGGAGACAATATTACAAGGAACAATACATTTTAATTAGCGGTATTTTGAAAAAATAATTTTAGTTAGATCTAACATCTCCATGGACTTGGTACAAATAAAAAGACTGTATTAGTTGCAAAAAAATTAAACCTTTAGAATATGAAATTGATGATGAATGCAAACGTAATAGCAAGAATAATAATTGTTTTAATGAATAATTTAATAAATCATTTAATGCTGCAAAATGGAATGATATCAAAGTGCATGGCTAAATATACTCCTAAAATTCATTAATTCAAGGAACCTTTCAAACAGATACTATTTAAATGCTAGCATATAACTCATCCTCAAAAATGACAATCTCCCAATATATTGCTTATGAATGGGGAAACTCCACTCCTCCATCACTTGTGAGCATAACAGGATTACAGATGCTCTAGGTTCAATATATAAATAATGAATTGCCTATTCTTGCAGATGGAGTAATAGGATTTGGATTTGGATATACAGAAACAGATGATGAAAAAGCAAAAAGTGATGCAGATTTCGTCGAAAAACTAGTTCAAGAAAAGACAAAACTCAATTTAACTAAATAGCTATTTGCCTTATACACTTATGAGAGTGCGGTGAACTTTTCTGACATGGTTGTACAAGTTGGTGGAATAGATGAAAAATATATTCGTAAATAAAAATCAAATGGAACTTGGATCGATCGTTTAGAGAAATCAGGATATTATTGGATGGTAGAAATTAACAAAATTGAATTAAAAGTACATTCTCATTATTTAAATCGTAGAACTCAGAAGGAAGAGATATTATTAATACTGAATTACCTATTAAGAAAGCCTTCTTCACTTTGAATTCCCAATTTATAGAGTTGCCGTATGATATGATGAAAGCCTTGACTCTAAACTTATAGTAGTTCCACTCTAATACAGCCTGTGATTTAGTAGATTCAGATGTATTTCATCAATATACCTTTAGATGTATATATTATATTGTAAGAATCTCCCCAAGTCAATCTAAACTGATTATATCTTGACCTTCACTTTTGGCAACAACTAAATTTCCATTAACAATTCTAATCATCTATATAGAGAATGCAACTCTTCTAGTGAAGATAACCGGATTTGGGATTGCCTTTTCAATATCAAGTTTTCGCAATCTGAATATGTGATATTGGGTGAACCCTTTATGAAAAATCATTATATTGTATTTGAAAATACACCAGGCAATAACACAAGGAAAATTGGAGTGTTCTAAGCAGCTACTCATATGTACTATCCTGACAATCCAAATCAATATGAATGGCCATTGTTTAATGCCATTCTATTTATCTTCATATTCGGTCTTATCAGTGTATGTTCAATCACATTTTTGAAGTCTTTATGTAAAGACTTATTTAGATCATTCAAATATAGAAAAGTAATCACATTGTTAATTGATAGGCATAAAATCCTGAAGATCAGCAATCTCTGAGAATTTCCAAAGATATTGACTATGTTGACTATTCTACATAAGAAGAAGTCTAAAGTTAAATAAAAAATATTGAGATGAGTGATTAAAGAAAAATTGAAGAATGGAACAAATAATAAGAGTAGTTTAAGTTTGGAGAATAGTTTGCAAACTCATTAGAATCAAATTCATTATGATATTATATAAATCACATATTAAATCTAAATCAATGATCTAGATTAGTTAAAATATTAGAATCTAAAGATTAAATAATATTCTCTATTAATAATTCCTGATTGGAGTTTTGGCAACAACGATTTCATAAATTAGAATCCCCAAAGTCCTTAAATTCAATTCAAAACAATAACTTCTTTTTGTATGATTTCTCCCAATATTTTGCAGTTGCAATGATATAAAATTTCTTTTTGAGTCTGTGCTAAATTGTTTTCAAATATATATCTTTTTTATAGAATTTGATGCATAGATCTGTAGAATTCTTATCTTTAAATAATACTCTAGTTTTCAGGATTGCAATTATTATAGGTTATTTATAAAGAGATTGAATAATTTATTAATGAAGCAACTTTAATCATAAGGAATGGAATCTAATTGAACTCAATAATATTAAGGGGTTCTAAAATTTGTTTATCTTTAAATGGATGTGTGTAAGGTTTAAGTTAAATGGAATTTCTTAATGAATTAAGAAGAATGATTTTAATTCTACTTTGATACCGATAGTTATCTCTTCAAAGAATCTTAAAATAGTTCATATACCCTCTTACTATTTACTTCTCAAACCTGGAGACATTACTAAAGGAAGATCAATATTCATCATTCTATTAACTTGAGTATGTGTAAGAATTACTAGAATGTTAGGAAAATTTGAACACTTTTTATAATTTTAATTTATTTTGAATTTAGAATAATTAATGATTATTCGTAATTGGTTAAATATAATTCAAATTCATTATTTAGCTGCTTTTTGTTATCCCTAAAATCTAAGCAATTTAAATCTACTTTAGTGCATATATATATGTAATGGACATTGGGCGCATCCTTATCTTCATTTGTTATTGCGATAGAGGTTGAAATTGTTGGTTTGTGAACCTATTTAACTATTACATTCCTAAACAAATGAAAATAGTCATCTTAAATACCAATCGTATTCAGGCTTTTCAAAATATTAAAGTCGATGTTCCGGTAGACCATAAGAAATTGCAAAATACACTCCTTTTGGCCCTAGTACTCTGTGAACCTCTTGAATCACTTTTTAAGCGTTAGATGATGATGACTCTCCACACTTAAGGATATTACAAGTCTTACTAATATGGCATCAAGGGTTCCTTTATCAATTGCTCCATCGAATGATCCATCCTCAAATTCCATAGCTCTGGCATCCATATGAAGATCTGCATTTCAACAATTTTTACATTTGAAATTTGGACCTTTATCCTTGTACTTCTCCTACATTGCTTTTGTAACAACATGTGAAATATCAATATTTGTAATGTTCTAATATCCTTCATCGAACATCTCCTCACTCAATCCTAAATAACTCTAAAACATTTCTATACTTGAATTCCCTGCCCCTATATTAAGAATTTTGCTTTCAGGAGTGAAACAGGCTTAGACTAAATCCTTGATCCCTGCAAATCTTTAATACCAATCGAAAGGCTCAGGATCTCTATTTTAGAGTAACTAACTTATTACCTGGTGTATCGTTCCTCCCAATATTCTGCTTTACCGTATTGTGACATTTGAATCTGATAAAATTAATAATGCTTAGGATGTTTAAATTTATATATAAAAATTAGATATAAGTAAAAAATTACACCTCAAATTTCAGAACTTTCTACTTCCAAGAACAAGTATTCTTGTTGAAGGAGTACAAGATAGCAGCTTTCATTATTGGTTGCTGATTTTGGGAGAGAAATTTATTTTCAGAAGCAGCTGTTTCTTAGAAAATGCCAACCCCTTGTTACAATTGAATCAGCTATGAAAAATCTATTCAATCATGCTGGAAACTCAAAATAAACTGACTCGTAGTAGAGTTGCACCTGGATTTCAGAAAAAAGAATATGTTTCGATAGTATAAGCCAAAACATAAGAAAATACTTTAGAATAAAGAAAATCAATTTTTCAAGAGATTCGAAGAAATAATCAGAAATTAAAGACATAATTATCTCATAATAATTTGAAAATAATACATATTTAACAACTGAAAAAGTAAAAGGAATAGCCTGTAGAATGGAGAAACTATCAATAAAAAAAAAATACTAAAATTAATTACTATATAAAATGATTATAAAAGAAAATAAGCTATTCAACTCTTTTATATAAATAATTATATTTATAATAATTGATCTAATTACAATTCTAATAGAAATTTAGTTTAAAAGCATTCAGTAAATAACAATTGTAAATGTAAAATGGATTAAAAATGTAGAATTAATATTAAATAATAAGATAAAATAGTGATATAAAATTAAATAGAATAAAAGAATTTAATTGGTTTAATGTAAAATCTTATAGTAACAATTTAAAATATGCCATGTTGTCAGATGTACAATATTGAAACTTATACTTTTAGTAGAATTATTTAAGCAAACACCAATTTTGAGAATCAATGAATAGTATTTTAAAATTAAAATTTGAAAGTGAAAATATTCAATAGATTTAAGTTTGCTTCTCTTTGTGTATGGGAACTGAGATATCAATTCATGCATATTGTAAAAAAAAATATTTTTCTGTTGATGATTATCACTCTATTTGGATATTATGAGTAATGATGTAGCCTATAAAGGATTGGGTTAAGATAATTTGATTATAGTATCAAAATGGGTCGTTCTATATAAGTATCATATTTTTAATCATTTACTAAAAGCTATTTTTTGATGAAGTAATTTTGACAATAAAAATATAAATTTTTTAATTGTGTATTCGAAATCATCAAATAATTAATATAATTAAATGAAAGTATCTTAATAATTTTATAATGAATCTAATTTAAATATGATTAATAATATGACATAATAATCAATATTATTTATTTAATGAAATAGGGGGATCATTTAAGTTCCACTACAATTATTGTTTCTTCAGGATTGGCTAGCGTGATTAGCACAATCATTAGTAATCCTTTTGAAGTCTTAAAAATAAGATTGCAAGTAGACAAGATGCATTGCCATGAGCATTAACACCACCGTAATCCCCAAAGAAGCAAACCAAAATTTAAATATATTCATGAAATAGCATTAACAGGACAACCTACAAGATCTTAGTTAAATCATTATGGGATGCTCTCGAAATCATTGAAACTATGGAAACCCCATAGAATGATTAATGTTATCGGAAAATCTTAGGCCACAAACCCCTTAATTAAAATTTATTAGAATTGTACTTGCATTACTACAAACTCTCTGGTTTAGGCCTTTTAACACATCTACGTTCATGAGGGAGCCTCCACATTCTTCAATGGATGGAGATATGCAGTATTATAAGCAGGAGCATCAAATATATGCTACTTCATGTTTTATGAGAGAACAAGGAAATTCTTACAATAATTGGAATTGCCTTCAAGCCGATTGGTCGTTCCTCTATTGGCCAGTTCGTTTAGTAGAGCATTAACAACGACAAGTAAGATATTTGAAATATATTTTTAGTAACATTTCCATTAGAGTATTGGAAGGTATTATAGTCATCCACAGTAGGGTATTCAAAATTGAAGAACATTCAATTAGGGACTCAACTTCACTCAGCTTATCTCATAACCATTTAAAGAGATATTTTATTTTCCTGCATCTATTGGAGTCTTCTAGAAAATTTAAAAATAGAAATAGGAAAGGTCTTAATAGATTAGCCAAATGCTGTGAATCTCCTTTCAGCAATGTTAGCCAGTAGTGTTACAGCTACAATGACGCTTCCTTTAGACGTAGTAAAGACAAGAAAACAAGTTAGCACAAGAAGTGATTTTGGATCGGGTCGAGAGTTGGCTTCGATGGAGATTTTGTAGAACATCTATAATGAAGAAGGCTTTAAAGGATTGTTTAAGGGATATCAACCAAGAATTGCTAAAGTTACGATGCATTCTGGTTTAGTCTACATGATGTATGAGTACCTGAAGTAATTGTTTTGATTTTTAATTACTATTTATACATTGAGTTTGCATTATGTATGTTCTATATTTATAAAATCATAAGATTAATGAATAATAAATTTACATTCTTGTATTTTCCATTATATAGAAGAACTGCAAATCTTGTTAAAATTTAATCTATAAACTGAGTATGAGTGTTGATCAGATATATTTTTCGTAATATGTCATAATTGGACGCATCTATATTTCAGACAGTAAAATTGAACTATTATTGAATTAATTAAGAATCAACGATTAATCCTAAAGAATTGTTGAAATATTATTTCTAAATCCCTCAAAAGCTAGTAAAACTATTTGTTCTAAATATTGATCAGCAAAAGTATCTAAAGTAATAAATATTGGAAGATCAAATTCTGAGAATAAAATACGAATAATTTATAATTCTTTTAATGTTCTTTTTTGAAATATTGTTTTATTTTATATTCATCCATCTATTTTATATAAAAATATTTATTATATACATCTTGTAATTTGTATAATTAATAAATTCGAACTTAATAGGATCTATCTTTATTTTATGATTCTTTATCTTTATCTTTACATTTATTTATTTAACCTTAAACCTACAATTTGATTCGTATATATAAATTAAAGGGAAAATCAAATGGTTACTGTGTTTGATAAGGATACTTCCAAATAAATATGGATAGAATCATTTAAATCTGTATTATTTTATATATAAATGACTTTTTAAATAATGAAATATTATATATTTTGAATATCACTTTCATACATTTTTATTTAATGCTAGCCCAACTCTGTTCTTTTCTCTATCAAATTTAGCAGAGTATTTTGTAATAAATACATCCCCTAATATCCATAAAGGACCTCTATAAAATGATAAAACAATCTAATACTATTTGGGAGGTAAATCTAATGGGAAGATAGTGCCTGCACATCCAACAATCTAATCCATGGAAGAATGTTGATAAGGAGCTTCAACTCCAGCCTCTATATTATTGAATTAAGTAATTTACAAGTAATTGTCAAGATATATTCTTTGGGTTATAAAACATAGTTTCTTCCATCAATAACAAAAGTTATATCTGGCATAGTAGGGAAATTCTAGCATTTGGGTTCCACTCTAATCATTGATAATAATGTTCTGACATCTTTAGTTGGACCTGTCAATAGGGTAGTTCCTGTATCTACTACCATTTTACATTTGCGCTAATGAGAACAAATACCAGTATTTTTGTTGCCAACTCTGATTTCTTCTGCCATAATAGACCAATAGAATTATTCGTGAACATTATGATAGATCCATTATCCTTTGATCTAGGAATCATCACTTCCTCCAAAAATGAGTTTGGATCCTGAATTACCTGTTGCTCTATTTAAATGAAATGTAAAGA
This sequence comes from Paramecium octaurelia, assembly GCA_905182995.1. Classification (NCBI taxonomy): domain Eukaryota; phylum Ciliophora; class Oligohymenophorea; order Peniculida; family Parameciidae; genus Paramecium; species Paramecium octaurelia. Next base: position 369,738 of record CAJJDP010000058.1, read on the forward strand.
CATTCTAATGTAGTTTGTGTTATTTCATCATATAATCAAATAAAGTTGGTACTCCTGTCATATGTGGATACCCCAATCCAACTATGCCATCAAACTCACCTTCATGAAAGGCATCACCAATTTATTAAGTTACCTCAATAAACAAGGCATCTTTTAAATTTAATCCATCTACACTAATTTACTCTCGATTAATTAATCCCTTTAATGTACCACTTCCAAAGACAATTTCCACTTGTTTTCCAATCTCATTAAATGATTTACTTTAAGCTCTATTATATCTTTTGCTTTTCTAACATCCGATATCTTTACACTATTCTGAAGCAATGCAAGTAAGAGCTGATCCAGTATCAAAAATTACATCAAACGTATTCTTACCTTTTGCACTTCCTACTTGTAATTCACCTATGAACATAGTATTAGCAATATTTGTCAAAGGTACATCAGCTACATAAGCACCGCCTTACATTCTTTCAGTGGATACTAATTTCTGACCTTAATGCTCCATTTATTATTCGATCGCAAAATCAATAGGAATTAGAGTACCTGAATTTTGAAAGACATCCATCTCTTCATGAGTTAATGGAATAACATCCATTAATGCCTCATCCACAACCATGTACTTATGTTATCTTTTTTTATGTTTCCCTTCCTTCTTATTATGGTGCTTCTGATGTTTCAATGGCTTCTTTTTAATTTGCTTTTCCAAAAACACAGTTTCAAATTTCAACAATCCCTATAAATCTTATCCAATCCTCTCATAGTGTTACAATTCTAGCAATTATGCATGTGTATGTTGCAATAAATTAACTAGCTCTATCAAATGCTATTAAGTCTATTGACTTTTGAGTTCGATTGAATACTCTCGTGTATTTCCAAAGAATACTAAAACGAGGAAAAGCAGCATGATTATATAAAATTATAAAAAAAACGATTAATATAATCTATTTTGTAGATAATTCATTCCTAAGAGAATATATAATTCTATATTTCATACTTTTATTTATAATTCTTAACTATTAATTTATTTTCCATAAATTCCAATTCAAAATTTAATAAAAGAGAATGTGCTTACTCCTCTTTCTTAATAAAGGTTTATTTGTCAAATGAAAAAATACATCTTTGATAACTAAATCAATTGATAATCCAATTAGATATTTTCATTTAGAATAAATTCCTTTTTTAGTGAAAGTTAATGAATTACAATTAAACATCGATTAGCCAACAAAATATGGGATTGATTAGATGTTTTTCTAGAGTATTCATCATATTATATAAAGTGCAATTCAAAAAAATCACATTTTTTCTTTGTTCCTATAAATATTGATTGTATATTAATAGTGTATACGGGGACTAGGCTATTATATAAATGATATTCTTGCAAGCTTTTATATATTAATTATTTTTCAAATTTCAAAATTTAATGAACAAAAAACAACAAGCCCCAGTAGCATAGAAACCAGTCGGCAAATAATAGCAAGTCAATAGAAAGCCTTAAGACAGGTATACTTTATTAGCTATTGATAGACCAGGATTGACAGAAGACGAAATTGAGGAAATAAAAGAAGCCTTCAACTTATTTGATACAGAAGGTACAGGAAGAGTTGATCCCAGAGAGTTAAAAGCTGCCATGTAGAGCTTGGGATTCGATTAGAAGAATCCAACCATCTTCAATATGATTGCTGAATTAGAAAATGAAGGAACTGATATTGATTTTGATTAATTTTTGGATGCCATAACTTCAAAATTAGGAAATAGAGAATCTAGAGATGGTATCAATAAAATATTTGATTTGTTTGATGATGATGGTAGTAACTCAATTAATTTGAATAACTTGAAAAGAGTATCATTTTAAATTAATACAAAAATTAGGTAGCCAAAGAATTGGGAGAAACTATGACAGCTGAAGAACTGGGAGAAATGTTAGAGAGAGCAGCCTCAAATGGAAGAGAGATCTCAAGAGAGGACTTCTATAACATTATGGTCAAAAGAACATTCTGATATAATTCATTTTAGCAGTTAATTATTTTAATAAATAATGTAATTCCTTGCAAAATACAACACCCTTCTTCAGTAATCCCCTCTATTGACAAAATCAGTGACTGGAGGTATGTCATATCAATCAAATACCATAGGCTTTATGTTTTTTGCAGGAGATGCAGTAGTATAGGCTATGGAAGCATAAATTGCTAAGAAGAATTAATAGGCCCATTCATATGACTTTAGAAGGTTAGGAATAGCTTGGCTTATGGGAAATGTATTCATGATGCCTCTATTCCACTATAATTTCACTTATGCTTTGCCATGGTTAGTGAAAAGGTAGAACATATGGATATAATATATTGTAGATTGCCTTTCGATACTTCAACACCTTTCAGAGCAGCAGTGGGATCTGTTCTTATTGATTAATCAGTGTGGGCATGCTACATATTGTGCCATTACTTGATGATAATTAATTTATTAGAAAGTGGTTCTGTGTAGAAAGGAGTAGATGCAATCAAAAATAATTTTGTAAAGGCCATGATAACCAATTGGTAAATTTGGCCTGCTGCTTAGATTATTAATTTTTGGTTGATCCCCAGACATTACCAAGTCTTATGGGTCAACTTTGTCGGATTCTTTTGGAATATTTATTTAAGCTACATTTCACATAATTGAAATTGTTATACAATATAAATGTTCATAGAATAATCATTATAAGTTTTCATTATTATAGTTTTATAATAATTTATTGATTCTGCTCATTTTCCAACCCATTTTATTTTTCTTCGTTTCTACCATTCCCTTCAATATCTGGATTTATTTTCTCTTCATCAATTTTATTATCTATCTTTGATACAGTCTTTGATTGTTGCTTTTACTATTTGGTTGTTGTTTATTCCAAGGATTATTTACTATTTTATTGGGATTTCAAAGGGAATAGAGAAGTACTTTGATTACTTTATAAATCGATAGAAGGGTTTGCTTTTGGCTTTTTTGGTTTGTTTTATTTTTTTTAAGTATTATTGCTAAAATTCATCTTAGCTTTTGGAATTTACATAGTCTTAGTGCTATTTACTTATTAGGGTGCAAGAGTTTGTAGGATGGTTCCATGATTTTACTCTTTTAATTGTTAAACATTAAAAAATTAAGGAATATATTAGGCTTTGTAATTTTCAAAGAATAATGGGTCAACTGAGGAGTATTTAATGTATACTATTCCATTTTGAATCTATGTGTTATTTGCAATACACTTATTATTTAGCAATTCTTCAGGATCTTCAACCTCATCTTGTGATAGATGATTGTCATCTACTAGAAAACTATCCTTCTATTCACTCTCCTCACTTTGATCTTCATCAGAGTCATTCATATCTGAAAGGTTTTCTGCTAGTATTTCCTCAACTTCATCCAAAGAGTCCTTGTCATAATCGATTTAATCATCTAAATACTCATTATTTAAATATACCTAATTAAAAAGGAGCCCTTGATCTTATAACTTGGCTTAATTGAACAAATTAATGTCCATTGAATTCTTTTTCTGAATCTGCAATAAAAATATGTATTTTTCTAATTTTAACTTATTACAATGGTTTAGTCTCTTATATTTCAATCTCATCAGTGTTATAATCATTTAAAGATACTGATATCTTTTCTTTTTGTAACTACATATTGCTCATTTTTTCAATCAAAGCTTCAAATTGCTCCATTTTGTAAGGTGTTAATTATTTTGGTTAATATTCATCTTATTTTTGGACTTATTATTATTTCTTCTCTGGAAAGAAATGCTTAAGATTTTTTGCTATTGTTTAAGGTTATTATTATTATTACTATTGCGAAGATTAACGAATTTACTAAGGTTCAATTGATTCTTATTATTATTAAGTATCCAATTCTCCTCCTTAACAATTGTTCTCTCTTGGAGTAGAGAGAGTTTCAAATTAAGTTGATATTTCTGTTTTTATAGCTTAATTTGTAATTTCTGGCATTTCTGGTTTTTTAAATTTAAATTTGTCAAGTGTTCCTTTGATAACCTTCTCTTACTTTTATTATTCTTTATCTTTCTTTTTATTTGATTTACTTTCACTCAATTTTTTTTCTGTTGCTTCATTTGATTCAGCTTAAAAATTTATTTATTAATTAATTTAGTCATTTTCATTACTTTAATTATTTTCAATTTACTCAAGATTTTATGGTTTTTACTTTTATTTTTATTAAGTTGCTGGAGCTTTCACCTTAATTTCTGTTTTCTACAAAAATTTAATAGGTGTATTTTTGAATTCTAAAATCTTTGAATCTTATTAATTGTATTATTTTATAATGTCATCCTCATCCTCTTTTTTTTTAAGTACATTTATTTTCTCTTTAAGTTTCTTTAGTTAATCTACTTTGCTATTTAATGTAGCCAAATACTCTCTTATTAATCTTACATTTTTTAACTCATTCAAATCGCATACTTTTTTTAAGTCATCAATTTGTTTTGTTTTCAATACTACTAATGTTACATTGAATTTGGATTCCTCAATATAATTTGGCAGATTATTGGCAATAAGAGTTTGCAAGGCTTAAAAATCAAACTGTGAGGCATGTTGGATTTATTCGTTTAATTCAGCTTTTATTTCTAAAAAAGATTTAATTTGTTCATCCCATTTTTCTAATGTCCAATTTATAATAATGTTCTTTTATTATGTTAACTCCTCAATTTTATTTTTAATCTGTAGATTAATGTCAGTTCTATTCTTGCAACACATAGCCTCTCCAATAAGTCTCACAAGCATTTTCAGATAATATTCCTTACCTGCCTCATCCTTTTAATCATAATCCTTTAATAGATCAAAAATCTTTTATTCATCTAATACTAAACTTGGATACCCCAATTAACTCAAGTCAATCTGAAACTACTCCCATTTTGCTATTTTTGTACAGATTTCCTCCATTTCTTAACTTATTTTGTATTTTTTAGGTTTTTTTTTTTCGACAATTTTTTAAGGAGATGGATCACGATATACGTATCCTTATTAAGGTGGTTTTCTCTATCTCTTTTCAGTAAGAATTATTGGTGGTTACGTTTGGGTGTTATTTTGTTTTCTTTTTCCTAGATTAAATATTTGTAATTCTTACTCTAATTTTATTAATTGGAATTATTATCCTCAATATCCATGGCTTCAGTTTGGTTCTAATTGGCTTCATCATTTGTTTATTTATCTATCATTACAGGAGTATCCTTTTAATTTTGATCTACATTCAATTCAAGATTTTACCTTCTGAGCAGGGAGGAACTTCAGTTTGCATTTTTTTTAATTTTATTTCTGAAATTAGCGGGAAAAAATGCAGTTTAACATTGTACTATTATGGGAATAGTATATTTTTCTATCTTAAATTCTTTATTTTAAGAATAATTTTACAATCTCATTTGATGTTGTATCCAAGAGTCCCTGCAGTCATTTTAACCATGATAACTCTTTACTCTAAAGCTTACCTTCTAATGTTCATGCACACCTGAAGAGTTTTAGATGATCTTAATGGTTTGGTAAAATTAAAAAATCCTTTAATCTATTAGACAAATATTTTATATTCATACCAATTCTACTAGTAGATCGATTGTTGAAGGAACCAATAATATAATCAGGTTTTTATAAATATGTATTAATGTATTTTAAAATTATAATTTGATAAAAACTAGATCCCAAAGTTTCTTCTCATTTTATTTTGAAATAGCCATTTTAATACAATAATAATAGGGAATACTGTCTCACTAAATTATTTATTAACGATTTCAAGTTAAGATTTAATATTTGACATATTACTAATTCATTAAATATTAATCATTAGTGTCTATTTAATTCAACTTATTTAACTAATCAAAAGTCATCAAACATATGCTATTTTTCATCATCCACAGGTGGTATATCATCTCTTTCTTCTGGATATTTATCAAACCATTGTGAATCAGTTTCATTTCTCAGATACGGAATCCATGGAGGTGAAATCCTTTTTTCAAAAACCTTTTACCAAGGAACTCCCCGAAAGAATTTATGGTTCATTAATGCTGCCCCTTCCTATTTTAAATAGTGACATTACATCTTCCACTCCTAATCTTTTATTAATATCAGAATTTAATAATTTTCTTATTACATCCTTTGCTCTTACATGCAAAAATTTGGGGAACTCTATTACTCCATTTAATATTTTCTTGTATATATTAGTTGGTTCTATATCATAAAATGGAGGGTGACTAAAATAATCTAATATATGTTATACCCTGCCAACATTTCAAATATTAGTACTCCCAAAGCCCACCAATCTATTGATTTTCCATATCCAGTTTTAGCTCCTTAAATTAACTCAGGTGCCAAGTATTCTGGTGTTCCACACAAGGTTTAAGTGTGATTATTTGTAATTTTTTTGGCAAATCCAAAATCAGCTATTTTGATATGTCCTTCACGATCTATTAATAAATTTTCTGGCTTTAAATCTCTATATACTATATCTTTTCTATGCAAATGTTGAATTGCTAGCAGTATTTCAGACACATAAAATAATGTGATGTCTTAACTAAATCTACCATCCTTTCTTAATCTCGAAAATAATTCACCACCTGAGACAAATTCAAACAGCATGTATATGCATTTTTGGTCTTGAAATGAGCCCTTCAATTACACTAAAAAAGGATGTTAGATTTCATTCAAAATATTCTTTTCTGATTTGATGTGATCGACTTATTTTAATTTTATGATATCATGTTTCTTCATAATTTTTAGTGCATAAACTTAACGACTAGCATCACGTTTTATTCGAACCTATTTTACACGTCCGAATGTGCCAGTACCTAAAGTTGTGTAAACTTCAAAACTATCAATCGAGAGATTTTAGAATAACTATTTATCATTTTGTTTTCCTTAAACAGATTAAAAAGTTGGCTCTTCATCTGATGAATCCTCATTCATACGTTCAAGTTATAATTGCTATAATTTTCTTTAAAGTTCTTCAATTTGAAGTTAGTTCATGACAGTTAATAAAATTAATATATATTATACAAATATGTATATAATCACACTAAGTTATTATAATTCAATAAAAGTTATTCATATGTCTTTGAATAAACAAATATAATATTGTATTATTACAGTTATTAATGTTGAAATCAAATTTAATCATGTCAAATATTGGTTAAATAACTAAATTAATCATTCATAATAACCAATAGGAATAATGAAATAATACTTAATCATAAACGAAATTTATATAATATAGCAAATGATACTATAACAAAGTTCTCCACATAATAAAATCATCATTTTTCATTAGTAAATCAGTTAAACCTTTTATTTCCAATATCACAAATGATTAAGAATATCATTTCAATGCACAGATCTTTATATGAGTTTAATCAAGTCTTTTAGATTATGATGATTCATTCATATTTAAGGACAATTTCTTAATTTTGATCTTTAAAAAGAATAACCTTTCTATGAAATAGAATTTTACTTTTCAAAGGGTCCAAATTTATAAAGTAAATTAGTCAATTAACCATCTTTTAAGTCCATGACTTTCAGCAATTTTATTAGATCCCTATTGATAATCAATTGAGCAAGTCACCTTAAAATTAGAATATTCTTAAACTATTTTTATTTAATTATTTATCCTTGTAGTATATTTATTCTGAAGAATTGAAATATGAACTGATTTGAATTTGGATATATAAATAAAAAATACTTTGTGTGTAAATATATTTTTGTATTTTATACCTTAATTTTGAATCTTAATGAGATTTTAATCTAAATTTCAATAATTATTGAGTGATTCATTTATTTTATATAATGGACTAAATATAGATAATTGATATTTCTTTATCTATCCAGGGATTACAAATAAGGAGGGTGTGATTAAATCATTAATATTGTATATAAGTGTTTGATAAATTGTTATATTTAGAAATATAATTAAAAATGAGTAATATTAATCGTGAGCAGTGCGTATCTAAACTGTAAGGACATTTGAAAGGGGCCACAGCCACTATACAAGGTAATAAAAGTTAAGAAATAAACTAGAGATCGAAGAACTCTTGATGAATTAAGAGCATATAATTTGGTAATAAGCCAGGGAGATCGAAGAACTTCGTAGAAGATTGAAGCAATTGGAAAGTTTGGATTTTCAAAACGAATAAGTGCTTCATTTGTAGAACATCAATGTTCAACTCAAGACGTAAATTGAGTTTTTGAGGAGTTAAATTCAGGAGAAAGATGCAATGATTGCTTAATTTACTTCTAAGCCAGTATAAGCAGCATCACCTGAAATATTGGCTGCATAGCAACAATTGATTCAATAAAACTTACAGCTACAAAATATTATAGGGGATCTTCAGAATTAAATTTTGAATAAAGATGCTGTCATCGGTTAACTAAAAACTCAGGAAAGCACTTTGGATTAATTGATTGGGCAACTTTAATCGAATATCTAATCGAAAAGGAATAAAGTAGGAGTAACTCAACAAGGAAATGAAACATTAAGTGTACTGAATGAATTGCAATAATATCCAGAAGCTTTGCAAGATGTGATTGAAAGAATCATTCAAGAATATAGAAGAATGCAATTTCTGATAGAGGAGAAAGATATCGAAATTTAAAATTTGAAATCTCGACTTTAACTCTAACAGCAAAAGGCAAATGATTCCATTTCTGAAATTAAAAAAAGAGACATATCTCCCATAAGATCAGATCAAGCCTTGGACTTAGCAAAGCAAACAGCTACCATGGATGACATGATAAATGACTTGGAGAGAAAGCTAATGTCACAGGACAATAGGAAGAAAGAATTATAAGCAAAATTATTGGAAGTGGGAACCCAAAATGTGGAATTGGAGAAATAATGGTCATAATCAAAAGATCAATTACCAAAGAATGTGGATGAATTAGTTAAAGAAAATTTAGCTGTCAATGACAAAATCAAAGAACTTTAAAAGTCGTTGCTTTAAAAATAAAATGAGTTAGATCAACTTCAAAAATAAATTAATACTGTTAATGACAACTAATAATAAATATAACCACAACAGAATTTAAATTAATAAAAGGATTAAGTTGATAAAGTAGATACAAGTTAAACTAGGAACAATGTTGATGATTTGGTTCTAGAAAATTAATAATTAGAAGATTTGATCGTAGAATTATAATAGAAATTAGTAGACAAACAAGCCTAAAAGGATGAAATCGAGAACGAGATCAAGAAATTGAATATCCCAGCTTTGTAGTAAAACTTGAAGGATTTATAGAAGCAGCAGGGTTAATTGGATAATGATAATCAAAACTAGAAAAATTAAATTTAATAATTGCAAGAAGAAACTAATAAAAATAGAGAAATATAATAAAAATTACTTCAAGAAAATAAAGAATTGCAAGATCAAAATAATCAAACTTAATCATAGATTAAACAGTAGGAGGAGAAGTTAGCCTAATTGCAGGATCAAAAGAATAGAAATCTTGCTAAATTAACTAATGATGATTTCTTAAAGCTATAAGAAAAATTCAATTAGACAGAAGAGAATAATAAAATCTTAGAACAATTAGTTTAATAACTTAATGAAGAATTAAGAAAATAATAGTAAGATAATCAACCCTTATATGAGGAATTATCTAATATCAAAAACAAATTGCAGAAAACTGAGTAAGAAAATTCAGATTTGGAAAAACAAGTCTAATAACTCGAAGATTAATTAAACAACTTTAAGAAGGAATAATTGTAGACCAAGGAATCTGCCAAACCTAGTTATAGTAAATCAGCTGAGTAATAAAGGACAACTCCAGTTGAAAAATTTAGGGAGCCCTTCTAAAACATAGTGGATAAAGAAGAATTTTCATTTGATTTAGGAAGTTTAAATTAATAAGATTTTTCATCATAAGAAGTCACTAGCTCACCAGAAAATGTTAAATAATCATAATTTGCTAAGAATAAGACCCAAGAGGGTAAGTTTATTACCATTCCTTTGGACATCATTAAAAATTACGAGTACTTGATTAGAGAAAAGGAAAATGAGATTGATGAACTCAAGAATGAACTTGCCAATCAAGGACTTTAGAGTATACCTCTTAATTTCTAAACTGGAAACATGGGATCTGATTAATAAGAAAATAACAACTTTTAATTAGAAGCTACTGCACCAAATCAGAATAATGATCAAAATCCAGAAGATCAAGGGGTCTCTCTTGAATAGTTGTAGAAGACAATTAAAACAAAGGATGATTACATTTAGATGCTATTGGATTAGATTGAAGAGATGAAGCAATTTGGTACTTTATCTGAAGAGTAACAAAAGGAAAAGTTGGAAGGAAACTAGAAAAGATCTGATGACCTTGTTAGGTAGAATATAGAAATTGCAGACATAATAATTGATTTAGAGAGTAAGTTAGCTAATAGGAAGATCGAGAACGAAGAATTAAAGAAGCAATTGTAAGAAGCTAATAGAGAGTACAACGATCAATAAAAGAGGGCTAAAATGCATGAACTATATATGTTGAACAAAGATTTAGATGAAGAGGTTTCGCTATCTCCAAAATTATCGTAGGAAGAAGTTTAGAACGAATATTTACAATAGTTGAATCAAGAAGCTCCAGAATAAGAGTAGCCTGAAGATCCATAAAAGCAAACTAAAAAGTTAACTATCAAAGATAAATACGAAAAAAAGATAAAGGATCTTAAAAAGGAAAATAGAAACTTAGTTGCTTAATTAAAATAACTAAGAGGAGCATAATAATAGGAGCAAAGTAGTAGACCTTAATAAGAAGATGATACCAAATTAAAAGAATAGAACCCATCAGTTTAAAATGATAATGCTCATCCTGAATAAGTTTAACAATAACAATAGCCTAAACCTATTGATACTTCGAAGAACACTCAAGATCTTCAATAGCAGTATGAGAAGGGTTTGGAGAAGCAGGCAGACTTGATTTAAGAAGTTTAAACTCTTTAGGACATTATAGAGAATCTTGAATAAAAGGTTTAGTCGAAGAAAGAAGCAAAGGAATAATTGGAAGCTTAACTGTGTGCTTTGGATAAGAAAACTGAATCATCACAATAGGATCCGTAACTTTAGGAATCTGCAACAATGGCAAGCACCTCGAAATTGGATTAGGAAGCCTTATAAAGGTAGTATGATTAGGAGGTGTAGATTTCAAGATTGAAAGACTAGTTGGCAGATAAATAGAATAAGCTTTAATAGATGGAAATTTTGAAAGAGTAATTGAAGGAGAAGGAAGATGAACTTAGGTCTTATAAGGAATTGATACCATCAATATAGGAATATTAGAATCAATAGTTCCTTCATTAATAGGAGGAATTGGTGAATACTGAATTGCGTAAGGATGTATAAAGATTAGAGGATTAGTTAGATAACTAACTCAAACTAAATAAAGAGTTATAGTAAAGAATGGACAACTAGCATGAGTAGGCGGCTTAGTTGTCTCAAAAAATAAGAATATCTCTTCAAGATTCTAATTCTTCGAGTTCTTAAATAATAGACAATAGACAGAGACTTATGGAGAAATAATAGAAGGCAGATGAATTAGTGAGAGAGCATTTAAGTTTAGATGATTTAATTGAAGAATTGGAAAAGAAACTAGTAGAAAAGAACGATTATAAAGATTAATTGCTTACTTAATTAAAAGAAGGAACAAAACCAGCTGTATAATCTGAAGCAAATGAATAACCGAATGTAGAATAGCCAAATTAAGTATTCGCAAAATAATAGAATTAAGCCTAATTGGTTGAGCCAATCCAAGAAATAAGTGATGTTTAATAAGTTATGAGTAACAATGAGGATTAGATTTCTATTCCACTGTAAGCAGGATAGATTTTATAGGAATTGGAGGGAGATAGTTAAAAACGAGACATAAAGGAACCACATCCTTCCTAAGAATAATCCAATTAGCTTCATCCAACCAAATCATAACCAGTTTTTGCTCAAATAAATTAGGATGCTGAGCCTAAGCTTTAATAAGTTAAATCTAGTTAAGGATTTACTTCGCCATAGGAATTATTCAACAAAGAGGGAATAGATGGGTAAAAGTTACAGGAGGTTTGGGATTTGTTAAAGAGTAATAATGATGCAGACAGAAGAATACAAGAGTTGAGAGATGCATTACAAAGGAAAAATAAGAGAAAAGAATAATTGGAGGGTGTTTATAATAAAGATTAAGAATTAGTAAGTTAGAGAGTGTCAGAGAGTGTTAATGAGAAGAAGCAATTATAAGATTAGTTGCATTAAAAAAATTTATAGATTGCTGCTTTGAATGATGAATTGTCAAAATTATAACAAAAGGTATTTGAGAAAGAGAAGGTCATTGATGAAAAAGACAGAGAGTTTAGAAATAGTTAATTAATTAAAACTTACCAAGATAACTGTGAAAAGGCTGATGAATTAATCAGAATGAATAATTAGATAGAAGAGACTTTGAATAATTTAGAAGCAAAGTTGGCTGAGAAATAATAAAAAGTGAAGGAATACGAGTTACAAATAGGAGCAGATTCTAGTATTTCAAATATCTAGGACCCAATGGAAAGTGGAGGGATTAAATCCTATGATTAAGAGCAAGATACTCAATTGCAACAATAGGAGTAAGTACTTTAGGTTTACAGCATGAATATAGATCAATTAAAAAATAAGATTGAACAATTAAACAGTGAATTAGCTGAAAGAGATAAGACTAATTAGGAATTAAGAAATTAAGTGGCTGACTTAAAGAAATAGATCCATGGATTTTAATTGGCTCAATAGGATGTCAAAGTAATCAAGAAGTAAAATAAGCAGTTGCAGGACGAGATTTCAGCTTTGGTTTAAGAAAATTTAAATTATGAAGATTTGATTAGAGATTCTGAGTTTAAGTTGCAAGAGAAGAGGTCAAAGGTCAAGGAATTAGGTATGGATATCAAGAATGCAGAAATTCAGATCTAAGTTGAAAAATAGATGAAAGAGAATCAGTTACTTTAATAAAAGATTTAGCAGACTGACGAACTGATTAAGAAGAACTTAGAGTTAGATGAGGCTTTGACAAATTTGGAATTGAGGATATTAGATAAATAATAGTAGTTATCATAAAAAGAGGCAAGGTTATCTAATTAGAATTCAAGAATTTTGTAATAGCCAATGTATATTTACTAAGAAGATTCAGATGACAAGGCTAGCAATATCAGGACAGAAACATCTCCAAGGGCTTAAAATTAACACCCTTTGATCTAAGAGCATAATAACAATTTGAGTGAGTTGACTAGTTCTATTAATCAAATGTAAGAGTAGGTGAGATAGTTGAGTCTTGATGACAGTGAACTTGATTTCTATTTATAATAGAAGAAAGAGAAGTAATTGGAAATTGATTAATTGAAATAATAATTGTTCTAGTAGAATGAAATAATGCAAGATCTCAAATAAGAGTAAATAGAAAAGCAGCAATAGATTGACTAACTTAAGAAGGAGAATTCTAATTTCGATGAATTAGTGGAGGAATTACAATAAAGTCAGAAGCAAATGATTGAGTAGGAAATTCAGAAGAAGGAATCCAATCAACCTTAAGAGATTGGTGGTTCTGAATAGAGTGAGATAGTAAAAACAAAATCAGAGAATTTGGAATTGAGTAAGAAACTTCATGATTTGAAGTAGTCTTAGAAGTAATTGAAGAATCAAATTGCTACTTTAGACTCCTTGATTATAGATCTTGAAACAGTGGTTGCAGATAAGAAGAACGAGATCTAGAGATTGAATAAGGAAAACTAGTTATATTAACAATAGAATAGAAAGTAGAAAGGAAGAAGGGATTTATTACACAAAGAATAAAACAATTTGTAATATCAACTTAAACTACTAGAACCACAACTCTAAGAACTCTAATAAACTGAGAAGTAGTTGTAAGAATCTGTCACTTAGCTAGAGTAAAAATTGAAAGATCTAGATCAAAAATAAAAGCAATTGGAGAATTAGATCAACCAGAAACAATAAATAACTTCTGCTTTAGAATTACAACTGTCAACCATTAATCAAGAGATACTGTAACAGCATGATAGAAAGCAGTAATTAGATTCAGAGTTGAATTAATTGAGGGATGGGAATCAAGGAATCGAATAAGAGGTGAAAATATATAGGAATCTAAGTTTGGAAGACATCACCTTGAATGAATAAATAGATGCTCTGACTAAATAGATACATGAGGATAAGTAGACTTACGAAACCTTACAAGATGAGCAGAAGGCTACACAAGAGTAAATCAATTTGTTGTTGCCTCAAAACAAAGAGATTGATGAGTTGAAAGAAACTGCTAAGTTGTAATATGCGCAAAATGTAGAGGCTTTAAATAATTTATAACAAGAATTACAATTGAAGATTGAGCAGAAGAACAAGGTGTTCTAATAAGTCTCAGATACAGAAAAATATCTTGAAGAAAACAATCATATGCTCCAAGATTTGAATGACAAGAAGGCTAATCTTGAAGATTAAATCAAGAAAGAAGAAGTCTTAGTGAATGCAGTGAGTGCTAAATCCAAACGATTAGCTGAAACTCTAGAGGCTGAAAAATAAAATTATAATGTTCTTAATGCTGAATTATAAGATCTATTAAAGAAGAAATAAGTCTAAGAATAGGAATTGGCTAAGGCCTAGGAGGAAATTCAAAAAATGCAGGCTGATTAAGAGTAGTTATTACAATAACAATAACAGTTCAAGAATTTGAAGGAATAGATTGAGTAATACAATAAAGACATAGAGATAAATCTTAGGATAATTCCAGAAAGAGAGGAGTAAATAGTATAATTGAAATCTATTATTGAAAAGAAAGATGAGGTTTTGAGTGTGACATAGGCTGAAGTGGATAAGTTAAATAAACAAATTGATGAGTTATCATAAGATAAGGAATTAAAGGAAAAGGAATTGGAAGATCAAAGTAAATTGGTTAAGAGCATTGAAGAATAAATTATGGATAAATATTAGAGAGAAAAGGATTTAAAGGATTAATTAGACTCAATATAATTGAAGGATCTTGAAGCTGAATTGAATGAGAAGATGGAACAATCTATGGCATAGTAGGAGATGTTAGATTCGATCGAGCAATTGAAACAATAAGTCTAATAATTGAGGGATGACGAAACATAACTTAAATAATAGATCTAAGGATAGGAAAGTCTGAACAACAGTAAGAAATAGGAATTAGAATAAAAATAGTAAGAGAAGCTTGAATTAGAGTAAGATCTTCATTCAGCATCAGCTTAAATGGACGAGATGAAATTTTAATTGGAAGAGAAGAATGAGTAATTAGATAAATTGAACGATTAATTTAAGAAGGTAGATGAGGACTCTAAGATGATGGAGGCTGTTCTTTAGTTGAAGGAGAAGGAATTGAAATAACTGTAAAAGAAGAAAGAAAATCTGATCGAGGAATTAGAGAGAATAAACAATGATGTGGTTGAGGCTTAGAGACAATTGGTGACGCAAAGAAAGAAACAAAGATCCTTAGGAGCAGAGCCTTAATAATAGGATGAGAATATGGAAGAGGATATTCAAGATAAGATTACTTCTTTGAATTCACGTAATAATAATTTGAAGGATGACCTTTAGAAATTGGTGGAGTTGAGCCCAGAGACAACAGAAAAGAAGCCAGAGGAACAATAAGAAGGTAAGGATGCCCCTGCTCCTGTTCAAGTGTCTCAATTCGCCCCAGAGAGAGTGTAGTAAACTTTGTAAGATAGAGACAAAAAGATAGAAATACTGGAGATGACTATTTAGACATTACAGTAGTAGCAGCAAGAAAGATTGAGTATGATCCCTTCAATGTTCTAATCTAAGTTGTCAGTATAGCCAAGTTTCTTTTTGGATGACGATCCTTTGTTATTGGAATTGTAGGATAAATTCACTAAAGAAAGTGAATTGTTGAAGGACTTACAAAACAAAATCAAATAGACTGCTGAGAATCATTACGCCTTATCATTACAATTGAAGGACTGGGCAGAAAAGGAAAATAGATTAGCTAAAGAATTAGACACAAGAAGATAGAGCGTAGAATAAATTGAATTTGAACTTTAGGCAATCTTTACGAAGTAATCAGATTTAGAATCTGAGAAGGTCAATGTTTTACAGAGAATTTACTCATTAGAAGTCGAAACACAAGAACTCTATGAGTAGGAAGGCAACACTAAAAACAAATTGAAGGAGAAGAAAGATTACTTATAAACACTTTACAAAAATCTGATTGAGAGTGATCAAAAGCTTTTGCAATTAAGAAATAGAATGGCGTTGTATTCTCAAGAGGGTAGACAATTGGCTGAACAAGTGGAGAATTTAGAGAATGAAAAAGAGAACAAATTGTAATATTTGTAAGACATTTAAGCAGATTTAGAACATGTTGAGATGGAAAAACAAGAAAAACAAGCATTGGTTCAATCTATAGCCAAAGAGATAAGTGAGACTTAATAAGAAAAAGATAAATTAGAAATTCAATATGCTACAGTTCATAGCAAAAATCAACAATTAAAGAGTTAAATCGGATACGAGGAGGCCTTTTATTAGAAGTTACTTCAAGAATTGGAGATTGCTAAAAAGAGAGACCAAACCAAATTCCAAAACCTATTCTCAGATGGATCTACTTAAACTGAGTATGACTTAGAGTAATTTGAAAGTCTATCAAATTATACGCAGATGTTCAAGATTACTAAGGAAGATGCATTTTAATTGAAGGAAAATTGCAAGCAACGATTGATTCAAATCTATACTAATGAAAATGCCAACATTTAATAGACTATCAGTTAAAATAAACATCTAAAGAAAATGATTCATTTACAATAAATGATAATATAGATTTAAGAGAATGAGAACTTGAATTTAATTGAGTAGTCATCGAGAAGGTCATCGAAGTTGGGATTCAAAGTAGTGGAAGAATAAATTGATAATCTGAAATTGGAATTGGAATAAGTATATATAATTCGATATATCATTCTAGATTGACTTCATGATGAATAAGACGAAGTTAGTTGAGGTTCAAGTGAGTGATAACCAAATTGTAGTTGCAGATACCAAGATAGCACGACAATGGATCGTGGATAGATAGTTTGATTATGACAATTCCCTTTATCCTCTGGGTGTGTTGAACATCATTTATAAGGTATCGCAATGGATCTATTTAGGTATCACTCTACCAAGTAATTAATATTTCATTGACTGGAACAAAGGTGTTATACTTATATCAATCTATATTGTGAGATCAATAAATATATATATATATTAAAGTAATTGTAAATATTTCATATTTTAATAATGAGTAGCAATAGTAAAAAGAACTCTTCAAAACCAGAAGAGGAATACGAAGATGTTGGATATTTTTGTGGCTGTTTTAGAAAGAAGAGTAAGATGGAGCCGAGTAAAACCATGCAAAATTCTAAGGTGCGGCACTCCATGAATAGATCGGATTTGGAAGGGAGTAAACATTATGCTTCCTCTTAATTGAACTTATTAAATTCAACAAATTCAGAATCTCAAAGAAAAGTAAGTGTTGCATCTCCAATAGTTAGTAGTTTTGCAATCACAACTTTTGAAAACAATTATTTGCAAAATTAGTTATTCTTACTAAGAAATAATTAAAGTGGAGAATCTATATTTGCCAAGATAACTCAAATCGATTTACAATCAAAGAAAATGCAAAATTCAGATTTAAAAAAATCAAGACTTTTTGAACAGAAAAATGACACTGAATAAATTCTAAATAGCAAATTTCCAGAATTGACTTCCAAATACATCGCCTCCAGAATAAAGGAATAAATTACGACTCTGGCAGAGTATGGATGCGGAAATGGTGAAAATACAGTTCAAGTATTATACTATTAATAAATTAAAGTTTACAAAATACTTAGACTTTGTAATTGCTATAGATAAAAACACTAATGCTTGTATGTAGACC
The DNA here is from genome assembly GCA_905182995.1 of Paramecium octaurelia. Classification (NCBI taxonomy): domain Eukaryota; phylum Ciliophora; class Oligohymenophorea; order Peniculida; family Parameciidae; genus Paramecium; species Paramecium octaurelia. Next base: position 387,635 of record CAJJDP010000058.1, read on the forward strand.
AAATTGAATTGTGATCAGACTACTTTTAGTCAAGATTTACCAAATCCAAAAGTGGAAATAATTAATGCGGACATTTTCAAATTAAAAAAGAATCTTCCATTTGATAGCATATTCATCAATCCAACCATCAACAATGATCAACCTATCTGCAAAGACATCTTGAAAGAATGTAGTCCAAATCTTAAGGAATTATTGAACCTAATATCAGATCAAATAGAAAATTTGATCATTCAATTCCCAGCCTAAATCGATTATTCCTAATTGCCCCTACTCTTGAATATTAACTAACAATATAGAAATAACAATAAATAGCAATCTTTCATTGCTCATTGCTCATTAGAAATTGAAAAAATTTACATTTAGGGCAAACACATATACAATATTGTGTATTATGGAAAAGTAGCCAATATTCCAAGGGATGAACTCAAATAACTGTTGACAATGCAGATGTCCAATCAGGAAATAAACAAGGATGGATTTAATAAGGTTGTGGCTAAATTAAATGACAAAATTGGTAACATAATTAAATATTCTAATTTAGGCAGCTTAGACCTTATTTATGAATTATTATAAGCACAAAGTTACAAATATAGTTTTGACTAATTTCTAATAGCTGTCTGTGAAAAATATAAGTTGGATTATAATGATTATGCGTTTATGTTATATCAGAAGTTATCAAAGTATCATTAAGTCATAAAAATAGAGATTATTCATAAAATACCTTCAATTGTAAATTAAGGGACTCAAACAATGGCATTCAAGAATCACAGGAATTTGGCTTTAGTCCAAAGTTTTCCTATAGTCTGAATGGGTTGTCATAGAAAGAAGAGGATTGCATAGCAGAAAGCTCAGATAACCTAGATTTGATCGGGCTTAGTAACGGAAAAGCAAATTAATGTAAATGATAATCATTTTATATATTTAAAAATCAGTTACCTTAATTGTTCAAATTTAACTGGTTTTATCAAGATTTCTTTCATTCCGCTTTCTAATGCTTTAAGCAGATTGTTTTCAGAATCATAGGCGGAACACATCACTATATTCAACTTACTATCAATCTATAGTAACTATTCGGAAACTTAATATCCATTCAATCCAGGCATCTCTATGTCCATTAGAATCAATTTATATTGCATCTGTTACATTTTCTATCTATTTTTTACTCTATTAATAGCATCTTACCCATCATAAGCCATTTCACTTTCAGATCCTAGGTTCTTAATTAATAAGTTCAGAGACAACAAGTTGAATGGCACATCATCACAAATAAGAATTGGAGGATTTGTATCATTTTAATGCTATCTTTAAGTAAAGAAGGTTTAGTTCCATAGAGGCATTTAATGATCTTCAACTGTAATTCTTTCATCATACAAATTTCCTGATTCTGGAATTTCATCGAATCTTATAGTAGATCCTTTGAGAGATCTAGCACTGGAATGAATTTGGTTATTAATTCTAAAACTAATTTTAGTATATTCTCCTTCTTTGCTTCTGATTTTGAAATATGACTTTTTGGAATAAGACAATTCGTGATTCATTTTCATTCCAATTGAAAACCCGAGTCCTACATATTTGGTTGTGAAATTTCTCAATTAATAGAATATACTATCATCAACACTTGCATTAACGATATTATTAATTGCTTCTAGATCTACCTTAGAGATTCCTCTGCCAGTGTCATGAACTATAAATTTAATGAAATTAATCAATCCTGAAGGTTTCTATTTTTTCTTAGCTGTAATCGAAATTGTATCATCTAATTCAGTAAATTTTAATGAATTATTAATAAAATTGACTAATAACTGAAGTATTCTTTCAGGGTCATTATTAACTTTGATATTTTCTAGACCATCTGCAATTTGGAAATTTAACTTAATCCCTTTACTTTGACAAATGTCTTAATAATATTCTTCCAATTGATTGTACAAGTCCTTAATCAGAAATTCTTGCATATTTAAATGAAATGTTCCTAAACCAAGTGAAGCATAATCTAAGATATCATTAATTTGATGCATAAGTAGTTTATTAGAAACAATCGAAGGGTTAATATATTATTGAATTAGATTTTCTTAAATGGGTTGGTGTTTTAAGGCTTACAGTAAGTTTAGTGAACAATTCAGAGGAGTTCTTAATTCATGAGAAAATGAATTAAAATACAAAGTTTAAAATTTGTATTTCTAGACAAATTATTATTATTTCTCTATTTCACTGACATCCTAAAATAATGTTAAATAACAATTTTAATTGAGTAGGTTTATCAATTTACAGAAAGTTACTTCAATGGTTTTATCGTGATTGTTTGTACTGAAATTAACTGTTAATTTATTTGCTTTAACAAAACTCCTGTGTTCTAAACTACAGTTACAGATATAATTACAGAGAAGAAGTTTGTGATTCACTAAATAGTGATAAAAGCAACTATTTAAAATCATGTTTGGATAAGTAATTTTTTTTTTTTTATTTCTTATATTAGAATTGCTATTCCAATATCTTCTCACTGAGTGATTAGCATCTTTTCAAATGCTTTTCAGCAGAGGCAATTAATGATTCTATCATCTTACCATCTGCCTTTTATGGTAATTGCTTTTGTGAGGCACGACACTTGATTTCTTTATGCAGCTTTGTCAATGATTCTTCCTGTTCTAAACCCCTAGAAATTCAATAAAGATTTACTGTAGTATCATTTTTTACAACTGCAACATGGCTTAATCATCAGTCTAAGCCATCAATATCTTGGATGCCTTATCATTGATGTACAAAATATCTAAGTTGGTTGAAAAATATATTATTCCTTATTTAATGTGATTCGTAATGTAAATTAACTCATCTTTTTATATGAGATCAATTTTCCTATTGGACATGATCTATTCGGCTGGTACTGTAGAATAAGAATATAAAACTTCATGTGATGTAGCATGCTTGTGTCTTAATTATTGTAGATTCACTAGTTTTATCAAGATTATTAACATCGAGATTAAGGCTGTGATAATATACTGATGTATGAAGGTGTTATTGAGTTGAATCTCTACCATACAATACACTATTGAGGAGTATTGCAAATATTTGTGTTGTTGTGTTGATTGTTCTTAATACAGCAATAGCAAATATATGTAAAAGTGATAAGGATCTAAACTTGAAAAGGCTTACCTAATTTCTGAAGCCAATTATACTTAATTTAGCAGTTATAAACACAGGGTAAGGAGAGAAACCTTAATTTTGTAGTTGATTAAAAAATGACACATCACACTGACCAAAGCTATTGAGAATCTTATTGCTGCTAATATCTAGGTGATCCCTTAATCTGCCAATACTATGTTGGTTATAGCATCGCATCCAATTAGCAAATTAATTGAAATGCTCAAGTAAATATTCATGATTTTTTATACCAAAATTATATCACGTTAATTAATTTAGAATGGAATCAAAGTCATTATTCATCTAAAGTAATTAAGGCTAACTACAATTCAGAAAATCACTATTCAAATCTCTTATCAAAAATTCCAAATTATTGAGCAAGGTAAAAATATGAAGAATTAGGATTGTCAATAATAATTATGTCAGAAAACCATCTGAATAATATTAAGTAATATGAATCACATTTAAAATTATAAATATCATAATATTATAACTTAAAATTTTAATATCATTTGATATTAGATATTCAATGAGATTAATTATAAATCTATTAAGCAAATTGTAAAATTAAAATAGTGTATTATTTACACTATTATTATTAAAAATATTCAAGATTGCATTTTTAAAAATAAGTAAAATGGATACTAAGAGTAGTACAAATAGAATATTATTAGTATCTAATGATTAAAGATTTAGCAAATAGCAATTTCTACTATATGAGATATATATAGATTTTCTATCATATACTTAGGTGTAAATAAATAAGAAAATTTAAATTTTTATATAATTGATATTGAATATGAATCAAATTATGAAATATAATATCATCATAAAGCTAAAAGCAAAGCTATAAGGCTTGTTGCTAACATTAACGAATAATTGGGTAATAGATTGCAAAATCCTCCCACTAATTCATGTGAATCTTCACACAATGTGCATACATCTTAAGCGGAACATGTAACACAATTTGCAGGACAACCTATACAATACATAGTTTCAGCATTAGCAAAGGTGTTTGCAGGACAAGTCTAAACACACTCTATGCCATCTCTATATGTGGTGCAAGCCTTTTCACATGCTCTTCCAGCATAACCAGCGATACATGTGCACTAAAATATTTAATTATTTATGATTACCACTCCTCCTAAACAATATCCCTTCTTATTACATTAATTTGGACATTCGTTCATTGATTTGCAGATATCCTTTGGATTATCTGGACACATAAATCCAAATGAATATTTAGTATTGTCAAAACTTGGAATTGAACCTCCATCACTACAATCATATGTAGTTCCATCAACAATAATGCTCAGTTACTGATCTTCATCGCAGGAATATTTGAAACAACTAAATCCAAGATATAGATAATCTCCTTTCTTAGGCAATCCTCCTCTCACACACATACTATCATATCCAAAATGAAAGTTGGTTCCTTAGAAGAACTTTGCATCATAGTTATCAGCATCCCTGCAATCTAGATCCTGGATAATGTTGTAATATGGACATTCTACTAATCCATCATTTACGCAATATCCTATTCCTGTTTGTGCATATGAACATGATAAATGATTTAAAAAATTATCTGACTTATCCTAAGGATCGTATGGATTTTAGCAGAACTCTTCATAACTAGAATCAGAATAGCATTGCTGCTAATAAAAATCACATCCCTTATCCAAACCCCATAATTAAACATCAGAAACATGTTTGGTTACTCGATAAAATCTAAAAACAATGAGTTTATTTTATACCCTGTATCTTCTAAGATGGCAAATGTAAAATCAGTAAATAGAGTATTGCCTGATATCATCGAACCTGTCATCAAATCATTGTGAAAGATGGACCTTTCAAAATGAGATCCTGCTGTCCCACTTCCATTCTAATCTTCCATCTAATATTTAACTAGTTTAATATACAGTTCCACCCAACAAGTTACAACATCCAAAATGATTCTTTACCAATTGAGTCAGTCTTGGAGTTGGCAAGTCTATCTGTAGATTCACTCGTTAATATACAGTGAAATCATATTTTTAACCAGACGTACTATCAAAATAGTTGTCATATAGATCATCACTGAATCCTAACCCATGTATTGTTTCATGAAGCACTACTTGAACTGCAGCTTCAAACTTTGCATTTGTTCCCTTTTAAAAATTATTCTATTAATACCTAAAATTCCAGCATATAGTGGTTGTTCAATATCATCATCCCAAATATAGGTCTCCCTGTTTTCTCATCAAAAATCACAGGTCCAGCTCTAGCAATATATTCTACTTCAGAATCTGTCTCTTGTGCAACAAAAAATACCTAAAATTATATTCTATATAATTACCAAATCACTGTCGTAGCTCTTTTGGAGAGAAGCAGGCACAATAAGTAGACCCCAATCTGTTTCATAAGTAGATTTCCATTCCAAACTTCCTGTTTGTCTTTTCACCAATAAATGTCTTCCAAAAAATGTCTTACATATTTCAAGAACTGTCTCAGTCTGTTGAATGAGTTCTGTGGGAGGAGTTTCTATAAATTCAAAGTGTATTCTAATGGGTTCCCAAGTAGTTTTAATCTCATCAAGTTTTCGATCTCCTCGATTCTCTCTTAGCTTTTATAATAGCTTCATCTATGATGGTAATTTTATATCCAGGACATCTGAAACAGCAGCGAAACAAATAGTAAAATAGAATATCAAAAGATATTTCATCCTAAAAATAATATTTAAATTTTCTGGGTATATTACTATTTAAATATAAAAAAATTATATTAAAATTTTATATTAAAAATTATATAATAATATATTAATTACAATGTTCGAAAATTCACATACTAATAATTAATTTTCATTCCACTCTTCCAATAAATTCAAAAAATTAACCAAATTTGATCCTCTAATAAAATAAATCAACCAAGTTGTCCCTCAAAATACTTCAAGAGGAAGAAGCTTTAAATGCTATTTATTTAACGCAACTGCAGGATAATGCAAGTTTAGAAGGAAAACTTGCACATGTACTGATTGTGGAGGGACAAATGCATTCGTTGAAAAATAGAATGCTTTGTAACCCATCACTTACATAAGAGCTCATCATATAAAAAAGAGAAAGAGGAAGATGCATCGCAATAAAGGAGGTGGCAGACATCTATCAGCCATGATAACAAGAGTCCCCCTTAAAATTGAGGATATTACGAGACTTATTCCAAAGCGAAAGGAAAAAAAAGCAAAAACATTACTCCAAAACTAATTTATCGAATAAACATTATTAAAATGCAAAAGACTATTAACCAAAGATGACTGTGCTATTGGCTATGAATACTTTTTTGCTAACGAATTGAAAATTGCCTACTAAACGAAAGAATTTTTAACCACTAGTACTTTTGAAAAGACTCCCAAGTAAATAAAACAACAAAATTTTGGAGTCACTGGAAGTCAAAAAACAATAGATGAATCTCAAATTATCAGTGCTAAGAATTTGAATATTAATCAGAGTCAAGTCCTAAATACTCAACTTCCTAGAGTAAACTATAAAATTAAACAAAAAACTTCACTCCACAGTCCTAGAGTCTATCAAGACATACTGTAATCACACAATCTTAAACCAAACAGGACTGTTGATAAATACATATCTCAAAGCACTCATTGTTCACCATCCAACATCAAATTGCCTTTGATTAGTTAGAAGCAAGTAACCTAAACAACAAGAAAGAAGTCCAATCATACTTATTTGAAAGGTTCTCCTTTGAAATTATTGCTTGAATTAAAATCATAGATTTTATTATAAAAAAAAATGAGCAAATAATGAGTTTTTGTTTTTTAACGACTATTTAATACCTTTTATTATTTAATGAATCTCAACATCTCTATTTTACGCATATTTATTAAATTATTTAATAGTATACAATCTCTACCCTGAATTATTTAACAAGTGCACCTATCTATTTAATGGTCTAATTATCTAAATAAATATATCTTCAATATACCAACTAAACCACCTAGTTCCCTATGTTTTTCGATTTAATTGATAATTAGTTAAAAAATCTATCATTTAACTTTGTGATCTTCAAAGATGATATGACATTACTCGTATTCATAAGACATCATTATGTAAAAATATCTGAATTTTCAGTATTGAATATGAAATCTTCACACCTGTTTAGTAATATCTTGACCAAGAGATTATTTAGTTAATGGTTCTGAAATTGTAGGAGTAAAACCTTAGAAATCATGATGAATATTGATTTAATGAAGAAATCGAATTGGATATCAGCAAATGGGTTGATCTGTATTGAAAACAATAAATAGTTAAATTTCTTTATTTTATTATAAATTGTCCTAAGAATATGCAATAGCTTCAACCTCGGATTAGAGCAGCATCAGTTTAAGAACAAGGGGAATAGAGAGCCAAATTACCAAATATATTGACACCTACATTTGCAGATTGGAAAATTATTAGTGATTCTAGGGCTCATCCTTAGATTAGCAGGAGGAATCCTCTTTTTAAATTTGGTTTAATTCCTCCAAAAAAGGCAGCTACTCCCTCTTCATTTGGCAATCAAAATCCTTAAGATTTTAGAGGTCTCAAATCTGAGGAGAAAAGTCAAAGAATGAAAGAAATAATTGTTGAAGATAGAGTTAGCACAACAGAAACAAATAATCTTTTATAATTTAAGTCAGATAAAAGATATTTTCAATTGCGAAATCTATCTGTAAATGGACCCAAACAAAATAATCAATTAGTATAGCTTAAAATAATATTTTCAGTTACTTGAATGCAAATAGTTATTCGACAATCAAAAAAAAGCATTTGAAGAAATATTGAATAAAAACAATTTATATAATAAATATTCTAGAGTAATAGATAAGGAGTAATCCATAACAAATTAGAAAATAATGTAAATTTTTAACTTTTATAAATGAAATATCTACACATATCTTATTAAATCCCTCTCACTATACAAGTTAAACATATCTTATATATATAAATTCAGGAATAATTCCATTTATAATTATTAAGATTAATATTTATTTTATTTATAATTCTTTGATATATAATAAAACCTTTTAATCCATTCACTTATCAAAGATTATAGAGGTTATAAACATCTATTTTTATATGGTTATCCGCAATAGGAACAATTCACCATATTAAAATGGGATATAATTGTATTGTCAATAATGCTTATGATTCCTTTATTCTGATGAGCTTCATATTATAAGTTGTAAGCATCCTCTATTTTTAACAGTTGAGTAGTTGCTCTACGACTTGAGACCAAAATTAGAAACTTAAGAAAAATATCATTATTTAACTATTTTCATCCAAGTATTAAGTATATTTTGAGTATAAAATTAATGATGTCAATTTCAATAATTATTCCCAAATGTCAGGTTTCAGTAATTTATTGAGTGAAATTGGGACTGATTATCACTAAATGTGCTTGAATTATTAATAAATACTCTTTTATGTTATTAACAAATAAAATGGTTTTATGATTAATTTTTATTGGTAAAATAGGACTTTCAAAAATGGACTTAACATAATATATTCTAAGTTATAATTTGTATATATAAATCAGTATATGGTTTGGAAGAATGGATTAGGCTTTTGATACTCCAAATCGATGGCTTTTCTTGATTTGTTATATTTACCAAAATATTCCATGCATGTAAATGTAAATCTTATATTTGAGATAAGATGTATACCTAATGTAATTTCCGAATTTAGCTGTTCTTAAATACTCTCTTGAAATGCCTGTCTTGGCAAGATCATCAGCATAGACGAATATGTCTGAGCCATCCTAGTCCATAACAATAAATCCATAATTTTTATTTTCGTCGAAGAACTTAAGATATCCGGTGCTTCTATTCTTTTTGGGTTATTCAAGAGCGAGTTCTTACAGTAGTTGAGTGACAGAAACTTAAGAGTCTTAAACAAAGCGATTGCATTCCTGAATGATTTGATCTCCTTCAATGTTGCTCTCCTCGATAAGTTGCTACTTATACTAAAAAAATAGTGTCTAATATAGTACATAATTTCTAGGATATGAAGAGCTCTTCTTAATTTATGGGGGCTTATGGACGTGCTCTAATTTGAAAGTATCATAGTCCAAATCATTTTCACTAATGTTAGTCGAGAAATCCTTGAATTCCGATCTAGATGGAGACAATTACAAATCGATCAACTTCACAGGGAACATTTATAGACAGATAATTAAATTATTTATGAATAATTTTATTTATTTTCCTTATATACACTCTCAAACGAGCATATAAATATTCTTCAAAGAAAATCAAAAGATTATTTAATGGGTGCTACCTCAAATTTCAAGTGCATTAGGTTCCATACTCAACATCAATTTAGTCTTATAGTGAATTTAAAAATTACAGCAACATATTTAGTTAAAATATAATTAATTATATCTTATTAACAATAATCTTTATGTTAAGTTTTGTATACTCTAGTGTATTTAAAATTTCATATAATGAAATCATACAAAATTCTTAAACTATTCTAATTCTTCTAAATTAAAAAGTTAGATATTTTGAGTTGATTATTTCATATTCTCATATGCTTATTATTTAATATATCCAAATGACTAAGGATAATATTGAAAAGCTAATGAACAAATAGCAAGCTAATAAATATATAACAGCTACATTATTTAATGAACTACTTAATGATAAATTATTAGATTCATATTTCAAAGATAATTTTATATTTTATTAAATCAATGAATTAAAAAATTGCATTCATTAAATGCACATTCAAGTGGTGTTAAAGTATAAATTGACTAAATATAACTTAAATACTAAAATAAAAAATTAATCAAAATAATTTTTTTTTTTTTCTCGTTTATATTTCTCTAACTTATATTATCACTTGTTGTTTTTGAATTTGATCACCATTTACTATTGAATGCAAGATGTTGGCTAATTTATCTGCTAATTCACAGACTTCGGATTTAGGTGGATTAAATATATAAGCATTGCTTCGAATTCTTTCGACATCATTTAAGATCTAATCCTTACTCCTATAAAAATCATTCTCCAATCTTAATATCAAATTATACAATTACCTTCTTTGAATGAGTGTGATGTAACTCATTAATGGAACAAAATCTAAGTATTCTGGGTACTGTTGGACATCTACTTCATTGGAGAAGAAAAAGGAAATCTTGGTTTACTTTTTTATCATAGCATTAATATCTTTATTAATTTGTTGAGCCTCATTAGTAGTTAAAGCAGATTATAAGGAAGCTCCTTAAATTTCGATAGGTTTATTAGATTTATTGACCATTGAGGCAATTTCCCAGAAATTTAGATGACAATAAGCAATCATACTTTTTTGATTTCTTAGTTGATAAGTGTCGTCACTAATCCTCTTGCATTTTAAGACTTGCCAATCACTGGCATGTAAATAAACATCTGGAGTTTCTTAAGCAATAAATTGGTATTGATGGCCAAATCCATTGTCCTTATCAGCATCAGTTTGGAAGCTTAGTTGTTGTTGATTCAAATAAGGACGAATTTATCTTACACTAGATGCATAAGATTCCTCTAGAATAAGATATGGATCGCAATCATACGAGTAGAAGCATTTGAAGATAAGATCCTTTGTTTGAAGCTCAAAAACTTGTATGATATAGGAGTTTTANATTAGGTTCCATACTCAACATCAATTTAGTCTTATAGTGAATTTAAAAATTACAGCAACATATTTAGTTAAAATATAATTAATTATATCTTATTAACAATAATCTTTATGTTAAGTTTTGTATACTCTAGTGTATTTAAAATTTCATATAATGAAATCATACAAAATTCTTAAACTATTCTAATTCTTCTAAATTAAAAAGTTAGATATTTTGAGTTGATTATTTCATATTCTCATATGCTTATTATTTAATATATCCAAATGACTAAGGATAATATTGAAAAGCTAATGAACAAATAGCAAGCTAATAAATATATAACAGCTACATTATTTAATGAACTACTTAATGATAAATTATTAGATTCATATTTCAAAGATAATTTTATATTTTATTAAATCAATGAATTAAAAAATTGCATTCATTAAATGCACATTCAAGTGGTGTTAAAGTATAAATTGACTAAATATAACTTAAATACTAAAATAAAAAATTAATCAAAATAATTTTTTTTTTTTTCTCGTTTATATTTCTCTAACTTATATTATCACTTGTTGTTTTTGAATTTGATCACCATTTACTATTGAATGCAAGATGTTGGCTAATTTATCTGCTAATTCACAGACTTCGGATTTAGGTGGATTAAATATATAAGCATTGCTTCGAATTCTTTCGACATCATTTAAGATCTAATCCTTACTCCTATAAAAATCATTCTCCAATCTTAATATCAAATTATACAATTACCTTCTTTGAATGAGTGTGATGTAACTCATTAATGGAACAAAATCTAAGTATTCTGGGTACTGTTGGACATCTACTTCATTGGAGAAGAAAAAGGAAATCTTGGTTTACTTTTTTATCATAGCATTAATATCTTTATTAATTTGTTGAGCCTCATTAGTAGTTAAAGCAGATTATAAGGAAGCTCCTTAAATTTCGATAGGTTTATTAGATTTATTGACCATTGAGGCAATTTCCCAGAAATTTAGATGACAATAAGCAATCATACTTTTTTGATTTCTTAGTTGATAAGTGTCGTCACTAATCCTCTTGCATTTTAAGACTTGCCAATCACTGGCATGTAAATAAACATCTGGAGTTTCTTAAGCAATAAATTGGTATTGATGGCCAAATCCATTGTCCTTATCAGCATCAGTTTGGAAGCTTAGTTGTTGTTGATTCAAATAAGGACGAATTTATCTTACACTAGATGCATAAGATTCCTCTAGAATAAGATATGGATCGCAATCATACGAGTAGAAGCATTTGAAGATAAGATCCTTTGTTTGAAGCTCAAAAACTTGTATGATATAGGAGTTTTAATTAACTTGTCTTTTAAAGACTGTATTGATGACAGGGAAAATGTAATTTATGTTGAGGACTTTGCAATATGCGAAATTGGCTGACTCTTAATCGGTTAGAACATCTCCTGGAAAGACAATAGTTTTTTTGGATGCAGAATCAATTGATAATTCTGACAAATCTAAATTTTGTAGACATTTTTAAAGATATTATTCATATCCTTTGGTAAAGAATATTACATCATCTCCAATCTAAGGGGAATTGGTATCATCGGTTAAATATTTATCTCTCACATGATCACCTTGTCTAGTTTAAGCTTATTTTTTTCGTTGAAATTATGCCATACAATTAATACAAATTCTTTTTTGAGTTCCAAAATCTAATTCACTTACGAATAGACGTATCTCACTGCACTCCTAATGAAATGCAGACTTACATTCAGGACAGCGAACAACATTATCCATTAAAATTCTGCATCTAGTACATTATTCTGTTACTTATGACCTATTTCGTCTTAGATCGTTTTGTTGTCGATGACTGTTCAGGATGACTAGTCTACTTTATTAGTTTCTTTGATTTCTTCTTGATCTTGTCAATAAAGGAGACTATTCTATTTGAGCATCTTCCTTCATATTTTAGTTACTTTATTTGCTTATTTTTTCTTCGCTTTCACTTTCACTTTCGATTACTTTTTTTCTTCTTTGACTCTACTTTTTAGATTCATTATTATTATTAATTGATTGCTGAGCCACTTACTATGATATTTATGAGCTACTATCTTCATCATCCTTAATTAAAGCCCTCTTAATTAATTCCCCTGACTTTTGCTCAGTCTTTTTGATTAATTTGACATTATGATTAGAAGGTGATCTTTCTGGAATTGGTTGATTGGCTACATCAATTATTTCACCTTCTAATTTTTAAATTCTAACTTGATCTTAAATTCTCATTTATTCTTTAATATCATGAATTATTTTAATTTCCATTTACTTCATCTCTGCAAAGTAGCCTTAAAACATTTCTTCATTTTTCATGTTGTCTATGGTTATTCCTTTGGACATTTGTATATAAGTAAATAACTTTGGTTTCTAGAGATTGACACTCTTTTTGCCTTGATAATCTTAAGATATCAAATAGGGAAAGAGAGTCTTAAAATTATTCTAGAAATGATAATGGTATGGCATTCTATAGAAATTGCAAATACTTCCCCTATCCACATAACAAAATTCCATATCAGAATCTAATGCCATAACTCTAAATCCATCGGACTCATCTATTATTGGATGTTCAGAATCTGATACATAAAACTATTCAACAGGAGTTTAATCGAAGATCTCTTGCACTCCATAACCATAAATAGAAAATGACCCATAATCGGTAGATACTACAAAAGTCATTCCATTTGGACTGAAACATCCATCTTTCAAAGGAACCTCTAAATTTGGTAATTTCAAATGATATCCTCTTTCATGAAACACTTTTAGAGGTATTCCTTTTTGGACATTCCATAAAATAATTAATCCATTTTCATCAGCTGACAGTGCCACTTCCTCAAAAATAGGATGAGCTTCCAAAAACACAACATGAGAATCCAATTTCAATTATGATAAACTCTCTTAATCCATACAATGAATGACTTAATTCTCATGTGTTGAATACACTTGAATTTGAGTCTTTGATTTTTCCTCATCTCCTTTCTTCTTCAATTTCTTACTAAATGAAGCCAAAGCATAAGTACTTTTGGCAGACCAAGCAATAGCAAAACATTAGATTTCGCCTACTCTTCTCCCTTCCGTAGATTTATACTTCAATAACACTTATGATCTGTTATGTTGATTGGCTGCAATTCCTCCTTCTTACCACTTCCATAATCGAGCACTTCCATCAAAAGATGCAGTTAACAATTGATCACCATCCTTAGACCAACGAGCCAAATGAACTGTGCCAGAATGTTCTCTCCATTCCACTTTGTTTATTGCTTTTGACAGATTTTCTGGTTTATCAAAGATTATTATTTCGCCTTAATCTGTTCCCATTGCCAAATATCCCTGCTTATTGAATTCCATACACAATATCCCATTTACCTTGCCTTTATTTGATTTATTGTAATTCACATTCAATCTAATGATATCTGCCTCATGTTTAATGGCAGATTACTTAATTTTCGTATTGAACTATGTGCCCAATATGCTCCCATTGCATTTAATCAAATCCTATACATCATAGATATAAACATAACCCTTCTCACTTGCAACAGTCAAATAGTTTACATTTTCTGAATTACTTTGATAAAACACCAAAACTAATATCGGATCATCTTAAGCTTCCTATTTCAATACAGCATATATGTACTTTTAGTGCTGCTACAGGTTTACCAATCTAAATATCCCAAACGATCACCAGACCATCATTACTACAAGATGCCAAATATTTGTTACAATAACTAATATCCATTGAATTTATTGCCATTGTGTGACCTTTCAATGATTGCAATAACAACCCATTGGATGCTGACCATATCTTTATCAATCCTAAATCATCTCCAGTCAACAATAACTAACCGGTTCTAAATAGTCTACATATCATGTTTTACCTGTCATATATTACATTATACACTGGTATGTATGGATCCTCCTGATCTTAATTGTCTGGATGAAGAGCATGTCCGAAACAAGTCTTTAATTTTCGCATGTACTCAACCGGTGATATATATTCTTGGCGCACAACTCGACCACCATTTAATTATTAAAGTGATTATGATTTGTTCTTTATGTGTTCGAATCTTGATTGCCTTTTGGGCTCAGGTGTCTCACGAGCTATATATTATTGAAGCATCTTTTGGATGACGCTTTCATGAGAAGGACTCAATTTTGTAGAGATTAAATTTTTAAGATTCAAATCTAGACAGATGCATCATAAATTTATGTACCATTAGCCTGTAGAATGTGCCCACGCTTATGGCCATTCTTTTGATTGAAGAAATTCTCCAATCCCTCTAGAAGATGTTTTTCACATTGAAGCTCGTGCAAGTGATTCAGGATCATTTAGGCACAGATTCTCTGCTGCTGACTCTCTAAAATGGTTGACTTTTGCAGCTTCTTTGTGTAGTATGATATCAATCGTGCTTCTATCAACTTTTTTCCTTGGTTCTCTTCAAAGCTGTTTTACATTCCTGAAATGCATAATTCTTACAAAAACTAATACCTTATTCTAGTATAAAAAATTAGAGGCTTTAAATATGATATTTTAATCAATTATTTAATCATAGATGTAGGGGGTTTAAATACAAATAGGAATGGTTCCTAACTAGATTGGAAAACACGAACATAATATCATCAAAAACAAAAAAAACACAAATCAGAAAAATAGAACATTTCTCTGCCGCCTTAATTAGATAATTTTTTATAATATATTAACTTTATAAATTATAATTAATTTGCCAAAAACTCTCTATTTCTCTCCTCCAAACCCTTTGATTTCTATGAGTTCACCCTTAATTCCTTATAATATACCACAAAAGCCTATTTTACACCAAATTAAAAATTGATCGTTACTTTTATATCTCCCTATTATTTCCCTTTGAAAAACTCTCAATATACTTATAAAATGCTGTAATTTCCATCTGACAACAAAACTCTTACATTAATTCTTATATTTTGTAATTTTTTGATCTAAATCATCTTTGAATCTAATCTAATAAGTATTTGAACTTTGGCATCCTTATAGTCTCACTGAAAAATGGTTTCTTATGGGCTTCAGAGATGAGAAGAATCATTTTTTGTTAGAACTAAGATTTATTCTCTTTATTATTTTGAGGAATTAATTTATTTTATAAGAAGTTTTAATAAAGTAGTTTTTGGAATCATTTTTACTATTTAAAATATCAAGATAATCAATAATGACATGACACTTAACGTTAAACAGCTTTACAATTAAGAAAGTATAGATTTGATTATATAAATACTGCCTATTTAATCAAAAATGAAATGAAAAATGATCATCAATTCAATTATGATACAATAACGACAACAAGTAATTACTATATAGCTTACCTGTAAAATTGTGAAACTTAATTGAAATAAGACGTAAATATGAAATTTATGAAAAATTTGACCAAAAAATTATTGAAATAATGAATATCAACATTATCCTTTTAAACTGTTTTGTTTAATTGTAAATATATGAAGTTAATAATTAAATACAATGTAATTCAACTATTATGATATAATTTATTCATTGGCTTAGTATCTAAATTTTCACTATAGTCTGTTCTGTAATGATTTGCTCCTAATCTATTTTATAATTACAAGTGAAGATGACAGCATGTTTATTTTATAATGATTAATTTTTGATAATGCCTATGATAGATGGAGAAATCTAGATTTTATGTTCCCTGCACTTTGGTTAAACCCACAATTGCTGAATTATATGTTATTTTACTTATCTTTATCAGTATTATTAACGGTATAACACATGCTTGTGATTGCTACAAATTCTGTTTAAACTTTACAATTGAAATTGTTGTATTATCTGGATTTCCATTTTGAAGTTACTTAAAACTTCAACAAAATAATCATTAGAAGTAAATCATCTTAATCAAATTGTGTAATTCCAAATAATCCTTAATGCTAATACTACTCATAAAGATTTATTAAATACATGTTTAAGTTCTAGATGTTATTGCTAATTGAATATTAGTATTCACTAATAAATCCAGTTTCATAGTGTATAAAGTTGGAATTTACCCCTTTAATGACTTGATAAAAAAATGATTGAAGTGTAAAAAATCAATTGTAGTTAATAACATATATTTAAATTCTGAAAATAATTAAGTTATATTAAATTATCATTTCAATTATTTCCTAAAACAATATTTAAACAATCCTATTTTAGAAAATATCAAGATTAGAATTATAATATAATGTCAATAAATGATATGACGATTTTATCCTTAAAAATTATCAAAAATAATATGTTTTGAAACTTATTTTTTTCTAATTCTCTTAAATATTTTACATCATTAAAAACGTAACAATTAAATCTCAATAAATAAATTAACATTGAGATTTTAGGAGGATTTTAATGATTACTAAATTTATCTAATTTAAATGGATCAAATTTCTGTTAAAATTCTTAAAATTGCCTGGTATTCTTAATTAAAAGCGAATTGTTAAAACTAAATGATAAAATTATTTCATCGTTATTTCATCGATTTATTTAAATTTAATTTAAACGAAATCTATATAATGATGATATCATTAAATTATGCTAAATAAATTAAAAACTAAAATGGGCTTATTGAAAATCATGTATTTAGATTGAATTGTTGAAAGTATTCAACTGACTAAATTACAGTTTGTAGATTTATTTGAATATTGCTCAAATAGTTTAAAATAAATTGATAAATATCAATAATTTTTATTATGTTAAACAAAAACGGAACATACACAAAGTCAAAATTTAGTTCAACAATGAGTATCTAAAGTGGAGATAACAGAGTGAGATACTCTTAAGCTCCAGAGGAATTGGGAAAAAGAGCCAAATTACCACTTGATATTACAGTGTTTGTGATGGCAGTAGAGGTTGAGAGATTACAAAGAGAAAATGCGTAATTGAAATCAGAGCTATAACTAAATAGTGACTCTAATTTGGATAGAGTTCAATATGAGAGCTAGATAAGGGATTTGATGGAAAAGATTAGAGTGTAAAGCAAGTAATCATTTATAGTGATTTTCATCGTTAGTTCATAGAGTAATCTATTGGTGGATATTGAAAAGTTACAACGTAAAGTATAGGATTAGGAAGATCAACTTAGAAGATAATAGTAATCATAAAAAGAATTTGATCCAAATTTGAGAACAAAATTGACTTAGGCGGAACTCTAATTGGCAGCATTTTAGAAGTAATTAAACTAATAAGTGAATCTATTTGGTGGGCAAAGTGCAGATTAAATAATGAGAGAGTTAGAAGAATTGAGGAGAAAGAAATCTTAATTCGAGGATTTTTCTAGGTAAATCAATGGAAGGAATGTCAGTAATAAAATTAAATTAAAATAGATGAATTGCTGAGAGAATTAGATGATTTAAGGAGGAAATAGACATCCTTTGAAGATACCAGTGTATTAAGATAATAATTACTTTAATCTCAAAATCGAGTTAAGTAATTGGAGTAAAAACTATCAGAGATGGATTAGTATATAACATAGATAGAATCTGATTTGAATAGATTTGAATCTGAGAATCAGAGATTAACAATAGGAATGTCATAAAAGATTTAGAGTGAGAATAATGAAGCAATTTTACTAAGGAATGAAATTGCTAAACTAAATAACGAAATAACTAAATTATGGTCAGATAATGAGACTCTAGTCCTTGAAATTGATTCATTACAAACGAAACTCAGATCCTTTAGTGAAGAAGAATTGAGGAGATTGAGAAATGAAATATCGAGATTATAAGAGTAGAATAATCACTTGCAATCTTAAAACCTATCATACATGTCAGAAATATCTCGACTTAATATGACAATGGAACAAAATCAATATGCAATTAGTGATGCAAATAAATAGAAATATATCTTTGAGGAATACAAGGAAAAGATAAGACAATTTGAATTGAAATTTTAAGAATTGCAAATGCAAAATGAGAGATTAAGATAACAAGATCATAAAGTGGCTGTTCTAACAACTGAAATTGAAAGATTAAATAATTTAATAAAATAATTAAATACAGATGCAGATGATTGGAAATAAAAGTATTAAAGAATAGAATTAGCATTGATGGATTATAGACAAATAGAAAAAACCAATAGAGATGCTGTTACTAAAAATGAACTACTCCTAGATGAAATTGAAAGATTAAAGAAAATATTAGAATAAAAGCAATATGAAATGGATCAAATAATCAAACGAAACGACCTCATTGAATCTCAGATAAGTACCTATCAAGTTAATGCCAGTGCAAGTGTCAGCAGAATCTAAGAGTATGAATCAACACAAAGAGAAACGTCTACAATTTTACAAGATAATGAAAGATTAAAAAGATAACTCCAATAATATTCATAATAGATTTCTACTCTCCAAACTCAAGTCTAGGAGTAATCTACAAAGAATCAATAATTAATTACTTAATAGTAATAAAGCTACTTGGTAAATAACAATAGTGCAGAAATAGATAAATTGAAAAGACAGATTCATGAATATGAAAATAAGATCGCCATGTTATCTCTTGAGCTTTCAAGAATTAGAAACACTAAGTAGAATTCAAATTCATTTGATAAATCTGATAAGGTTATGGAACTCTTATCCATAATTGTCATAATGTCTGCTGAATTAGATAATCTCAGAGGAATTACTTACGAAAAAAGCACTGTGTAATCACAGAGATTACAAGACAATACTTCACAATCTGTTCGCTCTCAATCAATTAATAATTAATAGGCTAATTATTCATACAGTAATTGGAAACAGAAATGAGTGATATATATATATATAAGTAATTTTATTTTAGTCAGCGCTGTGGAGTGTAGAATCGTTAATCATTTCTCTAACTCCTTTTCATCATATATTAGGTGAAGGTAAGGATCACCTACTGATGATTAAGATTATCATTAATAATAAACCACTATATAAATTGATATTAAAACCATGATTTTATGGGTTTAATAATAACATCTTAATTTCATTAATTATATTATGGACTATTTGAGCGAAGCATTTAAAAACATTGAAGTTTATTAGAATGGACAACTTATCTATTATCAGCATTAACAACCAGAGAAAGAAGATAATTAGTTGATGGAAGACCTGATTACTAAATTTGATTTTAGTTTGGATTAAACTAACTAAAAAAATCAAATCATTGATTAATTTTCACAGTTGAACTTCCAAGACAATTGAAATTTAGATTTAATTAATAATTATAAATCAATGTTCATTCTCAAGCTAAAAAAAAACCTCTGCAATAACTTCCAATTTAATTGGTTTTGGTATGAAAGCATCAAATCCAAGCTTTTCACATTTCTCCTATTCAACCTCATCATCAAAACCAGATAAAGCAACCAATTTAACATCATCGATCTCTCTATTATTGATCTAATAATAATAATAGCATCTATTTACCATTGTTCTTATATTTTATGCTGCTTACCATCCATTTAAAATCGGCATATATAAATCCATAAACACGTACCTAATATTCAAGTTCTTTTGGTTTTATAAGAGCTAACTTATACTTATTAAATTACTTTGTTTATAGCTTGTTATCCATTATAAGCTTCAATAATTACCAATTCGGATATCAGATCTTAAAGTAAAGTCTTAAATGCTATCAAGTTGAAAATTTGATCATCCACTAATAGAATTCCAAACTTTTTATTTTACAATACTTATTTTAACCTTTACTTTGGATCTTAGACTTCTTGTGAATCCTCCTTCTATAAAGATTTTTATAGAAATAATTTTTAACCCAAAGATTGAAGTTAAATAATATTCCTTCTTTTTGTTTGATCGACATCTTCCGAGGATGGTTCATTTAAGTCAAGTTCAGTTTTCTCCTAAGGTTTTGTATAAATTCTTAGAAGAGAAGATCTCACAATTACTTAATGAGTATCTTTCCCATTCAAGGAATCCTCATGTTACTAAATACTAAGATGCTAAGAGGAGTGCTCCTATTTAAAACAACTGATATAATTTGCAGACCTTATAGAATTATTATCCTGCAATTTAGCATAAATCTAAAACGACATTTTAGTTCCCACATTCTATTCACTCCAAAGATCTATCGATTCGGATGGGCCCAACAGACCAACCAAGTTTTTACAAACCATCAACCCAATTCCAGTCCCACTTTTATTTTCAATCTTTTAATTTGAAAAAGTTGCAAACAAATTAAATAGTTGTGGTTTAATATTGTCTGGGATTCCGCAACCAGTATCTTCAATAGATATTGAATATATTAATTTGTTTACAGAACTCTACTAGTATCTCCCTTGTAGGCTTTTTCTAATTTATTAGATTGTTTAATCTCCCACTTAATACTGTATGTTTCTAGAGGTATTACTTCTTTTAATATTTTATGATTTGTCAGTATTGAGTGAAGAAACAGTGATAGTAATACTGCCTTGTTCTGTAAATTTTAATGAATTTGATAAAAAATTCATTATTATTTGTTTAATTCTATTAGGATCTGAATGAATTTGATAAGAGGGAATGTCATAATATGTTTTAATTTCAACTCCCTTTTGTTCTGCTTGAATTGAACACATCTCAATTACCTCATCAATTATTTCATTGATATAAAAATCAGTTAAGCATAATCTTAACTTTTTTTTTTGAATTCTTGCATAATCCTAAATATCATATATCATATAGAGCATTAAGTACACGTTTTTCTTAATGATATTATGATAATATTTTTCAATTTATGTAATTTCACTTTTACAATCTAGGGTCTCCAAAATGGAGACAATGCCATTGATTGGAGTTTTGAAATCATGAAACACTGTTGCTAGAATGAGATCTTTATTTTCACTTATTTATTATTATTCATTTAATTGTTATTATAAATTATCTAATTACTTATCTATCTCTTTGTTCTACAGTACTATCATAAAGGCTTATTTTCGAAACCATAAACAATGATTTAAATTAATTTTCAATGTCCTCTTCTTTAACTAGACTAAAGATATAGTTCTTTAACTTTAACTTTTAATCAATAATTCTTCTATTATTTTAGATTTTTAATTCTTAGGGGTCTCCTCACTCATTATAATGGAGGGTTTAGAATATAATTGGTTTTTTGGAGTTTCAATAATAATTTCATTATGAATTTTGTGTTCTCGCTCTTCGTTGAATTCATCCTCAGGATATTCAAATTATTCTGAGAGTTTCTTTAATAAGGGACTCTGTGAAAAATACTGGCAATTGTCCATAATTTCAGAAAATAGATTCTTGAAGTGTTGACGAGCACTATATATCTGAGGGAAGAAACTACCAATGATACTTTGTAATTTGATTTTGTTTTCAGAGTAAAAACAAAGGAGACACCTTATAAATTCATCTGAATGAGGGATGTCAAATTTAAATTCAGTTTCCAGATTTTTGGTATGATAGAGAGGCTTATTTGTTTGTTTGTCAATTACTAGTATTGATGCAGGCAAGGCTTCCTTAAACAATTCCAATAGATCATTAGCATCTTCTCGTTCTTAAATCTAAAGCTATGTTTGATTTTACAATAATGATTGGTGCAAAGACAATTCCAACATATGACATTGCATACTAGTACTCATCAAATCTTGCTATCAAATAAGTAAGGCAGATGAAAAAGATTAGCGATTAAAGTATTTATATTTACAGAATCTAGAGTAAGGCAAAGAGTTTAAGTAAAATGTAAATGAAAGATCCCTTGGTATAATTTAAGCGTAAATACTTCATGTGCACTTTCTTTCAGCATCTCAATCTCAATTATAATCATGATCATTTAAGTTACTGCCAAATAATAATCGTTTGTTTAACTGATGAACTTTTATCTCCATTCCAAAATCAAAAATATTATAGAGAATAGTAAATCTAATAACACAAACAATCCAGAATTCAAACTAGCAATTGTTTGTGTTAGACCCAAAATCAAAATAATCAGTGAAGCAATAATATTGCATAAAGTAAATTTTTGTTATCCTCCTATTTTCATAGTATCGGAATAGAATGATAAAAATAAATAATGATGATAATTACTTTTAAATTTCGTATTTTTAGGATATAATAAAATCAAATAAAAATATTAATATTAATTAGAACATACTCTGAATAAAATTGTAAGACCTTTCAAACTTTGCATCTAAATATTCTTCATCTATTTCTTGGCTATGAAATTGTTTTTATTTTTAGCATAAACTCGCTTTCATCTAATGTTATATTCATTTTAAAGATCAACTCAATACTTCTCCATGATCATTGCATTTAGCCAAATGTCCATTTAATTCACCTGACCAATTTTAACAGCTTAAATATATGGTTTTAGCTTTAAAAAATATTTTTCTGCCTTGGCTATGCTAATTTAAATTCAAAATAGAAAATTGTTATAAAGTCTGATTCAACCCCAAATATTTTACTCTTCGTTCTTTCAATAATCAAATATATAATTGAAGCAGCAATATACAATATCTTATCACAAGGATTAAACTATAATATATCACGATAAAATATAATTTTGCTTATTCAAGAATACCATTATTTACTTTGCAAATAAGATATTCAAGTTCCTAAACATATTCAAACCTAATTAATGCTCAACTATATAAGCAAATTAGATATAAAGTAATATTGAAACAAATAAGAAAGAGAGATCATTTTTATTGCTTACTAATATGCTTCATTTAGCAAATAAAATTTACCTATTATAATGGCTTAATTTTATTTCGATAACTTTTTTCAAGAAAAATGATGCTTTGGAAATTTTTTGAGAGTTTTATCATTAGCAGTTTTAGCAATGATGATGATAAATTATATCTATTCCAAATTTACATAGCTTGAATATCATTTCTTTTCTACTAAATCACACAAAACAGGTGCATACTTGATAATTCATTAACAATTCAAGAAGATCCCTATAAATCATATTTGCAACTAATGTTTACAAACGATAGTAGGAAAAGTAGATAATAAAATTTTTGTGATTCCCATTGTCATGATAAAGGCTAAAAACTTAAATTAGGAGACTCGCTAATAAAAGCGATTGAGTCCCATTGATTTATCATTTCGTAAACTAAATTTCTTATTACTATAAAATTATATAAATTAATGTGAATTAGAACTGAAAAATGAGCCATTCATGATAATCTTAGACATAGAAAGAGAGTTTAATATTCATTGATATTTGCACGAATAAAATACAAGTAGATGAAACCTGTCTTTTCAATACTTTCATTGATAATTTTGTTAATGATGCTAAAGAAATGGAATTGGGATTAGGAGCCTTTGGGGTTATGAAAAAAGTATTTGATAAATAGCGATCTAAATCAGTAGCTATAAAGGAAATTAAGCTAATTGATTAAGGCGTTTCAAATTCGACAATGAGAGAAATTTTGTATATTATAAATGTTAAAACATCCAAATATTTTAAAGTAATTTTGTAATCCTAATAAAGTTTGATTGAGACAAAGTATTTTATTGAACAATAGAAGATATTCCTTGTATTCGAATTGATGCAAATGATCTCAGTAAATACTTAAATGAGGATAAACCAATAGTTTAAATTGGATAAAGCAAATCATATATTAAATACTTTTTGGTTTACCCTATTGCCATGGTAAAAGAGTTTTACATAGAGATCTTAAACCACAAAATATTCTATTAAATGGAATGACAATAAAAATTGCAAACTTCGGAATGTCCAAAGTTTTTCCAATTTAAATGAAAAAATCCTCATCAGAAGTCTTTACTCTATAGTAGAGTGCTCCAGAAATTCTACTCGGAGATGATAATGAAGGAACTGGTGCTGATGTATGGGCTTGGTTGTATTATGGCTGAATGTTTAACTAGATAACCACTTTTTAGAGGAGATAGCTAAATTTCTATGCTATTTAAAATCATGGAAGTAATGTATATAATTCTATGTTTAAGTTGCTTGGAACTCCATCTGATGATAACTATTATCAAGACTTCCCCATTTTAAGATGAATTTTCCAAATTTTAATGCCAAAAAATTGACTTCAGTTATTCCAATATTAGAAAATGATCAAAATGCCCTGAAAGTTCTACAGGCTATGCTGTAATTCAATCCAAGCAAACGACCATAAGCAAAAGATTTATTAAATTATAAATGGTTTGATGATATAAGAAATGCTCATTGATTTTAATTTCATTAAATAAATATTGAATTTTAAATTATTAACCACTTTTAGCAGTACTTTTGAATTACTGTTTTTTTTTTGTGATTTGATAACTTAGTGATTGTTATTCTACAATTTAAAAAGTTAATAATGTAATCATACAGAATATTAATTTATTGATCTAACCAGGTTATGTTACAAAATAATCATTGATTAAGTTAATTTTATTTCAAATTTAAATAAATTTATTATGATAAACTTGATCTGATGAAATATGAGAAAAAATTTTTTTTAATATTTCCTATAAAGAAAAACTTTCAATATTAAAACGGAATCACTGTTTTTCTTTTTTCCAAAATTAATTAAAACCCATTGTTATTCAATATCTAATAATGTATGAAAATACTGTCTCAAAACTCTAATTTTTGGGAGATTAATATGCATATAATTAATATATATTAATATTTTGAACAATTTTAGTAGAATACATCTGAAACAGACTAAGTCAGGAAGTATTTTATTATTCCTTTCAATTTTTTACAATAAATCAATATTTAATTTCCAAATATTAATAAACTAAATGATTTAAAAATTTGAAATAAATTTATGTTGAAAAAATAATTAAGAAAATTTTGACATATTTATGGAGCGGATAAATGTAATCAACATAAATATAAAAAATATAAATTTATTATTATTATTATGTATTTTTATTATCTCTAATTTGAAAATGATAAAATTTAATTTATATTAATATAAAAATGGCCTTAATTCATAATTAAAATGATATGCAAAATATTTTTAGCAAGGCAGGAAAGATTACTTCGGAGAAATATATTATATTTTAAAGAAAAGAAGAGATTTTTAACAATAGACCCAGATATTTTAATGGGAAATCTTAATCTGTTGCGTCTTCAGAAGATGTGAATCAACAATCTGACAAGAAAATGCCAGAAATATCAAATAATAAATAATAATAAGAGTAAATTACAGAAGCAGAATTGATTTAACGCAAAAATTAAGTCAAACTTTCCCAACCATTCTCAAAACAACTGTCCAGATAAGTAGGTCATTACACAAAACTGAGTAAAGACAGTAAACCTTCTTGTGGGTAATATCATGTTAAATACAGTGAACTGGATAAGTATGTATTGAAATAATGATTAAAAGGGCAATTCATTCAATTCATGATTATGATAAATCCCTCAAGCATACAATACCTTTAGAAGTTCCTGGGAAGCATGGAGAACCTGAGAATATGGAGTAAGTAATTGATATATGAATAGCAAACCTGTAGTGGATAGGCCCAGATTTTCTAGAACTTGTTTTATTGATCTCGTAAGATAGTCACCTAGGTATAAGTTTGCAAAAGATCATTAGACCTGACATCTTTTTTGGAAGACCAACTCCGCATCCAGATAGATTTACATATTTGAAGGTGACAGACTCATGGAGCAAGATTCCCCGAACTCCATCAGTCTAATTATAAAAACAATTGTCAAGAGATTAAATGATTATTTATAAAAAGAAATAATTTGCACCAGATTATCACCCAAATTTTGAGTTTGGTAAAAAGTATATGAATCGATCTATAAATAGATAATTGGGTAGCTGCGGAGCACCATTCGATAAATTAGAGATGAGAAAGGATATAATGACCAAAATACCTCCTTATAATCATGAAACATATTTTGAATATGATGTCTATTCAAAGGATCCGAATAGTAAACTTTTTAGAAACCCTACGGCTCCAAATTTTAAATAAATGTTGGATAGGGAGTAGGATGGAAAATCTCTTTTGCCAAGTTTTATGCAGGTAATAATAATTTGGAATTTATAAGAAATATTCGAATACTCGTATGGGTATTACTCATTTACATCAAAAAATGCTTGAAGTCAACAATTTTAGAGATGGAAGATTTCAAACTGTTACTTCGAGTTTCTTACCTAGTAAGGCATTCAAAAAAAGACCATAATTGGATGAATCAAGTGAAGAGATTGAATAAATGGAAGAATAGTGATGATTAAATTGTTTTATAATTATATTGAATGAATAAGTATCAAATTTCTTTAAAAATTACTTAAAATTAATTATAAAATTAATAATTAAATAACTACCTTAATCCATTTCAATATGTTAATATTTGTTTATTTTATAAAGTTTTTATATTATTTGATGTATTTTCGTATTTGAATTATAATGGAATTGTGTAATATAGTAATTGTTTTTTCGAATTGAATCCCTCAACATAGCATTATGAATTGCAGTATCTTTTTAGACAAGAATATAACTCAACTTTTTTAATATGCTTCCATTTATCTTTTAATTAGAGAAATTAAATGAATACTCTTATGCCATCAAACTTTAATGACATTGGCGTCCATCTCTCTGGGATAGCTATTCATGTAATTGAATAAATAAAAAATCAAAATGAGTAGATTCAAGGAATGTACTAGGAAAGGTAAAAAACTATGGAAAAATTACAAAAACAACTTGAGAAGATGAATCATGTAATTTCTAGGATGTGTGATAAATAACCTCAACAAACATCTGACTAGATTCAAATTCTTAAGAATCAGTAATATAAATATGAACTGTAAATGGAAGAAGAATTAGAGCTTCCATGCTACAGAAACAGAATTTTTCAAATCAAACTAAAGCTAGTTTAGAATGAAACAACAATAATCAATGTAAATAATCTCCTTGTTGAACTGCAAATGTATGAATATCAGGTTATTTTAGTTGGACTTACGACAAGATTCCTAAAAAACTTACCCATAACAATAAAAATCAATCAATCTTCAAAGGCTGCTAATAAACTGTAATAAAAAAAGGCTATGGCAGACTTAGCAGGATTCAGATTAAGGAAGTTTCCTCCCATTTTCCAAAAGGTACATTTATGATGATTATTTTGCCAATTGATGACGGTGCCGTTATTGGAGAAGAAAGGTAATGAAATACAATTATTTTAGTAAATTTATCATAAAAAAAGAGTGGATAAAGCCTCTCGTTATCAATGATGTTTCAATAAAGGCAAAAAAGTTTTCAGATAGACATAATCCCTATTATGCCAAGTCTGATGGAACAATTAATATTTTGGAATAGGAATGATTTCTTTTTATCATAATATTAACAATATAAATATTCAACATAAAAGTAAGAGAATAGTACTTCAGAAGCATTCACCTTCTAGAGGAACATTTGAATTTCTGTCCGTTTTAGAGGTATTTTTTTGAGGACTTTTACCATTTATTTGTGATTTAGAAGAATATTCATAACTTAAGCAAGTAACCTACTCTAAAGCCGTCTTTTTTGCTCAATAAAGCTGATCATTGAGCTTAATTAAAGTTTAAATTAAATATTATGAAATATAGTCATTAATGCGCTTCATATTAAAGTATTCGTTTTATATTAATTTAGGTTTAATATCTTTAAAGCAGATTTCTCATATATTTTAGGATCAAAGATTAATTTATATTCAGTATATTTTGGGATTAGTGTTAAATTCAGATTGAAGAAAGAAAGGAATATGTTGGTGAGATTTAATTTTGAGAATTTATTTTATATAAAATTTATTATTTTTTAATATAATAATTAATTTAAAAAATTTTAATTGAACAGAACTTTAAAAGGCACCTGAAATATTTCATTTATTTTATTAAAAAATAAATGGAAGATAAAATAAATAAACTTTTTGCTTTATTCAATGATTTCAAGAATCAGCAACTCTTTAGCTTGGCTTTGGCTCAAATAGTGAATGTGTATAATGATTACCCTGCCTGTTTGTATTAAATATTAAGAAAAACAAACAAATTAATATATTCAAGAGCCCAAGATCCTCGTCTTCGTTTAGAGCATTCTCAAATTGCTGCTGCAATAATTGAAAGAACATACAAGATCTACAAGTAATTTCATTGTTATTCAATGTAGTGAACGACTTGAAGAATATTTGCTATCATCATCTAATGACTCTATCCCTGAAAACTTGTTTCATTTTGAACCAATATTGGATCAATAAGTAGAGGATGCTATGCAGTAAGAGTAAATTCGTGATTATGAGGAGATCAAATCAAATATTAAGCTAAAGAGTGAATAAATTGATTTCATCCATCTGATCAACGATGGGAGTGCAATTCTCGGAAAAGACATGAAATACTTAAAAAGATCACAAGAGAATAAAAATTAGAAGTTAGACGATGAAACTCTCGACATAAGATAAGAGGAAATCATGAGATTGATGGGTTTGTCTGGGAATTTTAATTTGTCAAATGTTACCCGATTATTGGAATTTATGTAAGGAGATGCAGAGATACCCATAGACATGAATTCATCTTCTGATGAAATTGTCGAAAGTTCTAGCGATGACGATGCAGTAGGCTAATACAAGAAGAAAAGTAAGACTAAGGGTAAATTACCAGAAACTAATCTCAAAAAGAAACCATCTGCTTAAAAGAAGAATCAAACTACAAAGTATTGTGTAATAAACCCTTTTAATGTTATTTACAACAGAGCAGTCTATGAATTGATGAATCATAAATGGCAAGAAAGACATGCAAGTGCTCTGGTTTTGAAATCAATTGTTAGACAAAAAGGATTTTTAAATTTGGGATTCAGCTATTTGATAAAAGGTGATGAAAAGGAGATTAATGGTATCTTGAGAGCCAGTCTAATCGAATACATAAGTGATAAGAATGGTTAATTAAACAAATTAGAATATTTATTGACAAGATGCTGTGTATTAATTGTGATGGATCGATTTGCAGACTATTTTGGAAATTAAACAATCATGATTGTAAGAGAAGCAGCCTGTTAGACTGCTATCACACTGCTAACAGATAGAAATTACAATACTAATATTTGGATTCATTATCCAGATAGTTTTATGAAATTTGTACTGTTATTGAAAGATTTCATTGAAGAGGGATAGAGAGTATAGATATATGAAGTCTCCTAAAGTGCTCTATTTTTAGTCAAAGGTTTATTAAAGGATCATTTGTAAGTGATTTTTGATAATTTTTCGGAAATGCTGTTGCAGGTAGGTTAGAGAGATAATGAAGATGAGATTCTGGAATTATTGGCAGATATTTGGAAGGAATTCCTATAGTTAGGTTTAAATCAAAAATATTATAATACTGTCTATTCAATTACCATGGAGTAACTAAAGAAGTAGGATGACATCAGCTTTGCTGGAAAATCTATATTCTAATTTTTAAGTGCTCTATTTCAAACAGGGTTTAAAATACAGAAATAATTTTAAGGAGAAATAGAAATCTTAAAGAAATTCTTCTTTCATAGAATTGTAGAAGTCAAAGAATAATTCTATAAATATTTATTGGCTTTTTCAAAGTAGCAAACATCAAAATAAGTTGATTCTAGAACAATAAATTTTATGAAAATCATATTTTAGACAGGAATATTTGAAGAGAAACTTGAGACCTTCTAAACTTTAATGAATATCTTGGAACAATTATCCAAACATTTAGAGGAAGAATAACTCTATGAATTCATCTAATTTGTTCACAATTTCTCAACTGATCATCAATTTAAGAAATATTTTTATCTCTTTGATGGAATGAAACGGGAATCTATAGATATTCATTATCCAAATTTAGCTCAACAAACTTCAAATCCCATTGACAATTAGACATTTAGGATGATTAAGACTGCTTATTTAATTAAAGATATTAATTATAACCATTAATTAACAGTTGATTTAGATCCAATTAACTTTATTTACACTTTCAGAAATTATATAAATAATAGAAAGGAATCGAATTTAGAAGTAGATAGTACACGTCAGAATGGATGTTGTTTTGATGATTTGGATCTCAAGATTCAGGTTTCGATGCAATAATTGAACGTGTTATTGAAAAACTATATGCAAATCGAAAAAGAACAGGAGTATTTAGCAATCATATAAGGATTTGTCAAAATATACGGAGACTTTGCAATAGCTCCAGCTCATTCGTCAAAGCTTAGATAATTGTATCCTGTTATCTTAAATTAACTTAAGTAGTTGAGTTCAATTGACTATGAAATGGATTAAGAATCAATATAGAAATTATAGGATACTACGTCTGATTTGGTTTAGAATCTTTAGGCTTTTACAAAGTTGAGCAATGAATTAAACTTGAACTTCAAGGTATTGACTTCAGATCACACTGAATCATTAATTCAAAGAATAAGGTAAAGTTTTAATTTATTTAAGAATAGACAAATTTCATTTAATACAGGATATAGCGTCAGAAAGGTTATCCAAATAAATGTCCTTAAACCCAAACTGTTGTGATTTAACATCCCTATATGTTAAATAAAGTACATAATAAACAGTCTAGTATATATTATCTTAGAAGAACGAATTGAAAAGTACGATATCTAATTATGTTTTTAGGAAAGGATTATGGTAGAAAACGATTAATTTGGCATTTGCTAAAAAATTAAGTAGATTTCTAATCTTGGCATCTCTTTTTTGAGAGACTTTTCTTATAGCAATTGAATTATATTCCCAGTGATTTAAGATTTAATCAAACTCTAATGACTTAAACATCTAAATTAACTATAAGAGTAGAAGATTTGAAGTATAATTTATGGGGAATAGGTCTCATCTAAAATGCCTATTCATTATTTTTGTAAAATCCAGAACATTCTGATTTTGACAAATGGGCTTAATATCTCTTATCAAAACTGTTAAATTATTTGCCAGTATTAAGCAATATCACTGATGACGATAATAATAAAATTATCTTAGATGATCTGAAGGGTGGAATATTATTAGAATTTGATTAAACCTTTAAAAAGGTTGTTGTATTGAAAAACACCTTACTGAAACTTTGTGCTAAGTTTATTCACTTTCTGTCAGTCTCAAAGAATATTAGTGTATTTGATTAAGTGATAATGCAAATAAATTAATTAATAAAAAGGAATGAAAATGGAATGTATGAGATTTTGAATATAATTTTGAAAGAATTCCCAATCTCATTAGCACCAATAAGTGGTTTTCTAACTTTGAAAGCTATCAAGAAGTTAACAGCAAAAGATCCAAATACAGCTTAAGCAGCGAGCAAATTGTTTGGATTTTTAGTGCCCATCTTAACTATCATGGATGCACCCTATTCTCCAATATCACCATCTTTAATTAATAAATTTTAAAAGGCAAAGGAATTTTAATTAGGATTTGGGAAGATGACTAAGGTGGATTATAAAGTAGAAGGCGGAATCAAAGATCGTAGCATTTTAAGAGACTATCAATGGGATGGTATTAGATGGTTAGGATTCTTGATTAAATATAATTTACATGCAGCTTTATGTGATGATATGGGATTAGGAAAAACCATATAAACATTGGTAGTGTTAGCAAATGAAGTATTTAAAAGAAAAAATGAAAATTTGGTTTCTCTTGTTGTTGCTCCCAGTACAGTCGTAGATCATTGGTATGCAGAAACTAAAAAATACATAAGTAATGCTGTTTTGAAACCACATATCTATGATGGAGTCTTCCAAGGGAATCTTATTATGGTGTCTTACAATTAATTACTAAAACTAAATCAAAATTTCCTTAATTAAGAATTTTATTTCCTGATTCTAGATGAGGCTCATATATTAAAGAACAGTAAAAATAAGACCAGTAGAGTCATAAGGAGCTTAAAAGCGAAACATAAGATAGTATTGTCTGGAACACCTGTCCAAAATCACCTTTTGGAATTGTGGTCACTTTTTGATATTTTATTGCCTAATTATTTAGGTGATGAAGAGTACTTTAAAAGGAATTTCTCTAAAGCATTTCACACAAATATCTTCTCATTAACTGAAGATGAAATTTTATTTGATGAATAGCAAATTAAGACATTAAGATTATTGCACAAAAAGGTCTTACCTTTTATTATGAGAAGAACTAAATAAGATGTGCTACCATAATTACCAGCCAAAATTATAGGAGATTATTATTGTACTCTATCAGAACCTTTACAATCATAAATCTATTAAATTTTAGAATCAAACTCATTTTCTACTGATATTGAATAATAGATCACGAAGACTTAAGGAGAATAAAAAAACAAAGTATGTGAATCTGTTCTTAAATTATTACATAAATTGAGATAAGCCTTAGATCATCCAATATTGGTCAGAAGTGTAATTTTACCCAATAAACGCCCAAAGAAAAAGGTAAAAACAGAAAATATTGAGATGTTGGCTGAACAAGAGATAAATTAATTGTTGGATAAATAGGAAAAGCCTGAAAGTTATTCTCATTCAGGTAAGATGATAGCTTTGAAAGATATTTTACAACAATTGGGATTTCAATCAACAGATGATGTCCCTTAACAATAGACTCAAAGCGATTAAATTACAATTTACACAAACTTTAATAAGGTTTTAGTTTTTTCCAGGTTCAGAGCTGCTCTACAATTAATTGCTGAGTAATTATTGAAGGCTTAGTTTCCAGGATTATAATACCTAATTTTAGATGGAAGTGTTCCATAAAATTAGAGATACCCTTTGGTTACCAAGTTCAATGAGGATCCAGATATTCGTGTGTTACTTCTTACGACTTAAGTAGGTGGGTTGGGATTGAATTTAAGTTCAGCAAATATTGTGATTATGTTTGATCATGACTATAATCCTGTGAATGATCAATAGGCTATGGATAGGGCTCATAGAATAGGATAAAAGAATGTTGTTTAGGTCTTTAGATTGATTGTTAAGGACACCTTGGAAGAGAAGATCATGGGAATCCAAAGATTTAAATCAGCAATATCTAAGGCTATTGTGAATCAAGACAATGCATCCTTAAAGTAAATGGAAAAAACAGATTTATTATCGATGTTAGAATCCACTTCATAAGGAAACAATAAAGGTATTTTGTATATTTTACAAATTTTGTAGAAAAAAATTCTGAAGAGGAACAAATTGAGAAATTAAGTGGCCCATATTCAAAGATTTTAGGATAGCTTAAATTGGATCTATTAGAATAACTTAATTTTGACAAAGAGTATTGATGTTCTACATTAATTGTATGTTTCATAACCTTAATCATAAATTTTCTACTATTCTTTTTAACAGTTATCGTAAGAACCTTTATTTTATCCAAATTCTATTTTTGTTTATTAATAACTTAAGTATAATTATTTAAATACAATTAAGAATTTTCTTAATTAAACAACCCATTTATTTCATTTCCCTTTCCAAAAATTCCTTACTTTTTTAGTGAAAATATCACAAATCCACTTAATAATGATGTTTAAGTATCAGAAACAATTGGAATTTAATGTTTGAATTATTATATATATATTTAATATTTATTTGATCTTAAATATAGAGGATGCTAGAATAATCTGGTCATACGAAAGCCCATTCAGAGTGTTTTTAGACTGTTTTTGAATCTGATATAGAAAGTTTGCAAAAGTTTAACATAAATCTAACATATAGAAGACCTAAATCAAGTTCTTAGGATAACTATAAAAAATTATTTGAGATAGTAAAAGATTGCTCTAATTCTAAATTACAACAAGCACATTCAGATGAAATTCCAGAATTCGATTCTTTGGAGGATTCGTGTTAGATTCGACCTTCTCTGTGTACAAATAAATCAAGCAAACAAAGCTAAGAACGAGAAGAGAAATTATTCGAAAAAGAATTAATACAGCCTTTAAATGAAGAGGATCACTAATTAATAGCAAAGAGTGAAAGGGAACAGTGTAAATTGCCTTCAATTGTCATGAAAAATGGAGGATGTTACACTGGATACTGGTACAAAAAAAAACCTTAGGGCTAGGGGGAATACAAATTTGCAGATTCAAGCAGATACAATGGTGAAGTAACATCATTAATAATCAATTTAGTGGTCAAATGGCTATGCAAGCGGAAAAGGCAAATTTTTTGATACGGAGGGTGGATGTTATTGTGGAGATTTCCATTTAAATTACATGCAAGGGAAGGGAGTGTATAATTATTCAGATGGATCCATTTATGATGGTATTTTAAATTGTAAATGTTTTTCAGGACAATGGTCTAATGACAAATACAATGGATTTGGCATTGAAGTAAAAAGTGATTCTCATTATAAAGGTATATTCTATTATTATGCATAGGTTAATTTCGTAATGGTTTAAAACATGGTCATGGAATCTTAATTTTTAGCAATAAAGAAAAATATGAGGGTTCGTTCATAAATGGTTAATTTGAAGGGAAGGGAACATTTGTAGTTTTTGATATAATATTAAAAGATGTGGCCAGATGGAAGAAGATATCAAGGTGATTGGAAGAATGGAATGATGCATGGTCAAGGAATATTATCTTGGTCTGACGGTACTATTCCATTAATAGGATTTTAGGTCGAGTTTATGTTGGCTAATATGTAAACGATAAGAGATAAGGTTTCGGAACATTTCAATTTGCTGATGGTCGAAAATACTCTGGGTAATGGATGAACGGTTTGTAACATGGAACTGGGGAGTTTACGGAGTAACATGGGTAAATTACAAAGGGAGTATGGAGAGAAGGTAAATTATTTTCTCTTATTTGATTAAATAATACTAATATATTTCTCATAATTTTGCTTAAGAATATTTGGCAAAGTTTTCTGGGGTTGGAGCTGGAAAAAGGCTTGGTGTAAAAAGGGTTCTAAAGAATGATAAAGGAAAAATATTACGCTTTTTTCATATTGCCTTTAATTTTCATCAAACCCTTTAAGAAAGCTTCATTTGCTTATAATTTACCCTAACATACTCTCTCAAAATCATCATCAATCATATTGAATGTGGCATCAGCCTATTCCTTGCCTTCTTTGATGGATCCTTGGCCATTCTTCAAATCAATTACCCAAGATTTAATTACTGGACCTCCTTTTTAAAGGATTATTTCAAAATTGAACACTCCTTAAACTTTTGGAATTAAGTCTTTTCCTTCTCCTCTGTCCAAAAATGCTCTCATTAAATTGAAAATTTTCTCTGCTTTCAAGGTTACGTTGGTTGGTTAGGCATTTTATGAGGGACTTGTTGATTTAGTTTTGCCTTCCTTTTATTACTTGACAAATTCTTCTTTGTTGAAGAATATCTCAAATATTTCAGAAGATGTTTGTGGATGATACACAACATTACCAAATCCTGATACTTCATCCCATTTCTCCTTAACATCTTCAGGAGTAAATGGAGTATCAAAGAAATATCCTTAATTTCTTTACCATCTCAATTTTGAAATATAACCAGCTCCTAATTCAAAAACTGATCCTGTTTCCTTGCAATCCTCGTGAGACAGCCATGCTACAAGTGGTACAATATAATCTGGTTTGAGACTGGAGAGAACTTCCTTGCTCATCACTGTTTCAGTAAGTCGACTTGCAGCAACAGGGCAAATAGAATTTACGAATATGTTTCTTTTTAAGCCTTCTCTTGAGAGTGCAAGGGTTAATCCATGTGTAGCCAATTTGGCTGTACTGTAATTGGTTTATCCAAACACTCCGTACAATCCTGATGCTGAGGATGTATTGATTATTCTTCCATATTTCTATTCTCTCATATATGGCCAAGCTGCTTTTGAACATGCGTAAGTTCCCTTAAGATGAACCTAAGGCTTTAATAAAAATAAATACCTTGTAAATGAGATCCCAATCCTCGTCTTTCATTTTTTCGAATGAAACATCCCTTAGGATCCCTGCATTATTAATTAAAATATCAATTTTTCCAAATGTTTTTATTGCAGTTTCAATTATTCTCTCACCAAACTCAACGCTGTCATAATTTGCAACTGCAATTCCTCCAGCAGCCTTTATTTCCTCAACAACCTTATCAGCTGCTGAAGATGAAGCTCCTGTTCCTTTCATAGAACCGCCTAAATCGTTGACAACCACCTTTGCTCCCCTTTTTCCATAAAACAAAGCGTATTCTTTGCCCAAACCATTACCAGCTCCAGTGATCACTACCACCTTTCCGTCAAATCTTAATGAACTCATATTTATTTAATGTAATTTGAATTCTAGGAGAGATTGAGTAATATATAGATTGCCATTAGAAATCGTGCGTCATTTCGTTAGCAATGATTCAATTATTTTATCATATATTTTGGAAAAATTAATAATCCTAATGTATTATGTCAAATGGTTCTTTAGCATATAATAAATAAATCATAAAGCCAATCCTAGCATTCTGAATTCTAGAAAATTCATTATAAACCTCATGTATTCTAAGATAGTTCTATTCGATTAATTTTGATACCTTCACTAAGACTTTTCATCATTACTTGCGAGGAATTCAAATACAATCAGAACAATATGATGTCAATATAAGCAATACCATTCATAGGGTGTGATACTAATATTTTTTTAATCAGAAGTGGTATATAATCTTATTGGAATTTAACAATGTAATTACTAAAACCTTGCTCCATTTAATTGCGTTTTTTTAACTATTTACAGATACTTTATTAAGAGATTTTTAAAGTGCAATTCATTAATAGACTAAATGTTTTTAGATTTGTAAATCTACTACTTTTTGGGGCTATTTGTAGTTGGAATAGATAACATTTCTAGTTGGTTAATCTATAATTGGAGGTTAGGTATCTAAAGAATCAAGAATTTTAACGATATATTTGGGTTAACTCTAATTGAAGATTAGTCTACTTAAGACTTGCCTCAGAAGGATAGGGCAGAACTTCAGATTATGTTATCTCTGCAACTTGAGTGGATTGGATGTGAAATGATTACATTTTTATAAGTCACTAAATTAATAATATATATTGTTTCGATTAAAATGAAAAGTTCAAGGAAATCACCGTAAAAGATGAAAGCCTTTAACATACTTCATCTTGAACATGTGGCAAATCGAATCGATCAATTGCTCAATCCTACTTAAAGAGAGTAATTTACATAGATAAGACAAATCAAACCAGGAATCAAATTTGTCATTAACAATAAATTGACTGCCTATAAGTAAAAACAATCAGTTTTTGATTAAATATAATCTTCTCGATCCAGTATAATTCAAACTCAAGACAGATAAAGAAGGTAGAACAACAACTCTTCAAAAAGTTCATCATTTTTGGAAAAAAAAATAAATTAATTAAAAAAAGAACTAGGCGATTTATAAAAAGCCAGACTATTAGAAAAAACCAAACCCATGTATTCTGTTCACAAGATGGCCCTTTAGAATAATCTATAAGAAATCCCTTAGGAATAAAAATTGTTGATTATAGACAGGAAACTGTAGTCAGCCAGAAAAATAATCGATAAATCAATTGAAGAATAGAATGGTCCCTACAAGAAGAAATCATAATAACATATGTTTTTTTAGAACATAGTTATCGAAAACTCATTGAATAATATAGATATTAGTATTCCTACACCAGAATTAAGAGCAAAAGTGAGGGTAGTTCCTTCACAATAACGGAGTGTCAGCCAAGGTTTAATAACAAAATAAAAGAGGCCAATAAAGATGTGGAACAACGATCTTATCGAATTCAAAGGTTGGGATGTCGAAGAAGAAGATGATTACTTAAGATTAGGATGAATTTTAATATTATTTTTTTTAAATAATGTCATACGACACAGCACTCACAGTATTTTCTCCAGATGGATAATTATTCTAAGTAGAATATGCCATGGAAGCAGTTAAGAGAGGTCTCTGCTGCGTTGGTGTCAGAGGAAAAGATGCCATAATATTGGGAGTAGAAAAGAAAGCCACATCAAAATTACAAGATGTTAAAACAATCAAGAAAGTCTATCAATTGGGTAATTAATTCATGTGTATCCCTAGATCACAATCTTTGCATGACATTTTCTGGATTGAATGCAGATGCAAGAATCTTGGCAAATCAAACTAGATTGTAATGTTAGCAATACAAGATCTACTATGAGGATGATCCTTCAGTTGATTATATTGCCAAATTCACCAGTCAACAATAGCAAAAATTCACCCAAAGAGGAGGTGCTAGACCTTACGGAATTTCAACTCTCATTGCAGGATTTAGTAATAATAAGCCAAAGCTTTTCCAAACCGATCCTTCAGGTGCTTGTTCAGAGTGGAAGGCCACTTCGTTGGGAAAGAGTGCCAAATAGGTGAAGGATTTCTTGGAGAAGCACTGGAGAGAAGGATTACATGAGAAGGATGCACTTTTACTCACAACAAAAGTAAGTTGATTTATTAGAGGGTAGGCTTTGATGGATGTCGTGGAGAGTGGTAATAAAAATATCGAATTGTGTGTGATTAGAAAGAATGAATGCTGGTTTTTGAATGAGAACGAGGTCGAGGAGTTAACAAAGATTACAGCTTAATTATAATGAATTGATATGATATAATATTATTGGGAACAAAAATTAATTAATATATATATATATAGACTAATGAATGATTCTTAATGGAAGTATACAATTTAATATTATATTTCGCATAATTGTAATTGAGTTGTATTTTCTTGTTATTTTAATTGAATTCAGCAAAGTCAGAATTTAGGGAATTATTGTTGATAATTCTTGTGGAAAGTGAAGCAATTAGGATACTTAGGCTTTTGTATCATTAAATTATTAATTTCAACAAATTATCAATTGGAAAGTCCTAAATTATATTACTATATATACTGAATTATATATCCATTAAAAATATTCTACAATTTCCAATAATTTTGATATTAGAAATATTATAATTGATGAAACAAGAGTCTTGGGATGATTTGCATCTTGCTAATGAGAAATCAATTACTAAAATTTTGGAAGCAGGGGAGTAAGTTTTATTTTCGAGCTTGCTATATAAATTTAATGAAGTTAATAAAAGATAAGAAAGAACAATTCTTATTACAACTCATAATCTATATAATCTCTCAAAATTGACTGTCAAAAGAAAAATTCCAATTAAAAGAGTGTATGGCATAACCGTTGGTCTGATTGGGACAGAATTTGTGGTGCACGTCCCAGAAGAATACGATTATCGATACTCAAGCTCAGAAAGAAGGGACTACGCAGTTCTGTGCATAATCAAAGCTTATTGCTAATAAAATAAAGGAGCTGCACTCCCAATATTCTATAAAGATGAGCTCACACTAACTGCCTATACAACTACAAAAGTCGATAAAAAAAAGGGAATCAATAGGTTACCAACGACTGGCTCAGAATTGATGAATGAGGATCAATTCAGAAAAAGATTGGACTCCCAGACTGAAGAACGATTGTAAACAAGAGCCAAGACGTCGACATTGTATGCCAAATAGAAAGGAGAAGTAGTAACAATAGATGATTTTGATTTAATTAAAGTGCTAGGCAGAGGAGCATATGGTAAAGTTATGTTGGTGGAGAAAAAGAGCGATAAGTAATATTACGCAATGAAATCAATACGTAAAGAAGATATAGCAGATCCTGAATAGTTAGAACACACGAAAACTGAAAGAATAGTTTTAGAGCATGTAAACCATCCATTTTTGGTCTCATTGCATTGGGCATTTCAGACTCCTGAAAAGTTGTTCTTTGTTACTTAATTTATGAAAGGAGGTGAACTCTTTTAACACCTTAAGCACGTCAAAAGATTTGAAGAATCCAGAACCAAGTTTTATGTCTCAGAAATTGTAATTTCTAAATCTTATTTTTTATATAGATTTTAGCATTAGAACATTTGCATTCAAAAAATATCATTTACAGAGATCTAAAACCAGAAAACGTATTATTAGATGATCAAGGCCATGTGTGTTTAACTGATTTTGGCATGGCAAAGATATTAAAGAAGAATGAGCTGGCTAAATCATTCTGTGGTACACCTGAATACTTGGCTCCTGAAATTCTTCTTGAAACTGGACATTCAATGGCTGCTGATTGGTGGGCTTTAGGAATACTGACCTATGAGATGTTGTATGCACTTCCACCATTTTACAACAAAAATCAAGATTTAATGTTTAAACAGATTTAGACAAAGGATATTAATTTCCCAACTACGCCTTAGATTTCAATGGAGGCTAAGGATTTTATCTAGAAGGTACGAGTGCAACTCGATTATTTTAGTTGACAATCAAAGATCCCAAATTCAGGTTGGGATACAGTAAAACTGATGACGTGAAAAATCATGCTTGGTTTAAGGGAGTGAACTGGGAGAAACTGTTGAAGAAGGAAGTGGAAACTCCTTTTAAACCTTAGATATAGGGAGAGGCATGGCTCGACAACTTCGACAAGTAGTTTACTGCAGAGGAGGCAATCAACTCTTATGCTCCGGAAAACAATTTAGTGAGTTAAGATGAATTCAGAGAATTCGACTATTATTAAAAATGAAATATATATCAAGTAGAATTGAATCATTAATTAATTATGAATTAGTGTTATAACAAATGCATGGCAGTTGGTCTCTATTTATGATCCCTTTATAAGCAAAGTTTTATAAACGATTATAGATCTTGGTCCAAGTCGTCAGGTATTAGAGGAAGTGAGTTGTCGGTGATAATATACAAAAGTGCACTCAAAGGATTATCGAAATTGTGTTCATGCCATGGTTTTTTTCCTGTGGCCATTTCCAAAACGGTGCATCCAAATGACCAGATATCACTAGCTCTGCAATTCTCATCTTAACTAGCAACCTGAAAATGAGTATTAGGGAGTATTACTTCAGGAGCCATGTATGGAATACTTCCTTTGAGAGAATGTAAGATGTCTCCACTCTATTTAGAGCGTTAGATGGTTTTCTCTTTGATTTTGCTGCATCCGAAATCGCCAAGTTTGATTT
Source organism: Paramecium octaurelia (assembly GCA_905182995.1). Classification (NCBI taxonomy): domain Eukaryota; phylum Ciliophora; class Oligohymenophorea; order Peniculida; family Parameciidae; genus Paramecium; species Paramecium octaurelia. Next base: position 429,230 of record CAJJDP010000058.1, read on the forward strand.
CCCCGTCGACTCCTAAGAGCAAATTGGCTCCTTTGATATCTCTGTGGATGATGTTATTCTCGTGCAGATAGGCTATGGCTTGTAATATTTACTTGGAGTATGAGCGAATCGTATTGATGTGAAGGGGCCCAAACTTTTCGGTTAATTAAGTTAAGGTTCCTATAATATTGAGGTTGAATACCTTGTGACAAATATTCCAAATACAACAACCAATAATCTTCATTTTCACAACTCCACACATAACGAATTATGTTTTAATGTTTGATACTTTTCAGTAAATCAATTTCACTTTTCAGTCCTTTCAAATCCTCTTAATCAAAGTCTCCTTTCAAGTTGATCTTTTTCACAGCGTAAATCTTGCCAGTTTGATTTTCTTGCGCTATATACACCTATCCAAATGAACCTGCACCTATCATTTCCCCTTCAGTAAATGTAGGAATTTAAGAGTTGAAATCAAACTAAGAATTGGAGGATGACTCCTAGCCCTACTTGTTGGAGTTTGAAGATTCCAATACAAACTTTTGAGAGCCAGAGAAGGATTGATTCTTCATTATAGTGAATCTATTCTCAGTGCCTTGCTCATTTTATTGGAGCACCTCCTCCTTTATCATTGTATCATCGTGAAAGTCTAGGTCAAAGAGAATCCATACCATTTATTGGGAACTCAAGCATTCTGACTGCAGGACTTTAAAATTTATTTATAATCTATTCAAGTGGTTCCTAATTTGAAGTTTATAATTTTGATTGCCGATTCTAGAGTTTGCGAATTATGAGGCCCTGTCCCCTCTGTTTTTTGGCTGACGGATAACACTTCTCATTTTAGGTATTGTCTGTAACTGGTCGAGTATCTTCCTTCTTCTCAATTGATTTCTTTTTCACTGTTGAAATTGACCTAAAAGCGGGGGGAATCTGGGCTGATTTAGTCGGATCAATTTTAATTCTGGGAGATAGAAGTGGTGGCAAGCCTGTACTGCTTGAAATCTTAGGTTTGCTTTTGGCTAGAACTCATAGTTTGTACATTACTTTACATATCCCCTATCTTAGGGATGGAATTCATTATGTAATATTTAATATATTTTTATATTTTCCAATGAATGCTTTCAATAATTTAAAGTGGTTTCTGGGCCTATGAAGGTGTACTAATAGAATCCTCCTGCTTCATTGAAATATTTCTTAAAGATGTCATCCTTGGCCAGAAGTGCCTCTTGCTAAGATTGATTAAGCAACATCCAAATACCTCACTCTACTCAATAACAAACCACAACAACAAGGGGTAGAATAACATCAAAGAATTCCAGAAGATGGACCCTATATGCCACCATTGGCCATAATATCTAGATCAAATTAATAATCTACTTGTATTCCCAATTATCATAAGTGGTGATCCCCTCCATCTAATAGGCACTGTAATGAGGATGTCCCATGCCCTAGCCAGTCTTGGCCACATTGTCAGGGAGATAATATAATTTGAAGTGCACTGGAGGAGCAATCTCTTAAGGAGATCCTGAATGACATCACATCGAATCCTTACCTACTAAAGCCCTGCTGGCTGGATCATGGTGATAATATCGCGATTATTTTTGCAAAATTTGAGCATTCCTCAACAATCTCTTCATATTGTTTTATTAAAAGAAAATATTAATAATTTTATATCATTTCAATTATAAGTAACTCTGAGTCCCAAATCTTCTCAGCTCAAGTCTCTGAACATTCAAAGGACTGTAGCTACTGTGAACTGTCTTGCTCTTTGGTTATGTCTCACTCACTTTCAACTTCTACAGCATTCGTTGTGTCCTCAACTTAGTTTAACAATGAGCACTCCTCTCATGTTCTTCCTTGGGCTACGTGGTCAATCTATAATGAGTCCTTGCAGTGCTCGGTTGCTGTTGACTTAAATTCTAAGAAATCTCACTGTTCTTCAATTATGAAGGAAATCTAAAGAACAACTTAAAATATGAATCTCGATCTATATAATTCTGAGATCCAATCGTCTTCTAATCGAAGAATGTCTTAACCTAAGCATAAGAGCAATTTCTGTCCTTGAATAACTTCTTAAACTATTCAAAGGCCTTCTTCTCCTACCTCTTATAAAATTAGAATTCCTACAATATAACAAGCATTCAAATACCATATCAGACTTATCCATTTGGGTTTCTCGCCTTATCAATGCACAATTGTTCCTCACCTTCACTTTGAAAGTAGGCTTAACAAATTAATCAAACCCTTCTTGACCATTAAGTTATTTTAATTTATCATCTGCTATCTGTTCGTAATATCTCATCTTATTCAATCTAAATTGATGAATGGACTACAACAATGAAACAAAAACTGTTTGTGTTTTTTCATCCCAAAACCTCCTGCAATATATTACACAGATTCATTACTTAATTATGTCTTCCCTACTTATTCTTAATATTTAACCACATTGACTTCTACAAATCACAGAACATTTCACTCTTGACCACCTTACCGAAAATACGTTAAATAGTTTTAATATAAAAGTCTTGCCGTCATCCATTAAGAAGGCTTCTTCTCCGAAAAACTCTCCAGGTCCCAATACACATCTAAATTTATTTATAAAATTCACATGCTGTGAGTTGAAAATACTCCCTTTAATTTGTGCGCATCATTTAATGTATATGTTACTTCAAAATTACTTTCTAAATAACATAATCGATATCTTACCCTTCTCTCACTATGTAAAAATTGGAACAGTAATCATTCTGTTTGATCACTGCCTAATTTAATGTTATTTAAATTGGTTCAAAATGATAACTAAATGTTTTAATTTCCCTGAATGACCAAGACTATAGAAATGGAAACTATAATTTAAGATAAATAAACCCCATAATTACAGAACACAAGAAAGCTATCCTGTCTTGAACTTTTTGTTACTCCTAAGCACCTAAAATTGCCTTGAAATGATGTTTCTCCATAACTGCAAGCATACAGTCTTCTTTTGCTATTATGGTTGCAGTTCGTTTTGCATTATCATTCAAAAGAGCCAATTCTCCAAAACTATTCCCAGCTTTTAATATGTTCACTTCCTTCAATTCAAACCTTTTGGAATCGTCAGGACTAGGCAACAATATGAAAACTCCCACGGATCCTTTCAGAATGATGTAGAAGAGGGACCCTTGATCCCCAACATGAAACAATATCTAAAATTTATAAATTATATTTACTTCTTCTTTTTTTACAGTCTTGTAACTTAGTACTGACATACATCTAAGGACGATGTCAGGATTCTGAGATTGGAGATTTTTAAAAAATGTAATAGCTTCAACCAATTGCAACAGTAGAGTTAAATCACTTTATGTTCTCCTGGAGGGAGCTATCTAAAAATGTGAAGCTTAAACTGTCTACTTGCAAAGTCTTGACACATTAATTTATCAACGAGGTTTTCTCATCGAAATTGGAGAAAGATGCCATAAGTAGAAGAGTAAATAAACAATAAATTATAGAAATAAATAACTAGCATTTATTTAAAATCATTTTCGAATAAAGCTTTTTATTGTTTAGAATGCTCTATTATTACTTCTATATTATGGTAACAATTATTAACAAAGGGTACTATTGAGATCTGATCCCAGAGGAGGTTTCTTTGCTGATCTTCTATCCGGACTCTAAGTAAACACGTAGTTTTAGTGTATCTGAATAGGTTTGATTAGAGAATCTAATTACATGCTTTTAATACCATTTTGATCTTGAAGAAAAGGAGACTTTATTTCTGGGAGCATCCAATTTTGATTTTTACACCCCTTCTGAGGACTAAAATTTTCCTGCTACAATTTAGATTTTCCCTTCTGCTTAAATTAGGTTGAACCTGCTGCATTCTTGTCGTTATGCAATGATAAATTCTTCGCTCTGGTGACTTTGTAATTGGTATCGAACAAATTGCAATTTTCTGTATCGAAAATATTTCTGATGTCCTGGTCCTGAGGGTCTCTGCTCTGTGTTCTTTGAGGACTGATCGACATGGAGTGTTTGACACTAACTTGAGTTTTTTTTGTAGGACTCTGGTTGCCAAACATTGTAATATTCTTATTTGCATAAGGAGTTTCCATTGTTGAGATGAGTTAGAGAAATTTCAATTTCTTGGCTTTGTCAGCGAGAGTTGTTATTTCCATCAATGGCATGCTTCTGGATTGAAGAAACCTTTAATTTCTTTCTAAACTGGATGCGAATAATCGTTCTACATTCTCATTTTTCGATTGATGATACACTATTAAATTTGAACAATATTGCCTAAATTAAGTGTTGAACTCTTACTTGTTTAGAAGCATAATGTCGTAAAGTTTCCAAAAATCAATATCATAAAATTAGAACAACGTTCGATTTTATTAACTATTTAACTGCCACGAAGGAACTGATTTCTTCATTTGAATTTATGGGTTGTCCTCGTTTTATTGATTGGTTTGAATCTCACACCTTTTATGAACCTTAGTTAGTATAACAGCAAAATTCTATGCCTTATAATTAAGTATATCTCTGATGCTCAATACGTAATTAATGGCATTTTGATTTTTGCACTTCTCGATTAACTCCGACACTCTAATCTGGAATCGGTGGAACAATCTGCTTGTTTAAAAAATAATCAAAACTTTTTATCATGATCCTGAAGTTAATAATATTTGTATTTATCAACTAGTTAGGGTATCGTTGTATCTAAATCGTTCTCCTTTTGATCAATAAATAATTGGATTCCCCTAAAGATAACGTCTAAATCATCTGGATTAACTTCATTCAATTTATTTATTTCCATTATATATGAAATAAAAACTTTATAAATGCATCACCCTTGACAACGGAAGACAAGCACCATATAACCACATAACACTATTTTCATCAATAATCCTCAAAACTATGCGAATAATTGAAACCAATCCTGAGAACTGATCTCTTAAACAATAAAAAGAATCGAAATAATTTCATTTTATAAATAATCACCCTGAATGTAGATTACCATTTTTGAGAATGATTTTATTAAAAATAAAAGTAGAACTTATTAAAAGAGTTATATTATTTTATAATTTCTACAAAAATTGATCAATAACTTATTATTTAGGAGATTTTTCTTTAATTTTTTTTCACGCTTTGAAATAAATAAAATAAAAACCACTTAAAAATATCTAAAAACATGAAAATAACACCTCAAATTCAAAAATATATTCTATTAAATATTTTAAGTAAAACATTTTTAATATTTATTACTAGTTACTGATAAGTTTCTCAATAAGCAATGAATACTAATCATTTCTATTAGTGTGATAAAAATCTTAATTTAAGAACGTTCATAAATTTACTGTTTTTTATTTCAATTTGCTTATTAAAATCTTGAATAATTTATAAAAATTATAACAACACTTTGTTTTTAATGGGAACTTGTGCGTAATGTAACACAAAATCAGAAGTAGTAGAAAGTGATATGCATTAAAAACATGAGAGTGTACATGCCAAGTTATTGGAATTGAATCAAATTACTAAGGCTACAATCTTTGAAAGAATGAAAGTTAATAACAAGATGGAAACAGATTAATTAAGTGACAAAATTTTTGAGGATTCTTTAAAAGTGAGTGAAGTGAATCAAGAATAACTTTAATCTAAAGTATACATGAATCTCTAAGGAGAAAATAGAGGCAATATAGCTTCTAAGAATGCATGTAAGTGTTTAATAGTTCTAAGAGGGGTTTTTAAAAGGAATCCATTAATTAACGACAATATCGAATAACTGATCCAAACCTTCCTAAAAATCTATCCCATTCTTCAAGCTCAAATCACTAATTTCGTGAATTCAATAAACAATTTAAAGTTAGTGAGAAATAACATATTGAGTTCGATGAATCTATAAAAAGCATATTAAAAAAAACTACATTGAGAAATAGTGAAAGTAAGTCAGTTCATTTTGCTCGGAACACAAATTCAAGTCAAACATAGATGAAATCTCGATCTTGCAATCATTCAAAAAAAAAGAGAAAAAAAATATAACAATTTGACAATTATAAATTTTGAATGTAACTTTTGTTCATTTCTTACCTTTGGCAGCACCCTTTTCATCCTCAGGTTTGGGACCAATCCCCAATAAAGCATCTTTGAATTTTTAGTATTCATTTTCAAAGTTGGCTATTTCATCTAGAACCTTGGTCTATTTGATGATAAGAATAAATATACATCACCAGATTGTTTTGTTTCTTTGGCAGGCTAAGCTTGAATTTCTTTTTCATTTTGTTATTTTGCTTATTATTCTCTGATTTTGAATCTTTCGGAATAGTAATTTACTCTTTTGACCTCTCTTTCCCAGAATAATCTCATAGCTTTGACTTCATTTCCTTAATCTTTACACAAACTTTAAGGAAATTCAAGTAAATGTAAAGTACCATCTGAATCACCAATGGCCACAATATGAGCCATGTTATCATTGAATTTTAATGATGTAATAGCACATGCTACCACCTAGAATTGAATAGTCCATTTATGAGATTAATCCAACATATCCCAAACATCCAAATTACCATCGGTTTTCCCTACAATAATGACACCAGCACGATACGGAGAGAATCCTCCACAAGTGATATGGGCTCCTTTCATGATTAGACTTTCAAAAATTGGAAAAGTAACATTGTGCTTCCAAACACAAAAATTGAAATCATGCAAAGTTAGTAGAACATCTTCAAAGAATGGACTTACATCCAGAGCAATAGGTGGTCTCATACTTCGTTATTATTACCAAATTGAAGATACCAATTAATTCTTTTATCCCTCTTCTCCTTGTTTTTCTCCCCAATCCATAATGAAGACTTCCCCTTCATCTGATGTGCCTGATAAAGTTGGAGTTTTTTAATCTATTGGCATTAAATTGAGAAATTACTTTTCCTGAATTATATTTATCCGCCGCTCATCATTCCTCCTCCTTCTGGTCTATACAACTATATTCCATAGGTGGCTTTCCAAGGAATAGTAGAAATCTAGTTGAAATGAGAAAATGATTAATACATCTTATTGAGTCTTTTTGCTATCCTTGTCTATCAATCTGGTGTCCCAAAAGAGAATTTATCCATCTGAACTAATACTTGCAAATTGATAGGTTTCTTGAGAGGATGTCAGTATAAGATGGTTGAAGTGTTTCTTATCAAATTCCATTCCAATGGGGAACCATTTCACAGCCAAAACAAAATTCTTGTGAGATGCAACTTGCTTTCTCAAGACTTCATTGGATGAGCCAGCCTAATATGATGCAGGATCTTGTAATGCCGATACCATTTTAGGTTGAAGTTCTTGAATTTCATCTTAAAATAGTGAGAATTTGATGAATACTTCGTTCTTATTTAGTTTTTTAGGTTTTTTTGGATGCAAACACAGAGAGTGCTGTGCCACTGAGATCCCATAACATCACTTAGCCATTGATAGTGCCGCCAACGATTATGTTGGGATCTTTGGGATTGAATTCAAAAGAGAGGATCTCAAGGGGAGATTGCAATAGGAGCACTGGTTCAATTGAATGGATGTCTTCGAAATCCCAGAATACTATGAGGGATTTGTGGGATTTCAATTGATAGATGGCTCTTTCTTCAAAGAGGAGGTTTTCGACGAAGGATTCTGCAACGATATATTTGGATTTGATGGCTTAACTGGTGGGTTGGAATTGTATGCATTGTATTTTTTTGCCTTTACAATTTAAGTAACTGAAACTTTTGATTTCTTTGATCACATTAGTAAGTTCAGCATTTTAATCTAGGATTGGGATAGTGATTTTATGATACCTCCATTTTGTTCTGAGAGTGGCAAAACATTGAAATCGTCTTAATATATATCAATGGTTTCATTCGATTACAACGCTTCCTCCATAAGTGGATAAACTGTCTCCAAGAATTTAAGAAGTTTAAAGTCTTCGTCTGGCTATTCTTATCTCTCATCCCCTTCATCAACTTGCAAGGCCTTATTAATTTTTCTATTCCAGACAGTCTGAGAACTGGCGTCTTGGAATGGGTTACATCCTTGTATGCCCATCTCAATAACCTTGTTTTTGACGAGTTGAAGGGGATCCTTCTCGAGAGCCTTGATCTCACCTGTTCTCTCAGATGTCTCTTAATCACTAAATTTGAAAGTCAAACTAAATGCTTATTGTGAAGCATTTACCCAAATTCTTTTCTCTTTTTAATAAACTGCATCTTGATGAGTGGTCTGTCTTTCACAGTAAAAGATTGGATTTCCTTGATGAAATCATTAGAAATGTCAATTTACCTAAATAGTTTCATCTTCATGATCTGTCTTGTAGGGTCTGGGTTCCAGTGGCTTCTCTTCCACGAAGTCGTCATCTCCTGATGAATCTAATTGGGAATAGGGAATGGCAATATATGTACCTCCAGGATCACTTGGGTCATTGTTGTTCATTAATAATATGAATATTAAACAAATTAGTGGGATTGCATAATCATTAATTTTGATAGCATACTTAAGCATAAACCCCATCCATTATCAACTGATATTGAGCATATCGGGAGTCTTAATGCAGATGGTTGTTTTGAAATGCAAAAAACATGAAGACATTATTACTGAAATATCTTAGGTATTGTTGACAGTGCCAATGGGAATCATTTTGAAGGATGTTTGCAGCACCTTAATAGTAATTCTGCAACTGATGCAAATGAAACCATCTAAATTTCTCCTATTTAAACTATCCTACGTTGTCATTTGTGGGATGATTATGCATGGAGAAGTATCTCAAATTGTCCTGATATGTTTGTCCTTCCTTACTTTTGCAGTTGATTCCTTATTGGAATAACCTAAATTCTCATATTCACCAACCCACATCTCAAGCAAGAAATTGCGGGAGGAGAATGAGCTAGATAAAACTGATAAGTCGGACAAAATACATCTCCAATCCATAGCTTATAGTGACAATTAGGCTGGACACAGAACAAGTGCCAAATGTAAAATATAATCTTATTACAATTAGATCAATTTCTCTAAATCCTGGATGAATTCCCCGATGGAGTAGCTCTCATAATATTTGATGAAAATCGATTGCCTCAAGTTGATTTCTGCAACCAAACCATGATGAACCTGTTGCACACCACCCAATAAGATTTATTGAGTTCTTTAATGTCCCTCAAGAACCTGCATATCATGAAAAAGAATCAATAAACCTAAGATCTGACCACCTCCATATCCACTTACAAAAGTATGTATTCCCCAGAAAAGAATAAAATTGGAATTGTCAGATCCATGTACCGAGCCTCAACCACAGTTCAGAATCACAAGTGTGAACAATTCTTCAATACTAAATTAAAATTCTCCAAAAATGTAAACTTTATTTCTCAATAAAAATAGCCTTTCAAAATGGCCCTGGAATAGGCTATTCTGCAAATTCATTCTTAGGAAGTTCAATCCCTATTAACAAAAACCCAGATTGGTTTTGATTTACACACTATTTTGAATGGATACACAACCTCGCAATCCAAAAAGGATGTCTGTATTGAAATCAAACTATTTATATCCTATCTAAATGACCAACCCCAATTGCTCATATTGACAAGAGATGTCTCCTACAAAGATTACATCAAATCGATTAATCAACATAGCAAAGCAAAGTCAAACTCATTGAATTTTGTTTCACATGAGATCAGAACTCCAATCAAATGTATCATCCAATTGTTGGAAGAGATTGAATAAAAAAATGACACTATCAAGAATGTTCTGTGGAATTGCTATTATCTATTGAATTTCAGTCACGATTTGCTTGATCTGGCCTAGATTAAAGTTGGGAAGTTTAAATTACACAAAGTCAAATTCAATTTAGAATAATTGATTTTATAATTATTTGATTTATTTAGAGTAGAAGCAAAGAGAAACTCAATTGCTTTGAAATTGGAGTACGATGAAGAAGCTCCGAAATCAATATTCAATGATGATGTAAGAATAAAATAGGTGTTGATTAATTTGATTGGAAATGCCTTCAAATTCACTATTGAAGGTAGTATCACAGTAAGTGTCATTGATCAAAAGGATGGAAATTTGGAGATTAAGATCACTGACACTGGCTTTGGAATCAGAGAGGAGGATAAGAAAAAATTAATCAAAGCATTTGGTAGATTAGATGATGATGAAACTAAACAATTCAATCGATCTGGCGTTGGACTAGGATTATTAATAAGTAACATGATATGCAAATCCCTTTCAATTAAGGAGTCTGGTATCAAAATTGAGTCGGAACTGTATAAAGGCAGTTCTTTTTCCTTTGAAATAGACCATGAGACTGTGTACGACACTGTCATCATTTGTGACAATGAGAGCAACAACGAAGAAGAAGACCAAGTGATTGTTGAAGCCTAACCTCGAGTCCAACGCATTTATTCTAATCAAGCCTTTCGACAGAGGGAATTATTAATTATCGACGACAATCAATTCAATATTGATATTTTGATTAGGCTATTCAACGGCAAGGGAATCAATAGAATCGATTATGCCATTAGTTGTCAACATGCTTTGAAAATTCTAGATGAGAGAATTAGAAATCACATATTTTACAGAGTCATTCTCCTGGATATTGAAATGCCGATTATTGATGGGTTTGGCACTGCAAAAATGATTAAACAGTATGTCAATGACACCATGGCTACGATGCCTGTTCTTATAGCGGTAAGTGGACATGGATTACACATGAAACAATAGGCTTTGAACAATGGATTTGTGGATTATTATGAAAAACCATTAAAAGCAGGAGACATTGAGGAAATCATCACTCGTTATCTACAATGATTTTATTTTTTATAATAATACTAATTTAAATTAAAATTATCGTTAGATGTTTGTTTGTTGCGGAAAAAAGAAGAAGGATCGGAAACATGCTTCATTAGGAAATCTACATTAGTTAAATTTAATTTGTTAAGATGGACTCTACTTCGATAAGAATCTTAAAATAATTACAGAATTCAATAAAACAAATGTATTGATAATTTATATAATTGCAAATTAGTTTTGTGATACCCAAAAAGGAAACTGTAAATATTATTGTCCAATCTGCTTCAAATATTACGACTGTAAAATGCGATCACAATTTTATAGGTATGCTCCATACAACCTGCTGTTCCAATTACGTCTGCCATGTTTGTGCAGTGTAATCTCTCGCCAATAAAATGTACAATTGTCATTATTGTCGAAACGAACACTGCAAATACGTAGATGTAGATCCTGCACATTAGTTAAAAATATACATAGATTCACATACTAACTTATGAAATTTATATTAATTAATATATACAAATGTAAAAAGTAGATTACATCTTTAAGATTGTATTAATAGGATCCTAGAATGTCGGCAAATCTTCTCTTATGGCCAGATTCATAGATCAAGTTTTTAATGATAGTTATCTGTCCACAGTTGGAGTTGACTTCAGAATCAAAACCCTTTCCATACACGATAAAACGTAACTAAGTACCCACGCTTATTAGTATTAAAATGCAAATCTGGGACACAGCTGGATAAGAACGCTTTCAAGCTTTGACTCAATCTCACTACAAAGGGGCTCATGGCTGTATTGCTGTATATGATGTTACAAGTGAAAGGTACCTATACAATACATATGATTCCTAAGATCTTTTGAGGATGCCAAGAAGTTCTTAAAGCTAGTAATTGAAGAACATGGCTTGATTCCTGAAGCATGCTATTTAATTGCAAATAAGGTTGATTTAGTCAATAAAAGAGTGGTACATTAATCAGCATTAAGTTAGATCCTTGGTAAGAATGGCAATGATTTTGCACAGGACTTAGGTGTCAACTATTTGGAAACATCTGCTAAAACTGGAGACAATGTCAATCAATTGTTTTTGGAATTGGGCAAAATTATATTGAATTTGGTAGATTAGAAACGTACAATTGCACAGCCACCTGAAAATGACACTAGATTAAGGACATTAGATACATAAAAAATAGAATAGGAATAAGGTTGTAAGTGCTGAAATCTATTTTAATATCAATATAATTTATTAGTAGTTAACTTAAATAATATAAATTTAATAATCTTGAATCTTAATCAAATCATTATTTATATTCTCAATTTATTTTATATTATAAACATTAGGTTGTTTAAAGATCATAATTAAGATTAAATTAATTTAATATAATAAAATTAATGTTAATTTTAGAATTATAATTCTACTTGTTTAACAAAATTAGGATCAATTTTTAATGGGACTTTTAAAGAATATAATTGGTAAAGTTCACGAATTTTGATCAACGAAACTCTGAATTGAATCATCCCTTTTAAAAATTTAAGGATGTTAAATTGAAATCAATAAAAAGAGATGCACATTGCTGTCAAATAAATAAGTATTTTCTTAACTTTAAATAATAATGTTAATTATGAAATAATGTTCATTTATTTAAGTATTTATTACTATTATCTTCCAACCCTTTCTTTTTTGATTTACTTTTAGTATTATTGTTATTTGATTTTAAATCTTCAATTTCTTATTTCAAAGTTTATATTAATTGTTTTTACTATTGTCTAATGAATTCGCTTTTCTCAAAATTTTCTTGTAATCGCTATTATTCCTACTCAATTTGTCCATATTTCTCATTTTATTGTAAGGCCTTCTTCAATTTTTTGTTTAACTAGTCCATTTACTATTGCATTTATTAATTCTTTTGCTTTTCTTTAAGTAATTGAGCCCTATCATCTTCCCATTATTTTCTTAACTAAGATACTTTGATTTGCAGTTATTAAACATCTTATTATTGAGTGCTTATCCCTCTTTGTAAAGAACTCTGAGATTTTTCTTTACTCTTTGATTTTGCTTGACTTGAAGATTTTCTTTATGCTTTAGATTGAGATAGTTTGTTCTCTGCACTTTCAATGTTCTTCTCTAATTATTAGAATTTGTTCTTCCTCTCCTCATGAAATGACTACTTATTGAGTGTTTTAGTTGACTGTTCTTACTCTGTAAATTTAATCTGTTTTTTATGTGATGATTAAATATGATGGTATTTATTCTTTAAAGGCGTTTCCTCGTCTGAATCTCTGATCTCCTATTGTTGCACTAAATGATTAGGTTGGATTTGCTTGTCAATATTTTTTTGAATTCTTGCTTCAATTGTAACAATCTTATCTTAGATTTCTTTCAAATCCCCATTGGTAGTGCGTTTAGTTTAAGAGGTAGGATTATTACTTAGAGCTCTAATGCTAGAATGCTGAATTGATTCTTATTCAAAATAGGAGGAAGGTTATGTTTTTTAGAGATAGCTTGGGACATTATTGTATTTGAGCATATCAAGCTCCTTGTCTAGGAGAGTATTAAGAAAACTGAGTTTCTCCTAAGGAATGGGACTTTAATTTAATTGCATTTGAAAATTTTAAATATATTACAGTTGCCATTTCATTATAGGTTCAATTAGAATTCCTAATAATCACTTTTTGGAACCATGTCAATGACTGCCTCCAATAATCCATTTGGCAATACTCCTCCAGGTCTCCAATATTAATTGGCTCCGACCTCATTTCCAGTTGGCATTCTAACACCAAACTTCTCAGGGAAAGGAACGTCAATTCTGCTCAGTCTTCTGTTTTGCCATCCTCCTGGAGTGACTCCAAGATTTCTTTCCACAATTGATAAATTGCCATCTGCTGTTTTAAGGAGTTAATCCATTTAGGATTTAGGTATCACAAATATACCATTTTTATTTCCCACAAATTCTCTGCCATTGTTATCCAACCAAGCTGTCGTGATGATAAATGATGCCCCGTATCTAAAGTACTTCAAATGTTAGTCGATATATTCTTAATTCATATACTCTTATGGTTAAGGTCTATTTCCCTTAGGTTTGGCAACAACTAGTTCTTGAGTCCATCCAGAATGATAAATCAGAGAAATTTTCTCTTTTTTTCTTGGTGGGTCCTTTGGATCGACTTCGTAGCAAGAGTCCTTTTTAGATTTATCCCAAAAATACTTATTGCGTATTTGCCACTATAAGAGTGACAATCAAGAGCCATAGTACTTTCATATGTAAAACGAATAATTATAAAATATATTATCCTCAATTTTATTATGAACATTAACTTCCAAGCATATGTTACTATTGTTATTTTGTTATTTTCCACATCAATTCAAAGGTAAACCCCATTTATCCAGTTTGACTAAAGAGTGAAGAATGACTAATTAAGTAAATCTCTTAGCCTAATTTTCTAATTGGAATTAGAATTGTGGATTTAATTCTAAGTTGATAATTAAATTCTTCTATATTGCATCTAATTTTGTGTTGACTCTGTGATGGTTTTGCAAAATAAATTAATCCACCAAGATCAGCGAATATTTATACTAAAATTTGTTTTATCCATTACTTTTGGCTGAGAAGATTATTTTTAAATTAATTCAATCTTTGTCTCCCATGATTCAAAAGGCCAATAGTTCTTCATCTCCCAATAATTTGAGTTATTTTGATGGTTGAAACAACTACATTGTATGAGGTAATTAATAACGAAAATAAGCGTTGATTAACTAAATGTGGAATCAATGTATAGTGTTGTGTAATTAACAAAATCGATTGCAAATTTTATTACAAAAATACATAAATTGTTAAAGAATTCTTTTTATTAATATAAAATGAGCGAACTCTAACTAATTAGTCCGCTCTATTAACAGGGTTCTGTTATGAAAGAGTTGACTATTGCTTCCCTCCAGACTGCGATGAGCTTTTTGCTGGAATATCTACCCAATACGATATCAATTTATTTGCTAGAATTCAAGGAGGATTCCATAGTAGTAGGGGCATTGGGATTGGGAATTCTTACAACTTAAGCTTTTGGAATGGGAATTCTTAATGGTCTAGCTACGGGCTTGGAAACCTTAGTATCTCAAGCTTATGGGGCAAATCATTACGAATTGTGTGCAAAGTTGTATTACAGATCGTTGTTTTTGTGTACATTGTTTATGATTCCGATTGGGCTCTTCTTGATCTTTTCAACCCAAATAATTTCCTTTATCAATAAGTACAAGTGCTGGTTTACTTTAGCAATACAGAATTAGCAGAAGAAACAGGAAATTTCAATAGATATATGATTTTAGCAGTATACTTAAATGCGATCTTTGTGAACACCAAGGTGTTTTTGAATGGTTAAAACATCTACAAATATCAATTCTACACTCAATTAGTGACTTGTAGTCTGTTTGTTGGCATAAGTTACTTTTTCATTGTGAAACAAGAGTTGGGAATAGTGGGTTGTGCATTAAGTTTGACATGTTTGGATCTGCTGAATAACATAATTTTATTTTCGTTAATTTTCGTAACCAAATGCAGTTCGACTACTTTATATAAATTTAAATGGAGCTACTTAAAGAATTCAATTAAGTTTTTGAAGGAAGCAATACCTATAGGTTCAATATTATGGTTGGAGTGGATAAGCTTTGATTTTTATGTGATTTTGGTTAGCTATTTAAACACTTCAACAATTAGTGCTCATGTGCTAATGTCTAATTTTGCAGGATTTTTATATCAATTTAGTTATGGCATTTCGATAGCATCGACGACATTTGTGGGAAATGAAATGGGAAGAAAGAAAGTGGATATGGCTAAAAAGTATACCAAGGCAACATTTTTGATTGATGGAATCTTCCTATTGATAATAGTAGGATTATTCGCAATTTTCGGAAAGAAAGTAGTTAGTTATTTGAGTGAAGATGAAGTAGTTGTTGAAGAAATCTATAATTCGATGTTTCTTATGGTGGCATTCATCATTTTGGATGGTAAGATTATTTTTTAAATTAAAGGTCTATAAGCGATCATTTCGGGATTAGTAAGAGCCATTGGAAGAGAAGCCAGTGCTTCCATTACATTCATATTATGCTATTTGGTTTTCGGGGAAATAATCGGATATTTGCTTTGTTATACTGCTGAGATTGGACTCAAGGGAGTGTGGATTGGAATTGTGATAGGAGCCTTGGCTTATGATATAATACAATTTTTGAATTTGATACGGAAAGATTGGAATGTGTTGGCTGAGATCATTCTTGATAAATTAATGCTTTTACATTAACAATAGAATTTTGTACTTTAAGATGATGAAATGTGAAAAAAATAAATTAAATATTTATATTAATATTGATTTCATGAAAACGTTTATAATTTTCAC
Source organism: Paramecium octaurelia (assembly GCA_905182995.1). Classification (NCBI taxonomy): domain Eukaryota; phylum Ciliophora; class Oligohymenophorea; order Peniculida; family Parameciidae; genus Paramecium; species Paramecium octaurelia. The sequence continues at coordinate 445,354 of CAJJDP010000058.1, forward strand.
CATAATAGAGATCTTGTGTAAGGCTAGGGAGATGTTTGTGAATAGAAATGAATTAAACACAATTGATACATTCCAAGAATTTGGTGTTATTTTGGATGCCAATATTACAAATCAATCATCAAATGCTCACTTCTGTTAAATAGTCAAACAAAAACTTACTAACTTGATGTAGACTGAAATACAATTGGCTCCACTTGTAAATGAAAAGGATTTCAACAAATCCTTTATAAATGGTTCTTTGAAATTAGAAACTAATTATTACTATATTGTATCTATGGTTCCATTTCAAAAAGGGGCTGTAATCTTATTTAGTGATGGGCGTCTTACGTATATACAAGAAATCAACGGAAAAATTATCAAAATGGAATCAACTGAAAGGATACAAATCGACCCAATTTAGTTAATAGATCCTATTCGCATGTTCTATTTCTCATCAATTTAGAAAATTGCCATTATACTTAAAAAGTTATTCGTATACGTGTAAGTAAATCAGAACGAAACCAATATATTCGGCAAGTATACGAATTAAACTGATAATAAAACCATAACTACCAATAATATAGAGTTTGTTGATGAATATTTATTCATATTGGAATAGAAAGAATTCATCATCTATTCTTGTAATTCAGAAGGTTTATAACAAATTTTTAGTAAAAAACTAGAATTGAATTTTATTGACATGAAAGTTCAGCAATAAAATGACGTTTATCGCATCTTCTTTTTGCATATATTATCTGGTGTAGAAATCTTTGTTTACGACCCTATTTTATTTTAATTCAAAGAAATCTCATCCAATGATATCATACCAATAAAAGGATTTTAAATTGGATTGTATCATCATATCTTAATGATTGTTGATGAAAATCATAATGAATCTATTATTTATGAATTACATTCTTCAAACTCAACTAATAAATGGACTTTGTATAATAAATATCAGTTAAACAACAAAGTTTATGATATCAAGTTTACAGACAATTATGCAATCTTCCTCGGAAAGAATAGCCATGACATTCTTTATCACTCTCTACCAATCATAGATTATAAAATACACAATCAAATTATCATTCCTGGCCTATAATAAATCCATCTCATTGATTAAACAGAACCTCAGAATAAGAAATTCATAGGTATTACAAAGCATACTTATTTCGTTACCAATTTTAGTATAGCTCATCAAAGGATTGATTGCCAATACTAAGAAGACCCAGGTCCAATTTAATTCTCCTACTATTAAAATTCTACACAATGTGCTAAATTGCCTTAGTAGTAAGAAGGTCAATTATGCCTTTACATCTCAAATTACACAGTTTATTATAAATATCCTATCCTTACTACAGAACATTACATATACATATCAATAGTTGGGTTTTTGTTTGCTTTTGTGTGTGCTATTTTAATAGTATTATTCTTAAATGAATATTTTAAATACACAGGACTTATTATAAATAAAAAACAATAGAATATTCAAATACAAGGATTCCTTAATACTCCTAATAGTTCGAGTTCCGTTATTAGTTATGTTCCTAGTCCATAAAATGAGAATTCTAGCAATCAACACACATTTTCATAAAGTCCACTTTCTCCAATAAATTAACTATCCTTAGATCAAAGTAAATTTCAAAATAAAGATGAAGAGTAATAAAGTTTTGGATAATGAAACACTCATTAAAATTAAACTATTTATAAATTAATATGTATTTACAGTACTTGATATTTCTTTAATTTCTCATTTTTATTGATATCAATTGATTTCAATTGATCTAAATATCCAGAATCCCTCTTGAATATCAATGCCCTATCTCAAACTCAATCCAGTAATTAGATATTAATTAATAAATCAAAACTACCAAATGATTAAATATTAACAATATAGATATCCTTAAGGTATTATTTAATAATTAGTGGAGAATATTTATGAACTCATCAAAATACTAAACTTATAAAGGATATTGATATTATCAATTGTTATTACTTAATTTTGTTTTATAATATAAATTTTTTAGATGAATATTATGAATTCATTAAAGGCCAGGAACAAATCCTTAACTTTTATGAAGTTGACAATTATTTAGATTATTTTGATAATTTGGTAAAGTGTTCTTTCAACATCTACCACATAATCAAATATTATATTCAATATTCATTTTTTTATAATTGCTATTCATAGATAGTATTAGTAAAAATAATTAATGAGTCTGCATTATTTATTGTACTTTTATAATATATGTCAATCTGTGTGTTAAGATCCTTTGGTAGCACCAACTCCTGGCTTTCCGTGTCTGGTTGGCTTATAGGTTAAAGAAAATTCACCCAAATATCTATGATTATAGTTTTGCATTCATTTATACCTGCCGATCATATCAAACTTAATTTCAACATTGCTAAATTATCTGCCATTATATACTCCAACAATTGATCCAACCATCTCTGGGACTACGATAGTATTTCTTTAATGAGTCTTGACTGGTTTTGGTTTTTCTCCTGGTAAGGTTTCTTTCTTTGATTTACGAATCTAATGATAGTTTGAAACACTTGATTACTTTCTTCATTAAATTTTAGAAGGCATGAACTTTTTCACCTTAATTAGAAATTCTTCTTCTTTATCTTGCTCTGAATTACTCAACCAACTTATCCATAGGCAATTTGACAAGCTCTTCAAGTTATAATCCTCTGTAGGTAAACTTCTTAACACCTTTGAATTGTTTGTCTTAAGTTTATTCAGCCATTATTTGAAAAATGAAAATAAAGATTTTAATCTAATATAAACATAAAGCATTGTATATTAAATACCAAACCAGAGCCTATTTCAAGATATCCATAACTTTAAATATTCGGAGATATGTTAAGAATGCAAGACGAGTTCTCAAAAGCGAGCTGCCATAATAGAAGACTTTATAATAAACCAGTTAGTAATTATTTATGCAATAAATTATAATTTGATTATCCCATTGTTATAAAAAATATCAATTCAAAATCTCTAATCATACCATTAATAATACTGACCTTTATTTCTTCATTATTTAATGATTAAATATATGACAAATCATTAAATAATAATAATATCTATGTTAGTATCTCCCTCCAGACGATTAGTCAAGAGAGACACCAAATCTATGAGACCTTCAATGTTTTTGAATGAATTCAACATATCTTCCGTGTCTTAATTAATAACAGTAAAAAAAGAGGTCAATGAGAGTTCAACAAGGAGCATAGAAACCTTTGGATCAGTAACCCAAGGGAATGAGATATCAGAAAGTGGGAGCACATTATTTCTACCCNAAACTTATAAAGGATATTGATATTATCAATTGTTATTACTTAATTTTGTTTTATAATATAAATTTTTTAGATGAATATTATGAATTCATTAAAGGCCAGGAACAAATCCTTAACTTTTATGAAGTTGACAATTATTTAGATTATTTTGATAATTTGGTAAAGTGTTCTTTCAACATCTACCACATAATCAAATATTATATTCAATATTCATTTTTTTATAATTGCTATTCATAGATAGTATTAGTAAAAATAATTAATGAGTCTGCATTATTTATTGTACTTTTATAATATATGTCAATCTGTGTGTTAAGATCCTTTGGTAGCACCAACTCCTGGCTTTCCGTGTCTGGTTGGCTTATAGGTTAAAGAAAATTCACCCAAATATCTATGATTATAGTTTTGCATTCATTTATACCTGCCGATCATATCAAACTTAATTTCAACATTGCTAAATTATCTGCCATTATATACTCCAACAATTGATCCAACCATCTCTGGGACTACGATAGTATTTCTTTAATGAGTCTTGACTGGTTTTGGTTTTTCTCCTGGTAAGGTTTCTTTCTTTGATTTACGAATCTAATGATAGTTTGAAACACTTGATTACTTTCTTCATTAAATTTTAGAAGGCATGAACTTTTTCACCTTAATTAGAAATTCTTCTTCTTTATCTTGCTCTGAATTACTCAACCAACTTATCCATAGGCAATTTGACAAGCTCTTCAAGTTATAATCCTCTGTAGGTAAACTTCTTAACACCTTTGAATTGTTTGTCTTAAGTTTATTCAGCCATTATTTGAAAAATGAAAATAAAGATTTTAATCTAATATAAACATAAAGCATTGTATATTAAATACCAAACCAGAGCCTATTTCAAGATATCCATAACTTTAAATATTCGGAGATATGTTAAGAATGCAAGACGAGTTCTCAAAAGCGAGCTGCCATAATAGAAGACTTTATAATAAACCAGTTAGTAATTATTTATGCAATAAATTATAATTTGATTATCCCATTGTTATAAAAAATATCAATTCAAAATCTCTAATCATACCATTAATAATACTGACCTTTATTTCTTCATTATTTAATGATTAAATATATGACAAATCATTAAATAATAATAATATCTATGTTAGTATCTCCCTCCAGACGATTAGTCAAGAGAGACACCAAATCTATGAGACCTTCAATGTTTTTGAATGAATTCAACATATCTTCCGTGTCTTAATTAATAACAGTAAAAAAAGAGGTCAATGAGAGTTCAACAAGGAGCATAGAAACCTTTGGATCAGTAACCCAAGGGAATGAGATATCAGAAAGTGGGAGCACATTATTTCTACCCTTCGTAGAGGAGAAACCTAGTATTCGATTTATTAAACCAACTTCCAACCCAAAACAGTCTTTGAGCAATAGAAAGGTAGTGTTACCTCAATCAGATTCAAATTCTCCTCTCACAAAGTCGGATATCCACTTACCACAAATCAATTCTATACCAACTTCTCCAAAAAAGTTTTAAATAACAAACCACAAAAGACATTTGACTAATATTGATGAATAACACAAGAAAGTGGAATTCAGAAAGTCTATCTAAGTTATTGATTTCGTCAATAACATCATCACTAAAGATGTGATAGATGGAAGCGTTAAACCATTAAAAAAAAAATTGCAAAGATAACAAACCAAAATGGTAAAGAAGGAATGAGGAAATAGAGTGAGTAATATGATTTTTTTTATCTAATCTATATCGTAGAAATCTGATAATATTTCTTTTTTTTTCTTGATTTTAAGTGACACCAGTTAATCAATTTATATCTACATCTCAACATATATTTAAAATAAATATATTTTATTTTTAATTGAAAAATAAAGATCTGATATATTTAGGATGATGATTGGAGACTAGTAGCTGAATTATAATTTTAAAGTCAATGTACCTTGATTATACACCTATAAAATGGGTACTATGATCGAAATCGAGAAAGTAATTTAATTATATAATGCAATCTGACTGCATGATATTGAAATTAATTATTCTTAATATTAATTTCATTAATTTAGATGTCTGCATAAATCTAAGTTTGTTTAGACACGTTGGCTTTTGATTAAATTGAAGAAATAGTTTTGATTAATGGATAGCCATCAGTCGAGTTAACTGTGTATACACCCTTTAGTTAATACTGTTTTGAAAGTAATGAATGTGTTTATCTCAAGGTAGCAAGCCAATAAAGGAGTTCTATGAATATGTATAACATATCCAAAAACATTGTTTCGTGTTGCTGAGCCTAGACAAAGCTTAGATCGATCTCCTTCAAAGTGTGAAGGACAAAGCCAAAACAATCATCGCGATTAATAAACTAATTGGTGAGCTATTATATAGAAGAGATCTGATTACTAAATAAAAAGTAAATGATTGTGTTATCTAGAGACCATCAACTTATTAGGTTTGAATCAATAAATTTAAGTATATTCGCAAATCAAAGCTTTAGTATATCATTTCTTTATACAGATTAGATTCCGAATATAGTCATGGGCTTCAAAATCTCCGATTCTAATCTTACTGTGTCATAAATGATAATAGTCAATTAATTTTTGGTTGTAACTTTGGAGAATCAGAGTTAATTGCAAAAGTTTGGCAAAATTTGGAATTTGATTGAACCTGAAATTATGGGTTAAATGATTGTATTTGTAATTGGAGAAGCAACTCCATTCCATAGAATCTTTGATAAATTTTATAGTTTCAAACTCTTTTGTGTGTAAAATAGTAATATACTCAATGATTAATTTAGTCAATGATAAGTTGGTTGTAGGCACATGTTAAGGATCATTGATTATATACTAAATAACTGAGCATTCAATATAAGAGAAAACAACAATTTAAGTCTTGACATCTCCCATATACAGAATCCACCAATTTAATGAAGAAATTTATCTTGTCACAGATAGTTAAGTCAAGATATTGGATCGATAGACTTTTGATTTAATCGGAGGAGGAAGTCTGAAAAATAGGTTGTAAGCAGCTTGGATTTCATGTCTAAATTTTGATGACAAAGAGAAACTCTTGTTTTTAGGTAATATTAAATATACATCATGTAGGTACTTCATAAGGTTTCATACTTGTTTATAAAAGGACTGAAAAGCTAGAGTTCTTAAATTAAATCAATTTTAATGTCAATACTCCAATCAAATCAATTCAAATTATGGATAATTATCTTTACCCATGTACTGATAACGGAGTTGCTATTATATAAATGAAATATATGGATAATCAATTCTAATACTAAGAGAAAACAGCATTTGCAAGTTAGTTAAAATTAGTTGGGTTCATGAGGACCTAGAGTTCTGTATTTGGATTCACTTAATGTGGATTATTAGTATAATGGAACCCAGAAAATGGATAAATGAATTAAGCATATAAAATAGATAAAAATTGTTTATTTGGATTATATAAATAGAATTCAATATTTATTGTTACAAGTGAACAAATGATTCATATAGTTAATTTTTAATGAAATCAATTAATTGTGATTTTTTATATTTATTATCAATTTATTTTTTATCCTTTTGATAATTTCATCCAACTCAATTTGAGAATGGGGTAAATATTACTAATTATTAAATCCTCTATTTATTATTATAATTAAAAAAAACAATATAACATATAATCAGACATGTATCTTTCGCAACTCTACAAATCCAGCTTAATCTTACACAGTTAAGTATTGTTACTTCTCATTTCTTTTTTATAACAAAAATAACTAATTGGTGCTTATTTGCATTGCTTCTACAGGGCCATACTTTCCATAGTCTAAAAATTCATTTACTATGAACTCAACATATGTTTACTCCTTTCTTGAATCTATATGATGAGCTTAAGTATCGATATTCATCACTATGACCTTTGTATTAGGCACTTTATCAAAATATCCTCCAACAATAAAAATCTAGGTTGGATTTACCTAGTATGCAAAACTAAAGCTGGGTAATATAAAGTGAGGTTTTTTAAAATTTATAACTTGCCATTCTTTATTTTTCAGCTCTTCAACATAATTTAGAGGCTTGTTATTGATTTCAACTCCCCCATATTTGAAAATACTTGAGTTATTATAACAAACCAAGGAACATCCTATTCCTGGCTTCTGGCAATCACTTAATTTAGCCCACTTTTAAGTTTGAATATTGTAACAAAAGGTATTAGCAGTCAATGCTTAATCACTATACCCAGAACAAATGTACAGCAGCTAATTATTTTCTCTAATATATACTAATTTATCTACATATAACATATCCGAAACCCCATCTGTTCGTATTACTTTAAGGAATTTATGTCACTTCTTTTAATGCTGGTATCTCATCATCTAACTCATAAACTAAGTGACAATTCATTCCCCCTATTACAAAAACTCGAAACTATTCAAATATTATAGTCACAGCCTATTCTGAAATCTATTACGATTGAGACAAATCTAGTAGCTCTAAGAAGTAATTTTTCATTTTAAACAAATTTGATTATAAAATATTCCTAGTCCAAGGAATTCCATATGCGATAGATCGAGCTTCAGGTACATTCAGTATACAATATTACTTACGATAATATTCAAAAGTCTCTGAAAATGTTATTTTTAAGTTGTCCTTTATCAGCTTTTGTGGTTCCTAAATTGATAGCGTTTGACAGAGCTCTTATAACTTTATTCTTTTGTGTGGATCCTGTTCCACCATGCTTTCTAAGTAGGATTTATAGGTGTCTCCATATTTCAATTAGATCTCTTTGATACTTTATTTGATATCTTCAAATTTCCTTAATTAGTCTATGCGTTTTAATAAAAAGAGCTATATAAATATAAGTCCTAAGGAATAAACTGCTTGAGAGTAGATGTGAGTAATATTTTTATAATCCTTCACTTATTCAGGTGCCTGATATAGTAAGCTTTCCTTTTTTGCTTTTTCTAAGGAATGTTAAGTTAATAAAATTGGAATGCAATTAAATTTCATACATGTATCTGAACAAATCAAAATGCAAGACATTGTCACAGGATTAAAAGTAACGACTTATTATTATTGCAAATAATTAATTGACAAGATTATTGCCCTAAAGAATACAACAATGTCCTCTTTCAATAATTATATTTTTTTTGACTAATTTAATTAAATAAATTACCTATATGTTCTCCAGATATTAATTTAAATTCTATGAATAGGTATCAAACACTAAAATAAACTTGTATAATTTGTTTAAATTTTAATCAATCAACATGTCATATGTCTAGTTAACAATAAATATATACCCATTTATCTATGCATAATAATCCATCAGAATTAATGATTTCATATTTGTGTATTTCATCTATGTACTTTAAATGTTCTTTTTCATTCGAGATTAATCTTTCCAACAGAAACATTTTATTATTTTTCTTTCTATTATATACTTTTATGATTTTCATATTAACATCTTCATCAATAAGTTCTTCCTATTCCAGCCCATCCAATACTCTATCAAAAGGAGTAAATTTAGAAATTTTCTTCTTTATCATCACTGAAAATAAAATTAGAATTTTTATTATTGCATCATTTTATGTAATACAAAATCTTGTCCCTCTTTCTAATTTCGATTATTTATATTTTTATGAGCTCTTCTTCACAACATAAATTGTAAGGAGGATTTTAAAGGAATCTAGAACCCTTTTTTGGTTTAAATAATAGGCTTTAGGATTGTTATCAATCTGATATCATTTTTGAATGCAATTAGAATTCATACATGTATAAATAAAGCGGAACGGATTTTAGGTTATTTTAAATTCTTCAAGATTCAATAATTTGTAGACAAGAAATAAAATTATATTTAAACAATTAATTCTATATATTTGTATCTTTTACAAGAAAATTCATCAAAAGTGGAATCGAGCTAAATAAATTTGGCTGTGGATGATAGCATTAGGGGCTTAAAATGCGAAATATTTATTAGTTAAATAGGAGGAAATTGCGTACTAAATTCCTGTTAAACTTCTGGTTCGACTTTAAATACTTTTGCATAGCTAATAGCATTAATCTAGAATATCTCTCTTATATAGATAGATCTAAATTGTTAAAAAAAGTTGGAAAGAAATATGTGTAATTAAAATAAGAATATCAAATATGAATTGTTGGAGGAGGCAACCTAGTTTATTGAAATCATACTATTAAAATCATGTTATGAAAATGACTGGAACGATTCAATAGTACGATTGTTAGGTTTTATGGATTAAAAGATGAGGATAAACTTACAGATCAAATAAATTATTTAAAAATAAGAAGCAATATATTAATGAATTGTGTTAAAAAATTTTAATTAATTTATAAATATATTATAAAACATTTATGCCTCTTTTTACAAATTTAAATTATTAAAGCTAAGTACTTTTAAATTCAAAATTGTTCTCTAAAATCCTAATTTTACTTATAATTTCATGAGCTTGGTGTTTTATAATAATTATAGACATGGAAAGTAAATATTATTATTTGTTAGTTAAAAGATACATCTGAATTAACTATCAAGGTTAATCGTGTGAATAGTTGTCCTACAATAAATTATGAAAATCAATTTTATTATTTTATCATGTTTCAAAAGATTTAAATTATTAAAATTTATTGAAAGTATATCGCTGCATTCTCTAAAATTACAAAGAATATCATTATGTCAACCGTTTTAGCTTAGTTAAGTTTCATTGAGATATAAATTGTTTTCTAATTTTGTTATTAAACCTCAATATAACTGATGAATTTAAGATGACCATAGACAATTTCGATAAATTCATTATGAGATTATGAAATAAAAGATGCCGGTTCAAGTTATCAACACTAATGAAGGTTCTTATTAGATATTCTTTAATATCTAAGTAGGGTTTCAGTTTTTTGTTCTTTTTAATTCAATAATTTATAAAATATATTTTGTTTAAGGACTTACCATTAAAAATTTAAGTTAAGATAAGCGATTTTAGAATTTGGATGTTCTTAAACTGAAAAATTCATTAACAAAGCCCAAGTGTCTATTTCTATTTTTCAATTTTATTATACAAAAAATTCCTAAATTCACTGACATGATGCTAAATATTGTTATTTGTCATTCATATTGATCATTATTAATGAATCTCACACTCTAAAGAATAAATATACAGTTTAAATAATAAGTCAATAATAAGAAAATAAATTAATAGATAGATTATTTCAATTCAATTCCCTTCTTTGAAACTTTTAATGTAAAAAGTTATTCCACTAATGAAGCTAATCTGTTAGGATTACATGATCACATCTTTTTTTAGTAGTTTTTGTTTTTTTTTCAAAAGGAGAAACACACCTAAGAGGTTTCTTATGATTGAATCTATTATTCTTTAACTAAATTGGAATCATTTCTTCTTCTTCTATTATTGGCTATGTATCCCCGAAGCATTAAAGAAAACTTAAAGGCGATTTTGATATTTTTTCCATAAAAATTTAATAAAATAATTAGTTATGTTTTAATAATCATCAAGCTTGCTCTTCTAGACTGATAATACATCTCATTTTTAATTAGTGAACGTATTTATGAAACAGATTTGTTATAATGGAATGTCCAGAAAATTTGTGGACCTAGTTATTATTATTGAACTACATCTCATATATATTTACTAGCCAAAATATTACTCAATATAAAATGAAATTAAAAAGGAGTGAAATTCCTTCAATGAGAGGAAACGCAACTTAACCTAGAAATGACCTTGTATTGTTCTTGTATCCTTATTTCGAAGAGGGCGTTTCTAAGAATTGTTGATAGAAAATGGAAAATTGGTTTATACGACTTCTAGTATTAAAAATTTAATATGAAAATTTCTGGCAAATATTTCTATAATCCGAGCTCATTTTCTTTAATCGAGAAGTAAGTATTAAGTTTTTTAATTAAACATAAACAGTTTATATTATCAACAGTCATTAGTAATGGTGATTGATTGTCACAAGGTCATTCCATTTCCGTGGTGTACCTGATCGGGATGTTAGAATTTGTGGTGTAGATAGTTATTCCATGAGATAAGTTCGTCAGTTATAACTTAAATGCTCTTCTTTCTTCTTTGTATTTTACTTTTTGAGATTTCAAGTGCAATGTGGTGATTAAAATAGTGCTTTTTTGGAGAATCGTATTATTAATCATCTCCATTGATCGGACTAGTATCGCCATTCAAAATTAGTTAAGTAATTGGATGATATTGGATAGTTTACATAAGAGGGTTATTTAAATAGTGTTGTATTTTTAATATTAATTTAAATTACTGTTGCATGAATAAGACTTGTTCGATTAAAAATGTAAAAGATTTGAACCAAATTTATGGGAATGATATTTTATTTTAAAATTAATACGCATCATTATTATTTCTAGAATAAAGTGAAGTTAATTAAACAAATAATATAAATCAAAATATCAATATAGTTTTTAAAAGAATTTATGTTCTAGAATTTGTTTACAATTAATTCTACGATGATGATCTATTTAAAACATCAAATAAAGAAGATCAAGAAGATCCTGGTCTTCTATAATTTGATGTAATTATTTGAAATTCTAGACTTTTGGAAGAGAGTTAAATCTGGATTTAAATTTGGAACGTTGTTTCATGTACGAGGGAATGGGTCCAAAGATGGATTGTATAATAGCCAGATGCATTAAATCGTTATTGCCTACTTTAATAAAAACTCTTCCTATATTGAGGTTTGTTTTTTGTATATACCAGTGTATAATTCTACTATGAGGCAAGCTAGACTCCAGATGTCACTTGAGGTGTCCCAGGTGTCGCATCGCATAATGACCTCAGGTGCTCTGTATTACCTAGTATTGATGACGGTACTGTGATGTTCATTGGCTTGAGTGGCACCTCCCATGTCTATTAGTTTAACTAAATGTCTTAGTCATTTAATTGATCTGGGTACTTTTGTTGATTGGCAAAGACAACGTTTTCGGGCTTGAGATCGGTGTGTGTGATTCCGAGGGAATGCATAAACATTAGTGAGGTAGTGACTTATTTAAAGATTGATTGGATTTCCTTAATGTTGAGTGTGTGTGATTGGATATAATCATGGAGATTGATGTCAAGCTGTTTAAATTGTTGAATATGCTACCCTTTCAAGTAAAATACAATGATAGTCCTACCAAGTGAAGTAATCATAGAATTTGACGATACCCGCCTCACCGAAGGGGTCACGTAACTAGATTTTTCTTAAGACATCCACTTCTGTATGATCAGTTTCGCTCAAGATCTGAATATTAATCTAATAACTTTCACAGCATATGGGTTTCCCTGTTGGTCAATCACTTCTAAAACCATTCCGAATGTGCCCGAACATAAATATTTCGTTATCACATATTTGTCTATTTTGTCTCCGATTTCATAGTGGAAGTGGCATCCACTGCTTGAAGAACTCCCTGATGAGCTACTGCTACTTGATGAACTAGAAGAAGAAGAGCTGCTGCTACTCCCACTGCTACTCCCACTGCTACTACTATCGGTAGTTGATCTAGCCATCAATCTACTTTAAATTGCTTAAATCACTTAAGTTTGGAAGTATCGCGACTTCTACTCCTGATTTTGTAGTGCATTGTCTACGGCTCTGGTGTTTGCATTCTAATTTATTTTATATTTTTATTAATGATTTAATCAAATCAAACATTTGGTTTAATACCAGACACCGACTATCTGACAGTTGAACCTGAACTTTTCACGACTGACCTCGTTACCGTACTACTCGTAGTCACAATCTCTAATACACCTCATAGCCATACCTTCTGCTTTTTCAGAGCTTCTAATTCAATTTCAGCATTCATCAATTTCTCTTGAGTCTCACTATAATCATGGTTTATTTCCTAAAACTTCCTCTTCCACACTTCCGCTTCATTGTTGACTTCTGTTATTCTTTAAGTAATCACTTCGCTGCGAGTCTGTTCAATTAAAACTCTCAATCTTTGATTCTCATCTTCTAGTTCATGAACCTAAATTTAAATTGTACATTTACTCTTGTATTGTCCATCTCCTTAACTATTTACACCTCCTTCTTCTTCTCTAATTCTGCAATAAGAGATTATAAATAGAGCACTTCATCTCTCCAAGGTGCTTCAATTTCTTCTCTTGATACNTGTCACTTGAGGTGTCCCAGGTGTCGCATCGCATAATGACCTCAGGTGCTCTGTATTACCTAGTATTGATGACGGTACTGTGATGTTCATTGGCTTGAGTGGCACCTCCCATGTCTATTAGTTTAACTAAATGTCTTAGTCATTTAATTGATCTGGGTACTTTTGTTGATTGGCAAAGACAACGTTTTCAGGCTTGAGATCGGTGTGTGTGATTCCGAGGGAATGCATAAACATTAGTGAGGTAGTGACTTATTTAAAGATTGATTGGATTTCCTTAATGTTGAGTGTGTGTGATTGGATATAATCATGGAGATTGATGTCAAGCTGTTTAAATTGTTGAATATGCTACCCTTTCAAGTAAAATACAATGATAGTCCTACCAAGTGAAGTAATCATAGAATTTGACGATACCCGCCTCACCGAAGGGGTCACGTAACTAGATTTTTCTTAAGACATCCACTTCTGTATGATCAGTTTCGCTCAAGATCTGAATATTAATCTAATAACTTTCACAGCATATGGGTTTCCCTGTTGGTCAATCACTTCTAAAACCATTCCGAATGTGCCCGAACATAAATATTTCGTTATCACATATTTGTCTATTTTGTCTCCGATTTCATAGTGGAAGTGGCATCCACTGCTTGAAGAACTCCCTGATGAGCTACTGCTACTTGATGAACTAGAAGAAGAAGAGCTGCTGCTACTCCCACTGCTACTCCCACTGCTACTACTATCGGTAGTTGATCTAGCCATCAATCTACTTTAAATTGCTTAAATCACTTAAGTTTGGAAGTATCGCGACTTCTACTCCTGATTTTGTAGTGCATTGTCTACGGCTCTGGTGTTTGCATTCTAATTTATTTTATATTTTTATTAATGATTTAATCAAATCAAACATTTGGTTTAATACCAGACACCGACTATCTGACAGTTGAACCTGAACTTTTCACGACTGACCTCGTTACCGTACTACTCGTAGTCACAATCTCTAATACACCTCATAGCCATACCTTCTGCTTTTTCAGAGCTTCTAATTCAATTTCAGCATTCATCAATTTCTCTTGAGTCTCACTATAATCATGGTTTATTTCCTAAAACTTCCTCTTCCACACTTCCGCTTCATTGTTGACTTCTGTTATTCTTTAAGTAATCACTTCGCTGCGAGTCTGTTCAATTAAAACTCTCAATCTTTGATTCTCATCTTCTAGTTCATGAACCTAAATTTAAATTGTACATTTACTCTTGTATTGTCCATCTCCTTAACTATTTACACCTCCTTCTTCTTCTCTAATTCTGCAATAAGAGATTATAAATAGAGCACTTCATCTCTCCAAGGTGCTTCAATTTCTTCTCTTGATACTACTCCCAATCTTACTACTGTTTATTATGATGGACCGCAAGATGATTAACCACAAGGAGTACAGCATTATTAAGTTTAACCACATCCTCCAAGGAGTATAGATTGTCCTGGAATCTATTGGGATTGTAATTAGTAATTGGTGCTTAACACTTTGCTTGAATAAGAATTTAATTTCCCTTTTTTATGCCAAAATTGATATCCCTCTGGTCTCGAAGATCTAGTATACTTTGTTGTCTTCAATTAAACAACAGTTATAGTACATATTCTGTTTAAGGAAGAGTGACTTATTTCCTTTCTTCTACAAATGATTCAGGTCTAAGTGTTGGGAAATAACTCATGTATTAATTTTTATTTCTTTAATTAATTATGGATAAAGTAGAATCTGAATGCGTTCTCTGCGTTTAAGAGGCTGAAATCATTGCATTGGGCCATTGTAATCACAAGACTTTCTGCTATTAATGCATGATCAAAATGAGAGTCATTAGCAAAATCAAAGCCTGTCCTATTTGCAAACAAACCTTGGATAAAATAATTCTCACAGATAATCTCTAGGCTCAATTTAGTGATTATTCTATAAGCAACCTGATGTCTATCAATTATTCCGTAACTAATCACTTTTAAATATTTTCTAGAAAGATTCAAAAGATGTTTTCTTCACAGATTCAGCATTAATCAAGGAAAAAATAGAAGGTTTGAACAGTTTTAAATGTCCATTCCAAGATTGCCAAGCTGATTAACAGATAAGTAACTTCAACCAATTAAAATTACACTTAAAAGTTGAGCATTAGCGTTTCTATTGGTAATCATATTTGGTATATTTAAATAGTGATGTGTGCATCGAGTAGAAGACTTGTTTCCTGGGAGAATAACAATTATACTCAGAATATTAAGTTAGACATCATATAAATTATGGGGATGTGGATGAAGATTCAAATATCATATTTAAACATCCCTTTTGTAAATTTTGTAGAAAACATTTTTATGATGAAGATAAATTTAAATAACATTTAAATCTTGCTCACATTAATTGCAGTTTATGTGAAAATATGAAACTCACTTTCTATAAAGATCATGGAAGTTATGAAAGACATTTGAAGTTGTCACATCATTTGTGTGAGGAACCAGAATGCAAACAAATGTTAGTCGTTTTCAAAACTTAATGTGAGTTAGATATGCATAAACAAATTCATTGCAATGATCCTAGAATTAAAAAGATGTCTAACTTAAATGTGTAACAAATAGCAGGATTCTATGACGATTCTAAATAAAAAAAATAACTTAATGATAAAGAAGGAGAAGATTTCACAGATCAGTTTATTTCCCTTGAGTAAACCAAGTTAAAAGCTGTGATTCAAATTGATCAACATAAAGATGAGAACATTGATTTTAGAGAATACTTGTATGTGGACTATAATGATGAATAAGACAAAATTAGTGATTAGAGTGAAAAAATGCATTCATAATAAAATATTTGTTTAGAGGATTTGCAATTGATTAAACCATATACACTTCCTCATATGAAGTTTCAATCCTTTATGGCAAAATGTGCCTAATTCTTCAAAGGCTAGAAAAATAAGGAAGAATCATTAAGAAAATTAATTTAACTATTTGAAACTGATAAAATGAGCGCAGAACATTATGTAAATAGCTTCATTTAAATGTTTGAACCTAAAACAGGATTACGATTAATTACTTTTTATATGGCTATGAAAGATGTGAGAGATAAATTTGCGAAAATTTTAGATGATGCTTATATGAAGGAGTTGAAAGCATTGCCAAGAAGGAGTAATCCAATCATAATTGTATGTAAAACATATTCAGAATTATTTATTAAATTATTGGACGAATTAAATAAAAATCTAATCAAAAGAATTGAAGATGGGGATTTGGTTTAGTATTAAGATACCATTATGCCCAAAGAAAGAGTATTTTAATTGATTGAAGTTTTGAGACATGTAAAGACGTCCGAAATGGGAAAATTCAAATTTGCTTTGAACTTTGGTCTCAGCACATAAGTATTAGAACAAATCAAACGTAAAATTCTTTTAGATGACATTTCAAAAATTTAATGTAAATAATCTCATTACTTATCAATTAGAACACATATCCTCCATATCAAATCATGATTTAGTTCCATTTTATCTTTATGTGAATTTGAGTATGAAGATTTTAAGAGGAGAACAAATTCACAAAGAAAAGAAAGATCTCAATGAATGTGTTTACTATGAATTCTTCCAGAACAATAAAAAACTATACAGTTTGATCAAGAAACCAGATAATAGTGATATTAACAGACAAAACCTATTATAGAAATAAAATTAACTAAATAGAAATGGAATTGAAATGAATGCAGCTGATTTTCCTTCTTTACGTAATTCTTATTCTAATTTTCATAGCTAAAGCAGAGAAATAGGAATAAAAATTAGAGTAGCAATTTTATGTCAAATAAAATGAACCCCAGCAATAATAACAATAAGTAAAGAAATCAAAATAAAGACAATAACAAAATCAAGCCATTGGGAAGTGGTAAAATAGTGGAGCAGCCATTTTTTAAAATCAAGCTGCAATTGAAGATCAATTCCCCAGTCTGGCTTCTAACACTAGTACTAATTAATTAAATGTATTTTAGCTTAAGCACCTTCTAAAAATGTTAAATCTAATAATGGACAATTTTAAGATGATGACTTTGTCCCTTTAGCTGATTATAAAGTGACTAAATAAAATGAAGAAAGTGAATGGGATAGTAATCCAATAATACCAGTAACATTAAAATCTATATATTAGAAAAAAAATACATAAATGAAAGAGGTTGCCTAAATAAAGAAAAAGAACAAAAATATTGTATAGATTTCAGGTGGTTTTAGATGATTTGTCTTGTAAGTCGAATGATGAATTGATTTGCTTTGGGGGGATACTTATATTGTTAATATTGTATCAATAATTCATTTCTTATGTCTCTCTGTCTTTCGAAGTTAAAACTATTGCATGCCTTCTTATTCTTAATTTCATTCTTAGCATTCTATTTTGTCATCAATTTTTCACAAAGGAGATTTAAAATCGATTTCAACATAGAATAAATAATATTATGTAAATGTAATTGTAATTGTATATATAAAATGTGAAAGAAAAGAAGAGATTTGATAATTGAAACAATTATCGAAATGGTTAATGATATCATTGAATAATGTCATAGATTATATTTAGTTATGAATTTAAGTAATTACATACATGAGATAAAACATATAATTATTTATAAATGGATTTCTTATCACCTGACAATGCTTGTGGACAAAGTCTATTGATTCTGGTTGCAAGAGGAAGTGCCATTTTAGCTGAAATTTAGAGACTCTCAGAAAACATTCCCAAGATTATTACCAGCAAGGCTTAAGAATATAAAAAATATGAGAAAATCTTATTTGACTTTGAATACTTGAAAAACATCGATGTTCTTGAGGATGAGATATAAAGAAACTAAGTATGATATCATCTAAAGTAGGAAATAAACGAATTGGATGAAAACTTTAAGAAATCTTATTTACCATTAGTAGAAAGATTTTATAGATTATTTGAAAGCATTTATTTGTATTATTCCGACTTGATGGCATTTATATAGGAATTGGAGGAAGCTGTTTTTATGCAATATTCTGTTGAGACTGTTTTGTAGGATCCAGAAGGGAAAAGATTATTTGCGGAATCATTTTATTTATATGGATGTATGCTATTATTGGTGGATATCTTGATTCCAGGAAAGGCAAGAGAAAAACTAATCATTTCCTATTACAGATACAAGGGAGGTTAAACAGCAATTGAGTTTATCAACGAAGTAACCAAATTGTGTGCAGAAACTGGGTATTCAAAAAGTGGCACTCGTCCTGCCTTTTATCCTGAAGAATACATGTCTAGATTCTAGTTGCCAGAGAAACTCATAACAGAAGTGATCAATTCTATCAAAGATGAGGATATTTACAAATACACTAGCATTTATCCATCAGCTGATCACAGATCAATAGCATTATCAGTCTAAGGCTCAATGTTGTATGTGTTGTTGTATTTCACTCCATCTATTTTAAATAATAAGAAGGTATCAAAAAATTATCATAATTAAGGCCAAAATGAGAGAAATTGTTGACAAGCATTTCTATGATTAATGGGTGATATCATTCTATTTGGGTTACTTTGTCGATTTATCCGAATAATGGAATCCATATGCTGCAGCCAGAGAAGCAATTAAAAATACAATTAATTTCGATTATATCTAAGAATTAGGAACATTTTATCGCAATAAACTTGCCGAATAGATAAATAAAGCTCAAGAGTATCTCTACGAAGGATAAATGACACAAGAATTTGTTCTGGACAAGATATCATCTTTGATGAATTGTGTTAGAGAAAGTAACATAGCTATTCGATGGATTTTACTTCATTCTAACACTAGCATTCCAAAGGCAAGGGAGTTATTAAATAAAATTGACAAATAAGAAGTTTTGTAATTACTATTACAGAGTTCAAAATTTGAAAATCGTTTATTGAAAGCAATAAAGGCTATAATAGATAATAAACAATAATATTGGGATGAAGATAAAGTCAAATGCGTTGAGAGAATGCAAGAATTATCTGATTATTTCAGTGGAAAAGCTTTAGGAAAAGTGAAAGCGGATGAATCGTATATGTAATGGTTTACTGAGATGGGCAATTAAATATAATCCTTAAATTATAGTGATAGCACTCATGCTGGAAGGAAAATTCAAAGATTAATACAAGCTTTAGAAGACATCGAATAATATCCTCAAATTTCTACATCTATACAAGTTAAACATTATTTAAATGAAACTAGGAAAGACTTGACACATATGGTCAAAATAGTTCATATTAAAAGCACTCTGCCTTCACACATTTCATATATTTCAGATTTCAGTTACTCATGGTAATGCTTAAAAGGATATAAAGAATTGATGCAAGCAAAAGTATAGAGTAATCCTCATTCTGCTTTAAGTTTAAAAACCACTTTTTAGAAGTTGTCTTCTATTTTAAATACTCCTACTATTCGTATTATCTAAGCTGGAAGTCCAGATTTAAATAGTGTCACAAAATACTATTCTGGGGAACTTGTTAAATTTGTAAAAGAAGTTCTTTAGATCATACCTATATAAGTATTCGAAGTACTTTAGGATATTATCACATTAATCACATCAGTACTGAAACCACTTCCTTCTAGGATTAACAAAATAGAATTGAAAGATTACGCTTAATATGAAGACAGGACTCAAATTGCCAAATTAACTAATTCAATTTCCGTCTTTACAGAATCCATTTTAACAGTTGATCCTTACTTGTTAGGCTCTATTGAAGTCAATCCCAGAGAAATGCTTGATCAAGGTATTAGGAAAGAATTAATGGCTTTGATCCATAAAATTCTTGATTCGTAATTGATATTTCCCAAAAAGGATATTTAAGATTTCCAAAGTAAATTATCTAAATTAGGGGAGGAGATTAATGGTTTCAAATTAGCCATGGAACAAATTCAAGATTTCGTTAATGCTTAAGGATTAAAGATGTTTACTGAAGAATTTAATAGGTTGATAGAATGTTACACTTCAATGGAACTTAAGGGTTTGATTACTGGAAATAAAGAGTTTGAAGAATTGAGTTATGATGAAGACATTCCTATGCCAGACGATAAAAGTAAGTAATATGGGGCCATCAATTTTATTGGAAGATTATTAAATTAAATCATTTTGATCACTAATCCTAGGGAAGTAGTATTTGTAGAATCAACTCTAGGCTTCTATGATAGCACTGGAAAAGATATATTGAATCTAAAAACCATTGGATTAATATTGAAATGCATAGGTGTTAGTGGATTAAATGGAATTGATTTGCTTCTTAGTTAACATTTATCGAAGGCAGTTAAGGATATTGTGAGAGTATTAAAATCTGACTTAAACCAAGAAAATAGGAATATCATTGATACTCTAATTAAATAAGTGAGATTATTCACAAATTATGATGAGAACTATGATAAGGTGTATAAATAATTGGCTAAGTAATTTAGACCTCTTATTTCTAAAATCCTCTATCCTCTCCAATAGATTGGATAATACATAAATTTAAGGAAACTGATTTGTTTAGTACTGTAAATGAAGGCTAAGGTAGGATCAACCAAACTATTCTTATGTTTAGAAACCTTAAATGACACAATAGTTAACGATTTTATTAATCGATAGTACGATTCGACCATGGAATCAGATGTTAAAACTCAAATGGAAAATAACTTACTGTTTGACCTAACAAAGCTATTCAACTATGTTGGATTATCTGATCCTCTTAGAAAGATATATGCATTATGCGAAATGCCTGAGTATTTATTCATTAAGTATCATTAGACACACTCCATTGATTTTAGCTCTAGTGATATTGCATTAATTACCATTGATGGATTTTGATAAAAAATTGAATTGCCTTGTAAAGAAGGCTAAGGATAATTAATTGCAGTTTGAACCAAATTGTTTATTGATGGGAATTGTTGGATTTTTGAATCAATTTAATCAATTGCATTCATCGCTATTTGTTTCATATTTAGGGTAGAGAGTATGATAATTAATTAGATTTTACATAAAATCAACTATCTTCTTTATGTTGCAATCGAAAGAACTATAGAAATAGCCAGAGATTCTCGGAGACTTCTTCATGTTGCTCACAGTAATCGAGGAGATTTTCAGAATTAGAGAAGAAAGCTATGAAGTACAAATTTAAATGTAAATTAGAATTTTAAATAATTAATTCCTTTTGGATTATTCAACTATTTGAAGAGAGAGATGATAAAATGGTGAAAGAACAGTATTATAACAACATAAATAATATAATAAGGAATATTATTAATTATAATTGTATTATTTTTTTAAAATTAAATTTTCTGAATAAACCTAAAGAAATGCAAAATAAAGAAAGCACTGAATAGTACAATTATTGACTAAGATTAGTGATCACTTATTTAAATTGTTACTCATTGGAACTAGTGGAGTTGGAAAATCCTGTATGTTGATGAGATACGTCGATAATAATTTTACAAACAATTTTTATAACACAATCGGAGTGGACTTTGTAATTTATTATTTTAACAAGTAGAAAATCAAATCGATATTCTTAGAGAATAAAAACATCAAATTGTAGATTGTAATAATATATTTCAATTTCTTAGTGGGATACTGCAGGTTAAGACAGATTCAGAACAATCACATGTAGTTATTATCGGTAAAGAATATGTTGAAAATAGTGGAGCACATGGGATAATCATTGTTTATGATATAACAGACAGAGAATCATTTGACTCTGTAAAAATGTGGATGTCTGAAATTGATAAGTATACTCTTGGAATTACACATAGGTATGCTCAAGAAGATGTGATAAGAATGCTAGTTGGAAACAAATGTGATGTGGAGGACAAAAGGGCTGTTTCCTATGAGGAGGGCGAAGCTTTGGGTACATAATTTTAAAAATTTAAGCTAAACAACTGAAATTGCAATTTATAGAAACATCAGCCAAATTGTCCACCAATATTGAATAGTCCTTTTTGACAATTGCAAAAAATGTTCTAGAAAAAAGCTAAAATTCTATAAAAGCAGAATCAGCCTAGAATATGAAAATAGGATAGATTTCATCCACTTAGGTAATTGGAAATACAAATAAAAAAAGTTCACAATGTTGTTGAATTATAATTATTAAAATTAAACACGATTATGTTTGATATTCGTTTCTTACCTTTTCTACTTGTTTTCACCTTAGCGATTATAGTAGAAAGGCCTATTACATAAATATCATGGTGTGGAGCTTCCATTATTTACACCAGAGAAGATGAAACCATACCTCAATTTTAAGGTTTGGAAGAAGAAAAGACAATATTTTTTATTACTGAAGCTCATCAAATATATCAAAGCAATGGAACTGTTTGGAATCAAATTGAGGGTTTATTTGAAGATATTTAGATTTCGCCAGCAGATTCACGTGTCATATTTTTATTTGGACAAAATGGTTAGAAAAGCTATAGAACAAATGATTGTGGTGAAAATTTCGAGGAAATCGACACCGAGGGCTTTTATGGATTTAGATTAAATAAAATGAATTGGAAATGGATACTAGCATTTAAAAAATTATAATGTGATCATTCTGAGATGGATTGCAGAGAACCATATAATAATTAATTGTTTTATTCTGAAGACGGAGCAAAGACTTGGTTGCCATCATTTAAGAATTGTAGAGAAGCCTCCTGGGATAAGATCATAGAAGACATTGCTGTTCCAGATGAAAGGTCTATTCTACTATTTTCACATGAAAATCAAACATAATTGATCTACTCTGACGATTTCACTAATTATCATACTTTAATGATTGGTGCCCAAGGCTACTATTAAACCTCAAAATATCTTTTTGTTTTAACCTCTTCCAGCAATGGAGGATATGAATTGCATTATGGTCATTCAAAACTCGAAGAATTTTAAGAGAAATTGGTGGAGTTACCATTATAAATTCTAAAAGAATATTCCTACACGGTCTTAGATACTGAAAATGGTAGAATATATTTATCTGTCTCTCATTATCAATAAGAACAATCAGTAACTAATGTGTATATCAGTAATTAAATTGGATTAGATTTCTAAATTGTGTTAACTAATAATGTTAGATCAACCTAAGATGGAAATTGTGATTTTGAAAAACTATTGGGTTTAACCTCAACTTATGTAGCTAATACATATGACTAAAGAGATTAGTAGGATAAATCAACAGTGATAAGTTTTAATGGGGGAAAGAAATGGGAATCGATAAAGGCCCCCAAATAAGACTCAGAAGGGAATATCATAGAATGTGGAGGAGAATGCTCCTTGCACTTTGTTGGAAGAACTGAATCCTATAGATAAACTATTTATACAGTAGATCAAGCGCCAGGTATTGTTTTAGGTGTTGGGAATGTTGGGTTATTTATATCATAAGAGTAAAATACATATATGTCAGCAGATGGAGGATAGAATTGGATTGAAGTCAGAAAAGGGTCTCATGTTTTTGAAATAGCTGATTTCGGAGGAGTCATTGTTATGGCCAAAGATTATGAACCCACTAATGAAATTATTTATTCAATTGATTACGGGAAAACCTGGAAAACAAAAGTTATTTATGACGATCTATTCATGGCATAGAATTTAGTTACTGAAGCATCTGGAACAGTTAAATATTTTCTGATCTATGGGAAAACTGATAAAGGAGAAGGCATCATTTTAAAATTAGACTTTAGCGATATCTTTTCAAGAGAATGTAAATCAAATTTAGATTATGACATCTGGAATTCTAAATGCATTGATGGGTCCTAAACGAAATACTATAGGAAAAAAGAAAACTCAGAGTGTTTCAATCCTAAATAGATGATAACCAAAAGGATAATTGAACCTTGTCCATGTAAAAGGGAAGACTGGATATGTGCCCAAGGCTATACTAGTAAATTAGAGGGAAGTGATTGCTTACCTATTGTTAATGTTTCTGACTATTGTGAACCTGGAAAAGCATTTTTCAAAACATAAGGATATATCAAATTAACTCAATGTGTAGGAGGGTAAATTATTGTATAATTAAAAAAGTTTAGATTTAGGACCAATAGAAACATAATGTCCAGCATCCTTGAATTTGAATGACATCATTTCATATTTAATAATAATTTCATTGCTGGCTGTTTTGATTTTAATAGGCTATGTGTTATTAAGAAGAGGATAAACTTCAGGTGAAAAAGGTTCAAATCCAAACATTAACAAATATAATCAAATGGAGTTTTAGGAAGATGAGGACGACGAAGATCAATAATTATGAGTTTATATGTTATTATCTTAGATATATATTGATAAATTTCAATTTACAATACGAGCTTTATCATAATTACTTCTTAAACAAAGAACAGGATAAAGTTCAATGTCATCTTTATCAAAGTATTCATAAGAAATATTATATTTAAGATATTACTAAGTAGTGCAATTTTTAACACTTACGAATTGGTCGTTGTAAACCAATTCTAATTTTTGGCCAATAACGAAACCAAAATTTTTTTTTTTCCCGTTCTCCTCCTTGTTTTCATCAATATATACTATGCCATTTGCACAAAATAAATAAGATTAATGATTATGTTTTGAATAATCCTTTGGGTTGAATATATTTTATCTTTAAGTAATTCCAACACAAACATTCAAATCTGAGATATGAAGAAATTCAATTTCAATAGGTTTATTTTTTGAATTTTTAATAGCAATCAATCTATCAAATTTTTTATTTTCATTTAAATTTAATTGAGCAATCTTACCATCTTTAATTACCTCAATGTCCTTATGCTTAAAATGTTTGGAAAATTTAATTTATTATTACAATTAAGATAATAAATTAACTTATTAAGAAAGTTCTTCGCAGAAAGTAAACAAGCCCTTTATCTATCTTTGCTAATCTGAGATGATCTATTTTAAGGTTTTAAAGCATTTGGCAATGGTATGATCCTTTAAATCCTTCCTTTATATCTATTGTTGACAATTCTCGCATTCGATTTCAACGAATTAACATGATTGCATGTGTAATATCATCGATATTCTTTTAAGCTATTCTTAACATCCTGAACATTTGATGATAACCTAAGGACACTCATTTTTGTTGTGCAATTCCAGATCTTTTAATTTAATATCAGATAAACATAACTAGCATTTGTACTAGAAAAGACAATAAATAATAATGTTACAATATTTTCTGGACAAGTATCTACATGATTTTGCATCATTAGAATAGGAACTTCGGATGAGCATTTCCCGCATCGAACTTTTCTCTGCAAACACTCATTTAATTCATGTTGTTCTAGTTGCTTTCTCCATATCTCTTATTAACACCATTTACATTATAAAAGTTTAAAAGGACAAGTATTATCGTGCTGATCCTTATCTTTTAAAAGAATATCGATATTGCATCCTTCATACTCACATTTTACTTATTTAAACTGGCATGATTTAATGTGAAAGAAGTACTCGGAATATTTCAAAATTCCTAAACATCCATTTTATTTATAACAACAATACACATCAAGATCGTTAAGCATATTCTTTAGAATGCGTTGCCCCTATTTTTCTTTTAGCTTATTGCAAACAGGGCAACTTCGTGCTGATTGGTTCTAACTCCAGGTTGTTAAACAGGTTTAACAAAAATGATTTTCACAACTTTCACAACACATTGGATCAATGAATATTTCCAAACAAATCATACATTTGCAAAGCTCCTCGATTTATGGACTTCTGTTAACTAACTAATCAAATCTTAAAACTTACATAATTTTAATTATAATTAATTACAATATTTATGAGCGTATAAGAATTCATTGCCAACAAGAAGATGTTAGATGTAGAATGGAGATTTTCAAGTTTTAATCACAATATCATTTTAGTTGCTACAGCCAATAGTTCTAAGGAAAATTATAGTGATTGCTTCTTATAACTTAAAATCAAAACAATTGATAAAAACATGGTAGAAGAAACAACTCATTTCGAATTGACATTAGCATAATTTAACGAGCTGTTTACTGAAATCGAGAAGGTAAAGAATCTAATGAGTTTAATTAAATGAAAAATATATTATTTATAGAATCCAATAATATTTAATGCATAATGTAAATATCATTATTTGCCTAAATTTCAATTAGCACGCCAGTCAAATTAATACCATTTCTTCAAGACGATCCACAACTTCTAAAATCATATTTTGAAAACATCATTTAAATACTTCAAAAGGGAATTTTTTCTTTTTTGATTTTGAATGACTTGCATATAGAATTTATTGCCACTATCTTCTTTATTTCTAGCATCATTCACATATATTTGATTAGGTATTTGAAACTATATTCTTATTGAATCCAATATTCATAATTTAGCCTCGATAACTACTAAATGAGCTCGTCATAAATATTAGTGCACAATTAATAATTGTAGATATAATTTTCTATTTTTAGCAAAATCGATTATAATATTTACCAATTCTATAACATTCTCTAACTCTGAAATCTTAAAACTTGATTCTGATTCTACTTAATCAATTATTATAGATGATGATATTAATTTCAAGATATTTTATTTACTAGTTATAAATAAGTACTTCTATTCACTAAAAAAAATTAACTATCTTTCAGAAGATCTCAAATTGATGAAAAGCTTCATATTTTTAATCCTATTATTATTCTAATTTATTATAAGCTTTCTAATTTCATTTATTTTTTAATTTTATATTTATTCTCATAAAATTTATATTCTTGATTATTATCTAAATTGCATTATTAACTCTTTCTCTCCTTTTTCCTAACAATTTAAGCTTGTCTTCTCTTTATTCATATTTTTCTTTTCTTTTGTTCTACTAGATTTAGTCTTAATTAATTTTTCCAACCCCATTTTAATAATATTTACAATAATATATTCATTATACCTTCTATAATTTCTTAAAATAATCTAATCATTTGTCTAGTACTTACTCTAAACTCTAATTGAAAAGATATTTTATAAGTTTATTTATTAATATATAGCATTTCTAAATGTGGAATGATTTTCTCTAAATTATAGTTTCTTCTGCATTAGTCAAATTCATATTCCATGCTTAACTTGAAATTTTATAAATTCCTTTTTGAAAATAACTTAGCTTCTCTAGAATCAAAAGATTCTTTACTTTCTCTTATTAAAAGACTTAAAAATTAAATTTTAATTTAATAAATTTAACAATTATTTAAGATGGAAACTAATTCATAAAAAGAAACAAAAAGACCATAATAAAGTAATGTTTATATAAAATTTAGTACTTAAAATGGCAAAATTACATAATAACTACAAAGAACCAGAAGACACTTATGAACCAAAAAGAAGAATAAAATATTAGAGTACATTTAATTCAATAGACAAAAAACAACAATTAAATGAGGATTCATCAACTTTTAACGGAATGGAATATTTTGAAAGTCTGTAAAAGAGGAAATCAAGTGAAAAGAACGAAAAGACTCCTTAAAAAGCAGAAAGTGTGTCTTCGATTTTGGCTAAAACATCCTTAAGGGAAAGGTTCTCTAATCTTCATTTGATTAATACTATCGATAAAATGCTAATGCAAAGTAAATATTCCAGTTTGTGTCACATTTTCAAAGAAATTGATGAAATGCTTTTATTTCTCTAAAGCCAATAAAAACCGCCTTTCTTCAATACCATTTAAGAATTATTGAGCCAGAATTCTAAAATTAAAGTCACATAATAAGATATTCAATAGATATTGGAAATCTTTCCAAATGCATATGAAGTAAATTGGTCTTTAAATGAAAAATTAATAAGATTAGATAGAAGTGATTTGATGATAAAGACAAATATTAAATCTCATGTTTAGTTGGGAGAGCGTGTAATTTAGTTTCAATAATCAATGTTTGACTATATTTAAAAAAATGGAGTTTAAATTGGTTTAGCTATTTTACCTTAAAATCCATTTTAATAAATTCTAAAAGAGAAACTCTAAATTACAGATACTTTAACAAAATAAATCTAATAATAAACATCGAAACATGAAATTCAAAGTCAAGTGTCTAAAGAGCCAACCAATTCTAAAGTCAGCTAAAATTTAATAGAGAAATTGAAATAAAAAAAGAAACTCGAAGTAGTTCACTCTGATCTTTCAGCACCGAAAAAATAATTAATTGCTCTTTCGTCTTTAATTCATTAATATTTTCTGAATAGAGATGTGTCAAATATGTTCTTAACAAATGTTTTGAAATACAGTCTCAATAGTTTAAAACAGTTTCTTTTAGATGAAAATTAATTAAAAACATATATTGATTAATTGATAAAATTATGTCCACATTGGATTTAGGTGATTGAAAATCAGAATGGCTCAATTGTAAGGTTGAATAAGGAAATAGATCTACCTTCTATAATCAGATCTATTGAATAAATGTGAATAAAAACTCTTTAATTAAAGTTTGAATTATAAAATTAAAGCATTACTATATTTCAAGAGCTATCTTCTAATACTATCAAAGATTCTTTAAGTTGTCCTTTTAAAGACATTAAAACAAGTTCGTATTTTTTCATGTCTTTACTTAACTTCTTGGTCTAAATCTTTCCTATGAGTACTGAAATAGCAGGATTGCGAAGACTCTAATTAAATTACTGTTTATAGATCTCATTTAATTATTAGGCAATTTATTCCAATTTCCATTCGTAAGGGATTGAACTAATGTCTACAAAAATTTCTCTTTCATCAAATTGTCCATTAATGATGACTCTTAGATTTTATACTTGTTTCTAAATATAAAGTTAAGTTTACTAATTCTTTTTCTGAATATTTGGACATCATCTCTACAATTTCCTCGTTGTCTTATTATTAATTAGCATTAGCTGTTTACTCAAAAAATGTGATGCTCTTCCTTCTTTTCTGACTCTGCATCTCACTGCCTTGACCTTATATCTAATCATCTTCTAGTTTCTCCTCAATAACATTTGTAGATGGTGGAGGACATATTGGCATTTTTATTGATCTTTTCTCATAAATTACACTTTTATTTTCTACTCTCTTTTCTGGAGCAACGGATGACCGCTTAACATAATTGCTTGTTCTAACAGATGAGTATGTTCTCTCAACAATTCTTCCATCTACAGGGGCTTGTTTTTATGGACTAGCTAACTTACGCAATGGTAAGGCAGTTGCAAAATGTTAATTATAAGATTATTTGCTAAATACTATCGATTAGATCATACACTTGAATCAAAGGTTTGAGATGAGCTGATGATGTGCTATCATTTGCTGATAAATCGCATTCTTTAGATTTATATTTAAAACTCTATGTAGTTGACTTTGCTCCTGATGCTTCTTTAACATACCTAATTCTTTAGCCAGAAGAAGTGTTAAACATAGGAAAGCTAGTTCTTATTAATATAAAAATAAATTTCAATTTCCTAATGGAGTTTGAATTAGCTGGAACCACTCATAAAGCTGTTTAAGGTTGGCGATTTGATACTAATGGACAGGAACCTCTTAAGCAGTAATTAATCGAGCCATCGGAACCCTAAATCCAAACATAAGGGTTTTTCGAAAAAATTAAGAATTAGTTTAATGATTTACTCAAACCACCTGACAAAGAAGTGGAATAAAGAATCATTTACTTAGATGGTAAGGTGTACCCTCAAAATAATATGCCAAATATAGTAAAAAACTAAAAGTACAACATTTTGTCATTTGTTCCTATGGTGCTCTATCAACAGTTTAAATACTTTTTCAATCTAATATTCTTGTTGATCACACTATCTTAATTCGTACCTTTGCTGAAAGTAGGGTTTTTATTTAGTTATGTTGCTCCATTAGCATTCGTATTGATCTTAACATTACTCAAAGAAGCCTACGATGATTTTCAAAGGTATAAAAGAGATAAAGAGGCCAATTCTCAAGAATACACCTAAATTGGGAAGGATAAAACAGTATAACTTTAAAGTTGGCAGTTGAAAGTAGGAGACATTATTGAGGTCCATGCAAATTAAAGAATACCTGCCGATTTAATATTGCTACACACAAACGATGTAACAGGAACAGTTTTCATTAGAACAGATTAATTGGATGGAGAAACTGATTGGAAATTAAGAAAAGCTATCAGACATACTTAAAATTATGGTTAAAACAAAAACCTAACAACTNTTTCCTCGTTGTCTTATTATTAATTAGCATTAGCTGTTTACTCAAAAAATGTGATGCTCTTCCTTCTTTTCTGACTCTGCATCTCACTGCCTTGACCTTATATCTAATCATCTTCTAGTTTCTCCTCAATAACATTTGTAGATGGTGGAGGACATATTGGCATTTTTATTGATCTTTTCTCATAAATTACACTTTTATTTTCTACTCTCTTTTCTGGAGCAACGGATGACCGCTTAACATAATTGCTTGTTCTAACAGATGAGTATGTTCTCTCAACAATTCTTCCATCTACAGGGGCTTGTTTTTATGGACTAGCTAACTTACGCAATGGTAAGGCAGTTGCAAAATGTTAATTATAAGATTATTTGCTAAATACTATCGATTAGATCATACACTTGAATCAAAGGTTTGAGATGAGCTGATGATGTGCTATCATTTGCTGATAAATCGCATTCTTTAGATTTATATTTAAAACTCTATGTAGTTGACTTTGCTCCTGATGCTTCTTTAACATACCTAATTCTTTAGCCAGAAGAAGTGTTAAACATAGGAAAGCTAGTTCTTATTAATATAAAAATAAATTTCAATTTCCTAATGGAGTTTGAATTAGCTGGAACCACTCATAAAGCTGTTTAAGGTTGGCGATTTGATACTAATGGACAGGAACCTCTTAAGCAGTAATTAATCGAGCCATCGGAACCCTAAATCCAAACATAAGGGTTTTTCGAAAAAATTAAGAATTAGTTTAATGATTTACTCAAACCACCTGACAAAGAAGTGGAATAAAGAATCATTTACTTAGATGGTAAGGTGTACCCTCAAAATAATATGCCAAATATAGTAAAAAACTAAAAGTACAACATTTTGTCATTTGTTCCTATGGTGCTCTATCAACAGTTTAAATACTTTTTCAATCTAATATTCTTGTTGATCACACTATCTTAATTCGTACCTTTGCTGAAAGTAGGGTTTTTATTTAGTTATGTTGCTCCATTAGCATTCGTATTGATCTTAACATTACTCAAAGAAGCCTACGATGATTTTCAAAGGTATAAAAGAGATAAAGAGGCCAATTCTCAAGAATACACCTAAATTGGGAAGGATAAAACAGTATAACTTTAAAGTTGGCAGTTGAAAGTAGGAGACATTATTGAGGTCCATGCAAATTAAAGAATACCTGCCGATTTAATATTGCTACACACAAACGATGTAACAGGAACAGTTTTCATTAGAACAGATTAATTGGATGGAGAAACTGATTGGAAATTAAGAAAAGCTATCAGACATACTTAAAATTATGGTTAAAACAAAAACCTAACAACTCTTAATGCATCAATCACTTGCGAACCCCCTAAATTGGACATATATGATTTCAAAGGGTTATTTAAATTAGAAGTAGGTGGTGGAGAAGGTTAGAGAGAAGCATTATCATTGGAGAACACACTTTGGTGCAATACATTTTTAGCTTCAGGGAAGCTTTAGGCTGTGGTGGTCTACACCGGAAAAGAGTGCAGATCTGCTTTAAATTCAAGAGAACCTAGAACTAAGATGGGAAGATTAGATGATGAACTAAATTAATTGGCAAAATTACTGTGTGTATTATTAGTGTGTACAGCATTTATTATTGTATTAAGCAGTGGATTTTAAAATGAATGGTTGCTTCAATTATTTAGACATGTATTATTGCTAAGCTCAATTATTCCAATATCTTTAAGAGTTAATCTAGACTTTTCCAAATTATACTTTTCCTATGGAATTTCAAACGATAAGGATATTGAAGGATCGATTGCCAGGAATAGTACTATACCTGAAGAATTAGGGAGAATTTCTTATGTTTTAACAGATAAAACTGGAACATTAACTTAAAATACAATGATTTTTAAAAAGCTATCTTTGGAGAGAATGTCTTTCTCTGTTGAAACTTTAGGCATGCTAAGGAAAATGATTAAAAAACATTGCACTAATAGTAAATTTCCTATGGAGGATATACTAAAGAAATATCAAGAGTCAGGAGGAAGAAAAATAAAACCTTTCAAAAGAAATAAGGATCAAATTGTCAGAGACTTAATTTCTGCTTTATCATTATGTCATAACGTTACGCCAGTAGAAGAAGAAGGATAAAGAACCTTTTAAGCAAGCAGCCCAGATGAAATTGCCTTGGTTAATTTTGCAGAAGATGTCGGATTCAAATTAGTCAATAGATAGTTAACTGAAATCAATATTCAAAATGCAGGAGGAACACCAGAATCATATAAAATTTTATACGAATTTCCTTTCACATCAGAACGAAAGAGAATGGGTATCATCTTACAAATGCAGGGATAAAAAGGTGCCATCTTTTATTTAAAAGGAGCAGATTCGGTAATGAAACAAAAGGTTCCTGAAGTCTAGAGAGGATTTTTGATGGATGAATGCGAAAGTTTGAGTAGAGAAGGATTAAGAACTTTGGTGATAACTTAAAAGTACTTGACAGAGGATGATTTGAAAAACTTTACTACCGAATATGAGAAAGCGAAGAATTAGATGGAAGACAGAGAGGCTCGTTGTGCAAAAGTGTTAGACTTTTATGAGAATGACATGGAATTACTAGGATTAACAGGTGTTGAAGATATGCTTTAGGAAGATATATATGCAACATTGGAATCATTAAAAAATGCAGGAATATAAATCTGGATGTTGACTGGAGATAAAGTAGAAACAGCTTAATGTATAGCAATCTCAACTGGATTGAAAAGCCCTACTTAGGAAATGTTTGTAATTAAGGATATTGAAGATTCTTTAATCCTATAGAATGAACTAAATTAATTTGCTTTAAAAAACAATAGCGTTTTAGTTATAGATGGATAATCTTTAAAGATTGCTCTTGAGTTTCAACATAACGCATTTTTCCATGTTGCTTGTAATGCTCCAGCTGTAGTCTGTTGTAGATGTTCGCCAACATAAAAGGCTTAAGTGACTGAATTGATAAAAGAGCATACTCAAAAGACAGTTCTGTCAATAGGAGATGGTGGAAACGATGTTGCTATGATTTAAGCTGCTGATGTTGGAGTTGGGATAGTTGGCAAAGAGGGAAAGTAAGCAGCACTTGCCAGTGATTTTTCAATATTAAAATTTAAACATTTAGCTGTCTTATTGTTATGGCATGGTAGATTGGCTTACAAGAGAACTTCTGTTATGGCTTAATTTGTCATGCATAGAGGATTAGTTATAGCATCAATATAAACTATATTCTCCATTGTATTTTACTTTGTTGCTATACCTATTTATAATGGTTGGTTGATGTTGGGATATGCCACTGTTTACACGATGTTTCCTGTGTTTTGTTTAATTTTTGATTAAGATGTAACGAAAGAAAAGGCTCTTGAATATACAGAATTGTATAAAGCCTTACTAAAAGGCCGAGAGTTAACAGTGAAAACCTTTTTGCTTTGGTTATTTAAATCTGTTTATTAAGGTAATTAATTATGCAATTATTTAGCTGCTGTTATTATGGTTTATAGCTTTGCTGTGTTTCAAAATACATTTTTGGATTTGGTGACAGTAACATTTAGTAGTTTAATAGTAGCTGAATTATTAAATGTTTTCACTGAAGTAAATAACTTTAGATTTATAATGTTTATTGCTGAGATGTTCACTTTAGTAGTCTATGCAGGATCAATTATCTTTTTATAGAGTTATATAAATTTAGCAGATATCGATTAAAAATTCATCATAAATGTCTTGATTTTAGTAACGATTAGTTGGTTACCATTACATATTATAAAATTGGTGTTAAGAAAATGGGACCCATCCGAATCAGACAAGATAATGCAAAAAATTAGAATTAGAAAGTGATATTATTTATAATCATCTATTCGAACAAGTACTTAATATGCGATCATATGGCCGAGTGGTCTAAGGCGCTGCATTCAGGCTGCAGTCCGAAAGGGCGAGGGTTCGAATCCCTCTGTGGTCAATTTTTTTATTTCTTGAACTTTTAAAATAGAAGAAATAAATATTCATAATTCTTTTCTTATCAAGATCTCAGCTTTCTAAATTTCATTTTTGCTTGAAATAATAACTAAATATAAAAAAAATTTAATTAAAGAATGCTAATAAAAATTATTAAAAAATCAAGATAGTTTTTTATAGGATTTGTTATTTTGCAATTCATCTAATTTCTTGTTTAATAATGTTGTTTTAAGTATTACACTTATTGGCTCACTTTTAATAGTTCTTTTAAATTTTTTATAAATTAAGAATATCCCTCTCAATTTCTTTTTCAATATTAATGTTTTCAAACAAATAACGAAGAACTGGATTAACATTATAAAATTATTAGAGCAATATAATCAAACATCTAATTTAAATCTCTTCTTGAAGCCTCCCTTTTTTTATTTGGAATCCTTTTGTATTTTTTTATTGATTTATTTTATCTTTCGATCGTCCAAGTCATCTTCATCAACTGCAGTTTTCTTTACCTTTTTTTCCAATAAGTCTTTTAATTCTTGAGTTGCTATTCTCTATAAAATAATAGTAATTTCAATACATTAGCCTCTTAAACTCTTTCATAAAACACCATTACATCAGATTCCTCTAAAGGATATTGGGATAACTCTTTTTCGATTAATTATTCTATTTTCTGATACATTTCAACATCATATTAAGTTACAAGACTGATAGCTTTTCCAGATTTTCCTGCTCTTGCAGTTCTACCAACTCTATGGACATATTCCTTTGCATTTTAGGGAATATCAAAATTAATAACCAAATCAACAAAAGGAATATCAAGACCTCTACTTGCAACATCGGTGGCAATTAATAAATTAGATTCCTTTGATTTGAATTTATTAAAAGATGACAATCTTTTGGCTTAACTCATTTATCCATGAATTGCAATAGCTTGAAATCCAAGATTTCTTAATAATAAAGTTATCTTGATTGCCATCTAACATGTTGCTACAAACACAATGGAAGTTTATCCTGCTAATTCATTCAGTAAGTAAACTAAATAGGTTTCTTTGTATTTATCAGGTATGAATAGGTAATTTTGTTGAAGTGTAGAAACAGTCTAATACTTTGAAGAAACTTCAATTTTGACTGGATCCTTAAGAGAAGCTCTCTATAATTTACTGACCTTATTTGTCATAGTTGCTGAAAATAAATAAGTATTTCTTTCTTTTGGTAGGATGTCAAGAATTGCATTAATTTCTCTTTCAAAATCCATATTAAGCAATTTGTCAGCTTCATCCAAAACTAAAAATTTTAATTATTTTAAATTGAATCCTTTCGTATTCTCTAGATGATAAAGAATCTTTCCAGGAGTTCCAATAATTATGTGTGGCTTTTAAGCTAAAGCCTTTGCTTAAGCTAGTGGATCCATTCCTCCCAAAATAACTACAGACTTTAATGCTATCGAAGCACCAATAGCCTGGAAGTGTTCTTAAATTTAAACACACAGTTCTCTAGTAGGAGATAATATTAAGGCATAATAAGGCATTGGATTTGCTAATAAATGCTGCAATATTGGGAGTCCAAAAGCTAAAGTTTTACCAGAACCAGTCTCTGCCAAACCAATAATGTCTTTCTAAAAGATTAATATTGTAATACTTTTTATAGAGTATAGGGTAGGGATTATTATTGAATTGGAGTAGGTGTTTTATATCCTAACTTTTCACATGCTGAGCACAATTCCTCACAAACACCTAGTTCTTTAAAAGTCGCACTGTTTATTTGTTATTCTTCTTATTAATCCATAAATTAATATTTTAAAATAATTTGTAAAATTAATTACTTTGTAATATTCTTTTGAATAAATCATTCTCTGCTAGCCATTACATCCTCTGAATACGTTTATTTTTCAACAACTAGTTTTTTTCCTTCAAATCCTGAGACTTATCCTGGTTCAAACGGAGCTGCTCTTCTATTTCTGTGATACTTTCTAAATAGATTGAATATATATATTATTTTACATGAATTCCAATCTATTCAAACTCTACATGGCTCCTTGTGGAAAGTAATGATTTGGAGTATGAGATTAATTGTCTGTAGCTGGTTATTAGTAGAATGGCTGAACAAAATGTGAATGACCTGTTCTGGTTGGGGCTTCATCATATACATGAGCCATCCAACCATGCCAAACAGGAGGGACTCTATCCCCAAGAGTATGCCATGGGTTAAAGTAGTCATTATATTCGACCCACCTTCTTTGATTACGATCTATCGAATTCCATTAATTGTTTACGTGTGACATCAAAATCTTCGTAGTATTTATTGCCAAATTAATCTTGTCCTACACATTATATCGGTCCATTCTATCCTCCAGCATAATGACTGGATCTAGATTATGCTCTGTGCATTCTGATGTATGTTTACCAGAATCCTAATTAGTTATGTTATAATTACCTTCTCTTCTCACTAAAGTCCAAAATTTTGGTGTTAACATTTAATTTAGTGTCCATGCCCAAAGACCCATTTTCTAAAATTAATATTATTTAAATAATAACTTTACCTAATAAAAATTCACTCTTCAAGTAGATTGAAAAGGCATTTTTGCTATTCTAAACAACAAAAATTCATCAATTTATATTTATAACTTCAGGTTTAATTATTAGGTGATGTAAATAGTAAATATAACAGGACTTAATAAAATTAGCTATAACAATAATAAATTCTGAATAGATTTTTGAATATATACAAGTGACATTAGACAAAATTAAAAGCAACTGAGAAGGACTACACAAAATAATGCATATGCTGATGAAATCAAATAAATAAATAATATCTAATAAAGTTTATCAACTTATTAGTTTTCAAATGTATGATAAATTATAAATATTTTGAAATAGCAACTAGATCCATTGCAGTATAATAACAAAATGACTTCTTAATAAAAAGAAATTGAAGAGCATATAATAAATGCAATACTATGGTTTAATTGAATTTTACTCACAAATTTGTAAAGCAGCACACAGAAAGCATAGGTGATACTGAAGATTAAATGACAAGATGATAATTATTGATAAAATTCTAAAATATTTACATTATTTATATTACAATTTTATGAAGTAATTTATACCATAAATTATGTCAGAGCCTTTTTAGCTAACAAAAAAGGATAAGTGTAAAATAATCAATATTGATTTTTATGAAATGTATAAATCAATTAGAATATAGATAGTTTTATTGCCATGATTGATTCGTCCAATAAATTGTATATATTTGCCTTAAATACATTGCTTCCAATTTATTATCTTGAGGTACCAATTTAGGTAGTTAACATCACATTCGGAAAAAAGTCAGAAGAAATAGCAGTTTTCTCAGAAAAAGAGATATTAATTTATTCATTACAAGATGACATAATCTTTTAGAAGAAAATGGAAATACTCAATTTAATAAAATTTGATTTTATTGACAAAGATTATTTGATTCTTACCTAAACTCATTTATAAAACTCAATTATGTAAGTTGATACAATTGATCCAATTACATTCGAAAAAGTTCATTATTAAAAGAATTACAATTTATTGATTCTTTTTTAAGATTCAATTTAGTTATTTAACAACTTAAGTCCATATCTAAGCTATCAATAAAAATTTAACAATAAATCTAAGTTAAGGTATGATCATTAATAGTAATTGATATGTGTTTTTGAAACAAATTAATTGAGTATTTTCTTTATTTTTCATGATCAAATTAAGCATAGACATACATTATCACTGAATATTGAAAAAATTTAGGATGGTTGTTTTTTTTCCCTTCCATTTTATAAATAACCTGGCTTTTATGGAGATTAGATTTTTATATACAGTATTTAATTTATTGACTATTTCAAGTGGCGATGACTAGAGGTAAGCTTGGTAGTTAGTTTTAGTTTGTCGACTAAGATGGAGATAGATAATGTATTGGTAATACATTTTAAGAGAAAAAATGCAAAACCATTATTCCAATATCAAAGTGGGGAAATAATCTACTTGTCTTATTTGAATAGGGTTGCTTAAACAGAATTAAGTTATATAAGTTTCCACAATTTGAAAAACTGGATTTTAAATTTCAATATTACCCTAAAAATGAAACATATAGTGAATTAGAAGATGAATTTGATAAGAAAATCAAATAATCATCTATTGAATTAAAAGAGGATTAATTTTCCTAAAGAATACTTGATCCATATTATTCTTATTGTAATGAACTCATTTGAAGATTATCATGAATATTATTTGAGTTTCTTAAATTTGAACTATAATTTAGTATAATTAATTATTTTATGATTCCTTATTATTATGGCAGCATTATAATTGGCCCAAGTGGTGTTGGAAAATCCACTCTTTGTAAAGGATTGTTATAAATGATGGAATAAATATAAAGAAAATCCATCATAATTAATATGGACCCAGCGAATGAAGATTCATATGAAGATTATCTATGCATCAATATTTTAGAGCTTATAACTGTTGAGGATGTGATGAAAATGTTTAAATTAGGGTATGTTTATATAGTAATTAAGGCCTAACGCAGCTTTGTTATATTGCTTCTAATTTTTGTTGGATAACATAAAGTGGCTTTTTGATAAATTATTGAAATATCAAGATTATTATCTCATTTTTGATTTTCCAGGTATTAATTAATGTCAAAATAGGATAGATTGAATTGTATTTGGCAAATGATTCAATTTACAATCTAATATAATCATTGACAAACAAAAACAATTAAACATTATAATTATCATTGGTGGCTGTACAATTATTTGATTGTTTAAATTGTTATTAAGTGAACACATTTATCTCTGCCAGTCTTGTTAGTGTCACTGTATCTGCAAATTTATCATTACCATACTTAGCTGTTTTAAATAAATTAGACTTAATTAAACAATATGGAGAGATGCCATTAAGCTTACAATACTATTTGGAAGGTGAAAATTTGAAATATATGTTGGAAGTCACTGATTAATATGATGAAGAGGGATAAAAATTTAAGGAAAAATATGGACAACTAACATACAACATTGCAGAGCTAATTGATTCAAAAGAGGTTGTTAGTTTTGAGCCGCTCTATGTTGAAAATAAAAAATTAATAATGAGATTAATACTAAAAATGGATAAGGCTAATGGTTATTACTTTTTGGAAAATCTACCCCCCATATATAAATCTATACAAGAAGATGTAGGAGAAGAAATAGATTTCCTTCCAACTGAATTGGTTATGGAGTTGGAAACTGAATTATTCGAAAGTAATTGATAATGTTATTTATAAATATAAATCATGCAAATTTCTTTTAAAATTTGATGAAACTCTTTGGCTTTAATATTTATAAAAATAAAATATTTGAAAATTAGAAGGTTTAAACTTATTTTGCAAAGTGTAATTAAAATGAAAAATCTAAGATAAATTAAGTAAAAAATATAAATTCTAATAAAAACATAACATGTGATTTGCTTAAAATTATAACTGTTCTTAATAAATATAATTCAATCTTATGATATTAATTTCAACGTAGGTTCTGATTTTTTGACTTATTATTACTTCATATTTTATTGCATTTTGGATTTCCAATCTTAAATTTCATCAAAAAACACCTTTTCTTTTTGATTTAAACATTTTGGTGTATTTGGATTTTGAAGAACTTTCTAAAAGGGTTTATGGATTCTTTTTGAAACAACTTATTATTCATTTTAATATTCTAAATTATAAACTCTTATCACATGTTCATTTTTTATTTATTTTGCCTCTTTTAAGTCTACAGAAACCTCTTTAAATTACTGCTTTTTCATAAAATTGTTTCTGAAAGTATTAGTGGTTACCTAAGGTTCCACCGATGATTTAATTATCCTTCTATTGCTCAATTCTTGTTTTATATTTTTTGAAATATATTCTTTTCCACTAAACCCTACAGCAGAATTGGGCCTTATTCGTTATAGGCGAATCATCAAATCCTTTTAATCATCTTTAATTATTCTTTAAACAGAAGACTAGGGTCTATTTTTTAATTGTCTATGAACTGAATGCATATTTTCTATTGTATCTAATGTTATAATTTAAGGTACTATGGGCTTAATTTCTAAAAACTAAGATTAGTTGTTCCTTTCAGAATCTGATTCATTTATGATTTCAATCTTGCTTTCTTTAAAAGAACAGATACTTTTTTCTTTTTTTGAAATCGTTCTTGAGAATTATTAATTCATCATTAAGCTAGAAGGAGTATCTCTAAGGTGTACTTTATCAGTTAGATAACTGATGAGTTACTAGTATGTATATCTTTTTTAAATGTTTTTAACTAAAATCAATTTTATTATTTGAGATAAAATAGGGAATTTGCTCTGATCTGTGGGTTGAGGATCTTTATAAATAATGTTATATGCAAGAATTTTGTCATTGTCACCATTAAAAGGCATCCGATTGTTTGCAAGGAAATATCCTATTATACCAATACTCCAAATTCCAGAATGAGTGGATTCTTTTCTCAAAACTTCTGGAGAAGCAAAATTTAATGGGGTGGCATTTAGTGATAACAAATCGATCTTAATTGAATTAATAACAAACCTTAATATTTTTGTATTCATCGAGAAACAAATTTTAGAGAGTAACTGTTGCTTATATTCCCTTTAACTCAGCAATGTTTAGTGCTTAAGCAAGTTATAAAATTATGGATAAAATTTTTTATTCTCCAAAACAACCTGCTCCGTTAATCGTTTACAAGGGTTCACTATTTTATATAATACACATCATTCCATTTTCTTACCATCTATTCACAATTATTAGAAAATTTGAATGATCAAGCTGACTGATTCTATCATCATAATCAGAAGATGCCTATAATGTTAGAATATATTCTTTTTTCGTTTTCTTCTCGATACACAGATATTTATTTATACCAAGCTTTTGCGCTTTCTCCAACTATTATAATTACATAATTAATTTTAATTTTATATTTATAATTATAATAAACAACTCCACTCAAAATTTCATCTCTAAGTACAATGAAAATGAGGAATTCAATTCTAAATTTTTGATAAGTAGATTAATTAATTAGATAAATTAAATTGTTGAGTAAATGAATGATAATATTTTGATTAACTGAATGATTGAAAATAATAAATGAAAACTGTGTAAATCCAAACTTCCTGTTTTCCAAGCAGTTTTGGATTAGAATTCACATCAAAATTAAGAAAATTTAAGAAGAATCAATATAATTAACTATGCAATAATTTATTTAAGCGTTACTATAAAGGTATCTAGGGAAAGTGAAATTCAATACATTACTTGCATCCTAGACTATGTTTCATTTAATAGCTTTTTGTATTTCACTTTATTAAAATGAAGAGGAATTCAAAATAGAATTACACTATATTATTTTACTTATTAAATCAAGTCCTGATACCAAGATTTTGTAGGTTCTATTAACATCTTATACTTTAATTAAGAATTAATAAAGTATTTAGAGATTAGACTCGTAAATTTAGCTTGATAAAATCCATATTTATAGACATTGCCTGAAAATTAGAACAATAGTAATTAATGTATTTATTACTAATCCAAAAGTAATTTCTGCTTTTTTTCAAGATTATTATTATAATTAAATATATAATATTATTTTAATCTATTACTTATTTATACTAAATATTGTAATAATAAAATTATTCATAAAATGCAGAAGAATTTGATGAATAGAACAATTTGTTATCTTTCTAGAAGAAATTATTTTTGTATTTATTGAATCAAGAATCTTATTATTGATTTAAGTGAAAATTTTTCTAATTAAAAGAAATAAAAAAGTAATAAAAATTAATCTATGCAGATTATATTTTGTACTAAAAAGAAATCATTCATATCTCAGGTTTGAATGCAATTAACATTTTTTCTGATTTTAATTTTGAATTTTAATCAGATTCTGTAGTTGTCCTAAGATTTACAACAATTTATCTAATTTAATAAATATTGTTACCTTCGCATTTTTATTGAAGATTTAGATACGTTTTTCAATTTCATTAAATTCTTTTTCAGCCTTGATTCTTTAGATTTTTACTATTTCCAAAGTTATTTAAATAGATTGGCTAACTTTGATTTTGATTTAATTTTTTTGAATAGATT
This sequence comes from Paramecium octaurelia, assembly GCA_905182995.1. Taxonomy (NCBI): domain Eukaryota; phylum Ciliophora; class Oligohymenophorea; order Peniculida; family Parameciidae; genus Paramecium; species Paramecium octaurelia. The sequence goes on from CAJJDP010000058.1 coordinate 487,899, forward strand.
CTTTAATGAGGCAAGTAAGAGAACATAGTATTTTTTCTTATAAGCCAAGATTATGCCTTTTACAAAAGGGTAGCACAATATTATGCAGAGAATAATAATAACTATTTATAATTAAATAGATAACACTTAATTATTTTGTTGCTCGCATACATATTTAGCAGCAGCAAGGAAAATTGTAATGGAACAAATTTAACCAGCTTATAAGTCTAAGTGATTAAGCTTTGAAATATTGTATGGTTTATATTCAACAGCTAGCAATTGGTAAAGTAGTAAACACAATCCTAGTAAAGAAGCCTTTAGCAAAACTTGAATTTCAAAATAAGTTAGAACAAGTATAATAATTGTTTTTTTGGTTAATTTTATTAATTCCCAAAAGTAATTTTTCCCATCATATTCATTAAATAAATAAGAAATGTGTCTTCNTATCTAGGGAAAGTGAAATTCAATACATTACTTGCATCCTAGACTATGTTTCATTTAATAGCTTTTTGTATTTCACTTTATTAAAATGAAGAGGAATTCAAAATAGAATTACACTATATTATTTTACTTATTAAATCAAGTCCTGATACCAAGATTTTGTAGGTTCTATTAACATCTTATACTTTAATTAAGAATTAATAAAGTATTTAGAGATTAGACTCGTAAATTTAGCTTGATAAAATCCATATTTATAGACATTGCCTGAAAATTAGAACAATAGTAATTAATGTATTTATTACTAATCCAAAAGTAATTTCTGCTTTTTTTCAAGATTATTATTATAATTAAATATATAATATTATTTTAATCTATTACTTATTTATACTAAATATTGTAATAATAAAATTATTCATAAAATGCAGAAGAATTTGATGAATAGAACAATTTGTTATCTTTCTAGAAGAAATTATTTTTGTATTTATTGAATCAAGAATCTTATTATTGATTTAAGTGAAAATTTTTCTAATTAAAAGAAATAAAAAAGTAATAAAAATTAATCTATGCAGATTATATTTTGTACTAAAAAGAAATCATTCATATCTCAGGTTTGAATGCAATTAACATTTTTTCTGATTTTAATTTTGAATTTTAATCAGATTCTGTAGTTGTCCTAAGATTTACAACAATTTATCTAATTTAATAAATATTGTTACCTTCGCATTTTTATTGAAGATTTAGATACGTTTTTCAATTTCATTAAATTCTTTTTCAGCCTTGATTCTTTAGATTTTTACTATTTCCAAAGTTATTTAAATAGATTGGCTAACTTTGATTTTGATTTAATTTTTTTGAATAGATTCTTTAATGAGGCAAGTAAGAGAACATAGTATTTTTTCTTATAAGCCAAGATTATGCCTTTTACAAAAGGGTAGCACAATATTATGCAGAGAATAATAATAACTATTTATAATTAAATAGATAACACTTAATTATTTTGTTGCTCGCATACATATTTAGCAGCAGCAAGGAAAATTGTAATGGAACAAATTTAACCAGCTTATAAGTCTAAGTGATTAAGCTTTGAAATATTGTATGGTTTATATTCAACAGCTAGCAATTGGTAAAGTAGTAAACACAATCCTAGTAAAGAAGCCTTTAGCAAAACTTGAATTTCAAAATAAGTTAGAACAAGTATAATAATTGTTTTTTTGGTTAATTTTATTAATTCCCAAAAGTAATTTTTCCCATCATATTCATTAAATAAATAAGAAATGTGTCTTCTAAGTTTCATAGATTCAAATTAGTCTCTCAATCTATACATTAGTGAGAATAGAGAAAAAGGAATCAATAAGCAAAATATTCCGAGTCCTGGAAAAATAAACGCAATCATCCATTTATAATGAGTTGGTGACCAGAATTCTAAAGAAACATCTCCTTAAATAAAACTTAAATCCGAAATTTCTCTTTTTGAAATCACTGAACAAAGCCTATTTTTGATAAATTAATTACATTTTAATTAATCCCCCAAAATTAGATACATATAAGTAAATTAATGTATTTGAAATGGTATCATAATTATATTACTATTAAGGCGCCTATTTAGTAAGATAAAAATGAATTAACGATAATTTTTAAATCAACAGGAATTGAAATAGCATTAAAACAAGCATTGTTATAATTCTTGAGTAAATTAAAGAAATTTCTTCTAAATCGGATAAATAACAATCTAAATTGTTTGCCATAAAATAAGAAGTGTTACTAGCTTGATCAACAAAAATAAATGAAAATGAAAAGCTAATATTAAAAGTGAAAATAACAGAATATATCCATAAATAATTTAAAAGCATTTTTAGAAATACACTTTCATGATCTAATTATGATAATTTTATACCTTAACTTAATTTAAATATAATCAGAAAATGCCTTTCTCTAAGTTTCAAGGATGTAAACAATTAATTAGACGTGTTTATGCTTTTCAATGATAATATAATAGACAGTAGGGCCCTAAAATTAAAATGTCTCTTACCAGATTGTCGTCAATATAAAAGGGAGTATGCTATCCTAATCTCCATAGCAACTTAAGCAACTCTGATCTTACGATGTTTTAATAAATTTTCCACTTCCCCTAATATTTTATGTGTCACATTCTTCACATAAACCTCCAATATGCCCTACACTACATAATTCATCGCCTGTATTCCAGCCACCTTCGCAAAACTTTGGATTCTTGAAACAATAATCAACTGAATCAGATAACATATTAGGCCTCCAGTAGCCCTCCAAAAGTTATATTTTATTTGAAGTTATGCTAAAAAATTTCGTTTTATCAAAAACAGAACATTTTGTTGTATTGTAAGTGACAGAATAAAATCCTTAATTAGATGAACATATCTAACATCCATTATCAACATAAAATTCTCCTAATTAACATAAAAAACCTTTAGTTTTGATGATATAACCAAACTCTTTCTATGAATTCCCTGTTTAACAATTAAAATAAATAAGAAAGTGGTCATAAGTATCAAAATAAGGATCCAAAGAAAATGAAAGTAGACTTAAATCAAAATTATTATTTTGATTATCATATTCTATTGCGGCTTTTTACTCTAGTTACCCATTGTTTGATTATTTTTCTTTTAAGATTTTCTATTAACTTATACGACAAGTTGAATTGACTTTTTTGAAATCTTATTCATTTCTGCTATTCATAAAAAACAAGGAAAAGTCAGAGATATATGTGAAGTATCTTTGAGATTATGGTTGATATAATAAATAACTTTATATTTATTAATTACTTGGAAGCATTAAGGTATTTGATATTTTATTTTTTCCTTACTAAATAATATTATAAGGCTTCAAATTCATAATATTTGTTTAAGTGTTATTTTGAATCTATGATAGTGACAACATTTCTTTGCCATTAATAAAAAGAGCTAAGTGATTAGGAGTTTCAACTAGATTATTTCCATAAGAAGTAGCATCATTAAAAAGCAGACACGACAAAACAAAATTTAGATCATTTAACTTATTATCCCCTGCTAAATAAATACCTCCTCCTTCACTTGCTTTATTAGATAAAATTATTGTTTATTTTATGAGTAATGCACTATTGATTGCAAATAAATGAATTCCACCCCCAGATATTGTGGCCTAATTTCCAAGAACATAAGAATTTTCTAATTTAAGAAATATATTTGAAGCCATTATTGCTGCTCCAATACTCGCTTTATTTTTGATAAAATTTGAATCCTTAATTTAAATTTTAGGATACAACTAAGAATTTACAGCGATATTTAAGCAGCCATATTCATTTATTATATTGAAACCACAATTTAAGTCTTAAATCTTTAATAGATTACAATTTTCTATTTATAAATAAATAATGCCCTTATAACAGTATTTACAAATATTATCTTGAATATCCACCTTAGACAATATTAATGAATGTTCGATTGAATTCATCGAAATCTGCATTAAAGAGCTAGATTTTTAAGCTAATTCTATTACACTTTCGATAAAATCATTTAAATATATCTTATCTTCTTGATTAATTAAATTGTTCTCTAAAACACATCCTTGGTTACTAGAATCAATATATTTCTAAAAATAGACAACACTGGAATTTACTGAGTAGGCTGAATTTTTTATAATTTAAACCCTATCTAAATAAATGATGGATTTAATCTTCTCTGTTTGGCTTATTGATATCAGATTGAACGGATAAGCGGTCTAGGTTTATGAGAACCAACATTCTTTCATTTTCAACTTAACAAGATTATTAAATTTAAGAATTGGGGATAAAAAGATTCCCTCTATAAGAAATTTTCTTATTTAGATGCTCCCTCCATCAATTGCAATTACAGCATTTGTATTACCAATTATATTTGATATTTCAGATTAAGATATAATTCCAATTTTGCCAAAATATTTAATCAAGAATTCTTATTTTTAAATTGCCTTAAAATTTTATACATTCACAATGTTTGATTGTTAGCTTAAAGTGTTAAATTAAATGCTAAAAAATTGATTCATCAAAGAGATGCAATTTATAATTTAGATATCACCCAAATTAATTTTATTTCCTTGAACTGATGTTTATACAGTAAGGATTGTTGAAGACATCCTATTTAAGATGTTTTCAAACTTTCCTTATACTATTTTTAAATTTAAAATACTATTTTGTGAATATACTGCTATGCAACCAGTGCTGCTTATTGAGTGTAGATTAGTTTCAATATTATATGCAGCTATATTATTTAATACTATATCTCCTTGATTTTAGGTTTGAATTTCAAAAATTGCACTTTGAAAAGCAAGGATATTTTGAAAATAGCAATTTGTACATGAAAATATTGAAGCAATTATTTATCCTGCTCCTCCTTTATTTAGTATTTTGAAGGAGTTTTGCACTGCTAAATTGATATCTTCTTAATCAAGATCCTAATTGAATTTAATACCAAAATAACTTTCCCATAGTTCTTAAGGCAGTATATTATGATTAAATACCTAATAATTAGTGATTTAAATTGAATATGAATTTATAGTAATAAAGGAGTTTGATGAATTTGTTACAGCATTTAATTCACAAAACAAACTATGTATTTCCACATTACTTAATAATGATTATATATAAATTAATCCAGCCTGTGTTTCTAAAGGGTTATCAATAAACTAATGTAAAAAGTTGCTCTTAAATTATATTTTATCAATAAAAATCAATAATTCGTCATATGAATATATCGCCAATAAAGAAAATAAGTCAGCCTTCTCCTTTTAAATTAAGATATTTTTTTCAAATCTAATATTTGAGAGTTCCACTCTACCAAAAGAATAATTGAAAAATTATCTCCCAAAGTTAACCTATATCTAAGAATAAATGGAGCTGAATTGATTATTTATATCAACATCTTTTAAGATTAATTTTGAAAACCCTAATAGTTATAAAAATTAGGCATTTTTGAAATCTAAAGCTTCCCAGCATTTCAGGTTAAGTGGAACCCTTTATGTAGATTAGGTTGATTGAAATGTAACATTCTTCATAAAAACTTCTTCATTTTCAATGATATAAAAAACAAGACAATTTCTTGTATTTTGGATAACAGCATTCTGTAAATAAAATTTAGTACTATGAATCTTAAATAATTGAAGTTAAGTATTAGTTTTATCTGCTCTATCTAATTCTGATATATAAATATCAGATATCTAAAATACAATTGTGTTCTTTGTCAAACTTGAAAATATTAAAAATAATATAGCATCCTAAAGAATATTTTCTCGAGCCTAATAATTATTTATTATACAAAATAATTTATCCTAACTTAAAGCATTTTTAATTTTTATAAATTAAGATTAAATAAATGTATTCTAATTAGTTTAGACATTGGACAATTCTAAATTAAAATCAAAGAAAATTACTGTTGAAAATCTTACATCGTTCATGTTAAATTCTAAATTTTATAAATTTAAGTTGAAATAATTGTCACTGTTAATTAGATAAGAGTTAACAAAATTAGAGTTAGTGATAGTAACATTTGTTAGATAAACAAAATTTATAAACTTTGAATTGTTTGATACAAATTAAAAAAATGATGAATTATAAATTTAACATTAATTAATGGTTACCTTTTGAATTAAGATAATAAATTTGTTATTTGCAAAATTGAATAGGTTTGAGTTATTGAGAATACAATTTTCTATTAATAATGTCTCTATTTCAATATAACCTTCGAATTTTGAATATTCTAGATTAAAAAGTTAAGAGTTTTCTAAAGTCAACCTCTTAAGCCTTAATCCTTTCACCGTAATATTGCTAAAAAACTCAGATAAAAAAATAGTATTGTTTCTGATTACGCTATCTTAAAGTAAGACTTCATGTAGTTTTAAACCTATCTTATTTTTGTGGTTCTCTAAAATAAAGGCTGAACATTTATAAATCCCATCGCATGAATCTCAACTTAATCAAAATTTTAAATTAAACTTGAGGAACTTAAATTAATGAGACAAGAGGACTTGGAATTTATTTTTAAATTCGTGCTATTAAGTGCAAAAATTTTAGTTTTCAAATTTGTCCAATAAATGAGAGGGCAAAACAAATAGCAAATCTCTTCAGTAAATTCATTATAAAAAGTATAGTCAATTGTAATTTAATCAACACCAACTGAATTGCAATATTCTATATTGATACTACTATCTTCATAATGAGTAAATATATCTCCCACTTAATTTTCACAAGACTCAAAGATATCATCAGAAGTAAATATTAATGAGAAATGTGTTTAGCAATCATCAAAAAAGCAATACTTTGCAATTTATGTATAGGAATCTATTACTACATTTATATCCTTTATTGGCTTAAGGCAAATCATAGTATATATTTTATTATTTTCAGACAATTGAAAGCTTGGTTACAATTTCTATTATAGACTAAAGAAATACTTTAATTTCGCTCTATTCACGATTTCTACAAACCTCGCATAATTAAGGACAAGTAATACATTAACCATCCTCTTATTTTCTAATTGGAATATTAAAATAATTTGGAGGGCATTTTTAACAAATAAAGTTTTCATAAGATTTTTCACGTTTTTAACAATCTTAGCTGCATTATTTTACACATTAAGAATAAATTGATAGGTCATATCCTTAGGTACATTTAGTAGGCATAGCAACAATTGCTGAAGTTTATGTAGTTCTTAGTGGATAATAATAATTGTTTGGCAAAAATCTCATCATAAAACTCTAGATAAACCATGACCATGCATTATTTTCATAAAAGTCTCCTTCCATAACAATGATTGCATTATCTATTTTATGTTAAAAACATGTTCCTGTTTGAATTGAATTCTTGTAACCAGGTTCACAGATAATACATTGAATTTTTTCATCTGGAGTTAAGAGACACTACTGGCAATTCATTTAGTATTTTTAACAATTTATAATTTCAGGTGAAATCGAGAAGTCCGAAAAAGAAGATAATGTGCAAACTGCCTAACCTTAAAAATTTATGTAAGATCTTAAACAATTTATTATTTAAGGCTTTTGGTATAGACACAATCCCTAATTGAAATCAAAAATGTAGTTTTCTTCGCATAAAGCACAACCAATTTAAATTATTTCATCATTAATAAATTCTTCAAAATCCTTATATAAGGTGCATCTGATTAAAGATTCATTTTTTTGAAACTCAAAACAATATTTGCAATTTTCTATCGGACAATACTTACATTCAAAAGTTGAAGAAATATAATAAGGCGAAACACAGGTATTTCTAATATCGGAGTTAACATAAGTACAAAATCCATCAGTTAAAACAGCCTAATAAGTACACCTTGAGCATTTTAAACCTGATTCTGAAACGTAACATTATTAGCAAGCAAATAATTGGCATGAATAACAGTTAGGCTACTCATTAAAACATAAATTTTTGAATTCCTCAATTATTATTGAAAAGTCTGTAAAAATGTTCTCAATACTATCAATTCCTTTATTTTAGCAGGAGTAGCAATACTATATATTAATTCCTTCGAAAACAAAATTATTATTAGATTCGTCATAGTATGATTTCTCAATATCTCCATTGGGATTTATATATATGTCGGTTTTGCATTGTGGGTCTTTACTCCATTCCTCAGGATTTCTGAGACACTCCAAACATGTTAGCAAGTGTTCACGAATAATCGATGGGCTAAATATATACATTTTTATTACCATTTACAACATTCTTGATCATACTTAAAATAGCCATATTTACATTAATCTGATTATTAAAATTATTAAACAATGATTAATTTTGAATCCTGATAGGAATGGCAAATTCCAAAATCAATTGTGTTAATCGGACAAATACAAGCCTTTCGTTCATTTAAATATGATCTATTTGAATCAATTGGACAAGATAGGTAATCTCGATTTGTTGGCCCATCACAATCTTGGCAACTTGGGTGGCATATTTATTGAGTGAATAAATCTTCACAAATTGTAAAAGTAACATCTCTAATTTAAACTTTCAAAAAATTTGTATCGAGCTACTAACAATTACCATATAGAAGCTTAAACTAATTCTATTTAAATTATATCACATTAAAAGATTCTTGAAATTCATAAACATTTTATTTTTCAAGAAATTTTATTTAAATATTCATTTAATTCTCCTTTACTTGTATTTAAAAGTTGTGCCATAAGGTGAGATCATTTATAACATCAAATTCTGTGACAATAAGAAAAGGATCATCTAAAAAGTCTAATGTAACAATAGGAAATTTATAACTATATGTGGTTATAATTATTTTCTTTGCTACTGATGATATCTTATAAGGTAAAGTGAAGGGAGACAGATTTAAGTTAGAAAACTTTTAGTTCTCATAATTCAAACCTAACTTAATAAATTAATATTAAAAATCATCATCCTAATTTATAATTTCTTGAATTCTAATCCATCCTGATAAAAAAAAAGAATCACAATTCAGATTTTCTGAAATATAAGTTCCATAATCAAGATAATTGAGATCAGAATCAGTTATTTTATTTTTGTTGTTTTCTGTGCATTAACAATATGTATTTTTTCCTAATACTATTTTTGCTGATTCAACCAGACCCAAGCCTGGCGACATGCCTTCAATTTGAAATTTTCGCAAAACAATTGATCCAGGAAAATAAGAAAATTTAGTACCATATTAGATAGATTCTATTTTAGAATCAAGTACAATCAAGCTACCTCCAAAAGTTAATTATATTTCTTAATCTTAATAAGGGTAAGACATTGAGAGTATGTCAGAATGCAAGACTTCTATTAGAGAGAAAAGAATTATTTCTAATTAATTTAGTTTAGGAGTTCCAGAGATTCCTAAAAAATACCACACATCCTCATAATTGAAAATTTCTAATTAAGTCTGAATTTTATGCTATTCATTTTTATTATTAATGAACTAGAGTGTTTTCGAAATTGTTTTAGACTCATAATCCAAACAATCGTAATATATTAAATTCAAACTCTGATTATCTATTTATACTGCATTATGAAGCTAAAAGCAATTACTTTCTTATAATCCAACAGGACCTACTTGGGATGTAATACTAAGAGGGTTATATTTTGACCAAATACCATAACTAAAGCCATTTTTCCAGGTTAAATTATCATCATTAAAATAAATTTAGGTATGTAGCACTTAATAAAGAGGATCCAAAGGCATAACTTAGATCTATAATATTAAGTGTAGGATTATCAATAATCTCATTAATTTTTTCATTTATTTAATTATTTGTGAGAAATCATTCTTATTAATACAACTGTGGACTGTTTTATAAAAGACTTTGTTAGTTACAATAACAAAAATATAGTGAAATTTAGAAAATTCCCTTTACAAGGCTTAGTTTTATTCATCATCAATTATTTATTGATGGTGAATGATAGTTAATAATACTTGGTTTTTGTAAAAGATTTATCTTTATAATTATTTTACTTGTATATTAATAATGACGTAAAATTGGTATAAAGAACATTTATATGAAATTGATATTTTTGTAAATTCATTAACCTTGCAGAAGGCTATCATATACTTCATTTTCAATTGAATTAGTACTTTTTAAGATTTTTCTTTATTTAAACACTAACTATAATAGTGTTTGAAAATAACAATGTATTTTCATAATTTGCGTCTGAAACAGTTCATCGTTCTTCACTTGACTACTTATTCACATCTAGGGTTTGTTAAAATCATATTATACAGATATTAGGTGCTAATTTTCTTATTTTTAAATATCAATTACAAATTTACAAAATTTGTGTTAAAAATCCAGCTAAACTTTAAATGAATTTATCAATATATTTTAAATGCTTAAATTTAAGAATTTATTAATAGTTGAATGATATTGCTATTATTAACTGTTGTTGAAGAAGTTCAAAATTTACTTTACTATTTATTTGAATTCCATTTAAATATATAATAAGTTGCACCAAAATTTATTAAAATAACATAAAAAATAAAAAGCTAAGGAATAAAAAAATGAAAATAATCCAAAAAGAAGTTCAGATATTTATTATTTTTTGATTGCAGTATTATTTATACTGTTAAAATTCAATATACAGCGAAATTGCATCAAAAAGTTAAGATTGAATGTTTGATAAAAAATAATTTAAAAATAAAGATCACTTGCATAGCATTCGCAGCAAGCAAACTCCTTATTGTCTATAAATAAAAGTTAACGATTAACGTGTAATAGTTTTCTTGGATAACCCTCAGAACAAATAATATATTTTAGCATATCTTCGTTGATGAATTAACATCTAATCTACAAAAATTTACTCATTTCATCACTAATAAAATTTTACTTAAAGACCAGAATTTTACACTTAAGACATATAATTTTTGCTAACCAGAATAACCAAACTACTGCAACTGCAACTGTCGATTGAAAATTATTATTGTTTGCTTTGCTTTTAAATGTTAATTTTTTTTTAGTTCTTGTTCTTATTGATTTATACTCCTAAATCTTAAATTTTAAACTAAACAATTGAAAAATATAGATATCCTACCTTTAAGAAAAAGAATAATAAAATGGTTGTTGAGTTACCTTGATTTTAAATATGTTTTTAAAATATCATTAATCTAGCCAATTAGTGTTCTCAATGATAGCATTAAAGCTTTAAAAACTTAGACGATACTTCATTTTTTGTGAGAAATTAAGGAGAAGCTTAAGATCTCAATAATTAACCTATAATATTCTCTTAGTTTGTCCACCATCGCATAAGTCAATTCCTTTGTAGCCTTCAATAGAATTTAGTAGCTCTTCTTTTTTGTTTCTTCAAAATCTTTTTCGTGCTTATCTTGATACTAATATATCTTTCAAGTACCTTGATGAATTAATCAAAGTAGATATCAAAGAGGAAAGAAAAGTAAGGAATGTTGGTGAATTCGATCACGATGGTCTGCTTTACATTTATGGAAGGAATTATAAATATAAAGTTTCAATACAACCATTATAGAGCATATCGTTTGATCCCCAAGAAAGATTTCTTATTATTTTAACATTGAAAATATCCTTTCTTCTTGACATGTTAAAGGCTATAGTTAGATCCATGAATACAGAAAATATATATACAGAGACTATTCATTTTTAATCATTAGTTATTGGATAATCTGATCAATTAATTATGAACAGCAAAGGTGGGAAGCATTTTTTATACACGAAGGAACTATCTTAGCTGCACAGTTCTACTTAAAATGTGTAAATAGGGGGTTGGAAAGAATTTTGATGAAGTGATTTATGACCATAATCCGTCTATATTTTCCCTTTTGGATGCATTTTATTCACTCATACTAAATTGTATTCAAGTTTGGACGATTCTTCACAGTTCATTACAAAACCCCATAATGGTGAAGAAAATTTATTCACTTTAAAAAGCTCGTCAACGTAATATTATACAGCCTTCTTAGATTATGACAAATGCTAAATTGGCATCCTATCAATGAAAGATTAGAAATCATCTGGAAGTCGTTGGAATTCAAATATCAGTTATGTTTCTTGGATCTAGATAACGTCTTCTGTAAACATGGATAGAATTTATTGTAGTTTAACTAGATATCGTTTTCAATCAGGATTTCATTTATGATGGATTAGCATATATGTTAAAAAGGTTTAACAACTAAGGACTCCCAGTACTGACTATGTAAATGTGTGTTGATAAAGGACTTTGAAAGATGTGGAAGATCAAGGATGAAGAAAAGAGTCTAGTTGATTCAAATCATTTATCTTGAATTATAATTGAATTTTTAATTATTATTATTCTGAAATGCACCTTAGCATCATCTATTATTCCTTAAAATTGATAAAATTAAGAACCATTTTTATATTTTCAGTGTAATTCGTGAAGATCTGCTTCTCAAAATCGGATTTAACAGCTTACCTTTTTCAAGGCCATTACGAAAGACATCTAAAGACAAAAAATTTATGATGCAATATATTATTTGATTTGATTTACAATAAGGAACTAAGGTTCACATTTTGAATGAAATTGCGCTCAAAAATTAATTTGCCCTATCACAGATTTATCAAAATCAACATTACTTTCAGATTTTGTTACGATTACATTCATTATTCAAGTTTTTTCATCGTACAATTCAATAATGTTTTTATCATTCCAACCTAACTTAAGGATCAAATTATTATTAAAGAGTTCTCCATAATATCAACTGCTAATTTTTAAAGCATCTCAGGTAAGAAATTATTTTTAATAAGGATTTGTATATACTAATTCGGAGTGAAGCATTACATATATAATTTAAATAATATTCTATTTGATTATTAACAGACTATTCTCAATTAAAATCTAGGATTACTTATTCAGTACGAATTCCCAAGATATTTTAATTTAAGAATGTTAAAAAAAATTCCGATTAATCAAATCAATATATCCTTTCTATTTGAATTTTATATAACAGAAATAGTATACCTAATTCAAAAATTAGTTTACTGAAATATCTAATTTAATGAGATAGCCAAAATCAGAATCATAAAAAAGTAAATAAAACTTTGTTGAAAATATGGAAAAAAAATGAATTTACAGAAGATAAATAAAGGTATGCATAAAAAAGGATAGTCTAATTTCACTTTAAACTCCAAGACAATAAAAGGAGCAATATGGAATTTTGTGAAATAAAAAATACATATGAGAATTATTGGTGTGATACTAAGAATTTTCTTAAAAATTTTGTTGTTTTTTTTTCCTGTTTTTTTTTAAGCCTTAATCATTTGATGTAGTAATTTAATTGTTTATTCAATATCATTATTTCAATATTTCAATATTTAAAATTGCTATTTCTAATTTTCATTCAATAAGAGCTTTTACACTTAACCCTAACTATTGCTGCGATTATATTTTCATCAAAGATCAAGACTATGTTACTTGAAGGAATTAACATTTTAACTGTTTCCTTATAAATTGAATTCTAAGTCTTTTCAACATATTAATTGTTAATCTAATTTATTGTCAAGAAAATCACCTAAAAAAATATTCTATGAAGAAACTAACTTTTTGTAATAAAAAAAAATCTTCTCGCAACCAAAATTATAAAAATTTGTATATCAATTGAAAGAAAAATGGTGGATATTTATTATACAATTTGGCTATTAAACAATTTCTAACTGCTTAAATCTTCTTAACAAAATATCTAGCTAGTAAGTGTAAACTCCTTATCTAAAATTATATAATAATTAATGCAACTATATCATCATTAATGTCTAAATTAAACCTATTGGATTTGAGGGAATTTCTGAAAAATTTATACTAGAAATGACAAACTTTAAACTAATCGATAATTTATGAAATCAATCTACCTTAAGAAACCCTCCCTATTTGTAATTTATTAAATGACATAGATATTTGATCATACTTTTCTATTGACTTCTTATAAACGAGATTAATTACTTATAATCAAGTTTACCCATAAATACAATCTTATAATTCTTTAATCAATAATTTTAAGTAATTGATTTGAGGAGTGAGACGGAAATATTAAATTATTATTATTATTCTATTTAACATAAAAATAACTCAATCATTCAGTTAAAAGCTTTGCAATTATTTTTTCCAATCTATTACATTAGTTTTTTGGTTATTGTATTTACTAATTATTATTGAAGATGCCTCTTAGATTTATTAAAAACTCTGAAATATGGAAATTGGAATGGAAATTTATTATATGGCGGTATGAAAGATTACATTAGTGGGTCCTACAGATTTTAGGGTACAGGTAGAACAGCTAATTAAAATTATTGGGGAGAAATTTGTATATTGAATTTTAATTCATTTCTTCTATCTCGTTAAAGTAATTATTGATAAAAGTAGTTTAACCAAAGTTTCCGTTGTTCATCCTACTGATAACCTTATTTGTATGCTTTGCTATAAGAAGTTCTAGAGGGGGTAATATCAAATCTAAAAATTCGTTAGGTAAGCATTTAGGAAATCCACAAACCTTTTTAAAGCTAGATTTATATAATTTTTATAAGCGTTGAAATATGTTTTTGTATTTCTAGGTTGGGATTGAAGGACAAATATAGAGTATGTGTGGAAGGAGAAAAGTTTAGAATAATTAATATTTCTGCTTCCAATTAAGTTTTTAAGAAACCCATAGCAACTTTCCACTTAAAAATTTTAGAGTTTATTCTACTTTATCAAGCTATNCTAAGAATTTTCTTAAAAATTTTGTTGTTTTTTTTTCCTGTTTTTTTTTAAGCCTTAATCATTTGATGTAGTAATTTAATTGTTTATTCAATATCATTATTTCAATATTTCAATATTTAAAATTGCTATTTCTAATTTTCATTCAATAAGAGCTTTTACACTTAACCCTAACTATTGCTGCGATTATATTTTCATCAAAGATCAAGACTATGTTACTTGAAGGAATTAACATTTTAACTGTTTCCTTATAAATTGAATTCTAAGTCTTTTCAACATATTAATTGTTAATCTAATTTATTGTCAAGAAAATCACCTAAAAAAATATTCTATGAAGAAACTAACTTTTTGTAATAAAAAAAAATCTTCTCGCAACCAAAATTATAAAAATTTGTATATCAATTGAAAGAAAAATGGTGGATATTTATTATACAATTTGGCTATTAAACAATTTCTAACTGCTTAAATCTTCTTAACAAAATATCTAGCTAGTAAGTGTAAACTCCTTATCTAAAATTATATAATAATTAATGCAACTATATCATCATTAATGTCTAAATTAAACCTATTGGATTTGAGGGAATTTCTGAAAAATTTATACTAGAAATGACAAACTTTAAACTAATCGATAATTTATGAAATCAATCTACCTTAAGAAACCCTCCCTATTTGTAATTTATTAAATGACATAGATATTTGATCATACTTTTCTATTGACTTCTTATAAACGAGATTAATTACTTATAATCAAGTTTACCCATAAATACAATCTTATAATTCTTTAATCAATAATTTTAAGTAATTGATTTGAGGAGTGAGACGGAAATATTAAATTATTATTATTATTCTATTTAACATAAAAATAACTCAATCATTCAGTTAAAAGCTTTGCAATTATTTTTTCCAATCTATTACATTAGTTTTTTGGTTATTGTATTTACTAATTATTATTGAAGATGCCTCTTAGATTTATTAAAAACTCTGAAATATGGAAATTGGAATGGAAATTTATTATATGGCGGTATGAAAGATTACATTAGTGGGTCCTACAGATTTTAGGGTACAGGTAGAACAGCTAATTAAAATTATTGGGGAGAAATTTGTATATTGAATTTTAATTCATTTCTTCTATCTCGTTAAAGTAATTATTGATAAAAGTAGTTTAACCAAAGTTTCCGTTGTTCATCCTACTGATAACCTTATTTGTATGCTTTGCTATAAGAAGTTCTAGAGGGGGTAATATCAAATCTAAAAATTCGTTAGGTAAGCATTTAGGAAATCCACAAACCTTTTTAAAGCTAGATTTATATAATTTTTATAAGCGTTGAAATATGTTTTTGTATTTCTAGGTTGGGATTGAAGGACAAATATAGAGTATGTGTGGAAGGAGAAAAGTTTAGAATAATTAATATTTCTGCTTCCAATTAAGTTTTTAAGAAACCCATAGC
Source organism: Paramecium octaurelia (assembly GCA_905182995.1). Taxonomy (NCBI): domain Eukaryota; phylum Ciliophora; class Oligohymenophorea; order Peniculida; family Parameciidae; genus Paramecium; species Paramecium octaurelia. Next base: position 503,946 of record CAJJDP010000058.1, read on the forward strand.
AACTTTCCACTTAAAAATTTTAGAGTTTATTCTACTTTATCAAGCTATAGACTTATTTTTCCATTGTTCAATATATTTATTCCGAGGTATTTATAAGATTTCACAATAGGAAATCCTTATATATTGTTATATTAACAGCGCTTATGATTTTGGATGAAAAAGATTCCACATTTTTTCTAGTTTAATCTAAGTTCATATTCTTCAGAAATTAAAACCAACTTTTATAAAAAGGATTGGATATTTCTATGAGCAATAATAATTACAATGTCGTCCGCAAATTCATAGGAAGTATAATTAAAATTACAGTTTTGTTTTAATGAAGCTAAAAAATCTTCAAGATATATATTAAAAAGTGCGGGAGACAGTGGAGATCCTTGAGGAACACCGTTTTAGAAGTAAAATGTGGTATTCATTTATGGGCAAATATAATGGAGATTTGTATAGAGGTGATTAAGGAATTTTATTTCGATGCCATCCAAAATTGATTTAGCAGATAAAATATTAAATAGTCTTTATCTATTTATGCTATTGAAGGCATTGCTAAAATCAATAAAGATGCAATCCATTTTATCCTATTTCTTGTAACCAGTTAAAGTATTTAAGAGTCTGATGATATTTATTTGAGTAGATGAACCAGGAATGAATCCTGCTTGACCTTTAGATAAGCGAGTGGACAAATATTGTTATAGTCTTGGCAGAAATCTTAATTCAAGCAGCTTAAATAGGGGACTTAGAATTGTAATAGGTCGAAACTAAGTTTTAGTAGGGATATCGGGGAAAACCTTGTTTAAGGGTACTAGTCTTGCTCTACAGCATGCGTAGTTGGTTTCAATTGTAGATTATTTCCATATATCACAAAAAATATGGACATTTTTACAATTCCTAATAAAATTGTCAGATACGCCATCAAAGCTAATTGCTTTATTTCGTGACATCCTTCTTTGTAGCTCGGTTATATCAAGCGTATTTAAGGGGGGTAAAGAAGGAAGTTTTAAAGGGCGAAATTTTTGACCATTTGATATGATACTAAGTTAGGTAAGACAATTTCTAATAGCAATATCTCCAAATTGTAGTTAATTAGAGTCATCAATGAAATATGAAAAAATGCTACCATCTTTTTTAAAAGGGTTTAATATAGTTATTTTTTTTAGAGTTTGGAAGAATGTTACTTTATCTCTAGAGAATAAGTCAGCCATATGTTAGAATACATCTTAATTATTATGGGTGGAATTAATATTTAATTTTGGTATAACTTGCTTTTTAATTTTCTGGATAACTTTGGAGTTCCTGAGGTTGTTTTGTATAAATTTATAGAAACATGTAAAATCAGAAAATTTGCTAGAAGCCAAGTTATTTAAGTTTTGAGCTCGCTTTTTATTGAATTTATAAAAATAGAATTATTAGTTGACTTTTTGTTGAAGGTTAAGCTCAATATCTATTAGGGAGTGGTCTGATAATTAATTAAAGGAGACATTATTCTTAGATTAGACATAGGGATGTAATAAAACATGATCAGTTCTACTTTCTATCATTTTGTTCAATTTTTTTCTCTAAAATGTAATTAAGTGCTGTGGAAGAGCTGGTGTTAGAAAATTAAAAGGGGTTTAGCTTATATTAAAGTCACCGCAAATAATAATTTACTGGTTAGGCTTAATATTTAGAATGAATTATCTCAACCAATTATCTAGCTAAGTCTTTGATTTCTAGAATGTAGACTTTTTGTTAAAGTAGAAATTAAACAGAAAAATATCAAAGTATTCGTTTCTAGCATTAATTATAAGATAGTCAAATTCCACTTATATTTGAATTTAAAGGATATCACTAATATCTTTAGAAGCAAAACTATTGTGAATACCCGTGATTATACCACCAGATCTCTCACTGGTTGAATGATGGTTTATATAAATCTAATAACTAGGTGATGATGAAATCTTAGAATTGCGGCTTTCTTATAGACAGAAAAAATGAGGGCCACATAATTTAACTTATTTTAGCGTGCTTTCTTTCATAGAGGAAATATTCCAAGTGACTAATTTGATTGGGTTTTTATTTTTATTGTTAAAATTGAGACACTAAATATGATTATTGCCAGGATCTTAAGACAGCGTCTAATTCTTAGTCCTGGTGGAGCCGTGTAGGGGCTACACTCATTAAATCATTTAGCCATCTAATGTGTGGGAACTTTCTTTAGGCACTTTATTCTTATGAAACTTTTTCATGTGTTATGCGTAATCTTAAGTGTTATTGAAGATATTCTTGCATTAATGGAGTTTTCCACCGCAAACAAATATCTAATCATCTTCCTCCTCCTCTTCTTCAGATAACTAATTAAATGGTTATTATTAAGATTATGTCATCTTACAAGGAGTTTTAAATTGAACCTATTTGATAGGATCCTGAATTTAAGGAACAGTAAGTTTTAAAGCAGAAATTTGTTTTTTAATGGAAGATTACAAATCTTTTATAATTTTTTGTTCAATTGATTATATGATGCGATCTTATTAAATGGGTTAATTAGAAAATATTGTTGGGGATTGAGCATTATTTACGGTTAGTAGGTGATTTGAATTTCGAAGTGAAGGTGTTGAAGGTTTATTTTTTTGATTTTTTTTTTTTTCATAACATTAAATATTTGTGAGTTCTTTTGATAGATGAATAGAGGCTACTCATTCTTT